>JAMPIV010008132.1:165000-320479 GCA_024509875.1 Oreohelix idahoensis | reverse complement strand
CTCTGGTCGCTTTAACAATGTTTGATCACGAGCGGGCCTAGTACCTGTGGGCCGGGGTAACAGAGTTGATCTCTCGTTTCAGGGGGAGATAAAACCCGCTTGCTAGTCCTTTGGTGTTTGCCCCTTAGATGAGGCAAAGAGCACATAAATATTAAGATGGTCTCTCTGGGGAAATTTTCGCAAAGTTGTTGCTTTCTGAAACCTTTGTCTTTACCGGTATTACGATTACGGGACGATTACCTCTGAAGAAATATGCAGGCCAGGTGTCCGGGGGGGAGCGTCTCTTGTAAAAAAAAAAAATCTATAAGAGTAGACGGGGTTTTATAGACAAAGACATTCGTGAATTTTCGCATGGCCGGGTTAGATGACCATCAAGAGATAAGGCAATACTTTAACACAGTACTAGAATGTGTTTGCCCTATGTTCTAGTCATTTTTCGGGGGTGAGTTGACATATCTTATAATTATTATATTATATTCATGTTGCATTAGCTTTTTATATATATCTGTTAGGAAAGTGAATTAATTTTTGGAGGATTTCTCCTAGTAATTTAGTTCAGTGATAAGAGGATTACACTGCCTACGGCTTAATGAAGTGGTGGCTTTAAACTGTTGGACGGTTTTTATCATGGGTTAAATGTTTAAACATACAATATACAGTTTATTCGCTAGCGTAGAATCAGTCCACAGATGCTTATCATTGGGTTAAGAATTAGGCTAAAATTAACTGGTCATTTCACTGTAAGATAATGTCAGGTGTGGATTGTTCACTTAAAAACTGACAATAGTGAGATGCAAAGGTAATAACTCTGGATTATAGGAGCATAGTCACTTATTCCTTTTTGATAGATATTTCTAGTGGGGCAAGGAGGATAATTTTATGCTTAGGCGATGCGGGTGTGTGGGCTATGGACACTAGTCTATATAACTTTCACTGAAGCAGTCACCAGGCATAGATAAAATTATATCTTATGATTTAGCCACAACTGTATTGGGAATTATAGCAAGAACATTGCAATTTTCAATGTACTCATTGTATTGGGATATTAAATATTTTTGTTTCCCCAAAGGGGACATACGACTTATTTGGTAATGGTCAAATGCTGTAATCTGTTTATGTAAATTTATTTAATGTTGTAGATGAATAAGCATATTCATTTAACTGTAACTAAGGTTAAGTTCCCTGTAAGTTGAGATTGGAGGAAAGAGGAGGAGATTTTGCTGTCAGAACCATTTAATGACAGTTACTTTGGGTGTAGGCAGAAGATATTAAGCCTATGCGGGCGCGTGTTGATAATTGATATTTTTAAGGACCAGGAGACATGGTTAAAGACAGCCCTAAACTATCATAGCAATAACTACAATAAATTTAATCCCATAGTGGAGCGAAACTTTCTGTATAAAGTTAGTGTGTAGTTTTTGTTTGCTTGAAGTTAAAAGGAGTTTTTTTTGGGTGTCTCAGTTTCAGAGATACCGAATTGCTAAGAGTCAAGTATCCGGTCAGGCGAAGGAATGTCACAATACTCTTCGTTCTAGAGGGGATTCTGGAGTACCCATCTAGCATATGGCTCGAATCGTCAACCCCGTGCCGGCTGAATCAAAAACCCCATTTTGTCAACTTCTTTGTTAAGTCACGCAGTGCAACGGAGCCAACGTATAAATTGGAATCGCCCAGAAGGGGGCAGTAGTGGGAGAAGTTCTCTACTCGCCTATTGGATTACCAGCAGAAAGCATTGCGGCTTCCAGAATATCAAAACCGCCCCAGCATGCCCATAGCAAAATTCCATATCACCCGCCTTTTTTGTGCCTAAACGGGGGGGCGGGTGCTTACAGGGGGTTTTAGGGGCACTCAGCAAAACCACATGGGGCCTTAAAACCCAGTGTAAACAGGATTTACAGCCAAGCAGAGCCTAGCGCCGGATAATAAGCGCGCACTGGGACTCCTTTGTCCCTCAAGTGACTTCTTTAACTGGTGTAATTTTGGATACTTAAAACCTCGCACGTAATGAGCCAGCCATCTACGGACAGAGTTTCCAGCCCCCCCCTCACGCAAGTAGCGGTCACCAACGAAATAGCACCTACAAGGAAAGTTGGTGTATTTCACTTCTTCATCTTGAAGGATATTTAATCCGTAAGACCTTTTCTGGAGCTAGCACCTTTGGTCCCCACGAAAAGCGGACAGGCTGTCGCTCAGTTCGGTTATTTGGGCCAGCAAGAAAAGGATAGACAGAGAGTTCCAGCCCACTCGCGCCAGTAGGGGGATTTGTCACCAACGATAGAGCCTATACAGGTGATTTTATTTAGGTCCAACAGGCGTTCAATCACCGATGGAGGATATATACCTGAAAATCCACTAAAACAGAGCTTTTCCATTGGTCCCCGAAAAGGACAACAGGCCTGTCGCTCAGTACGTTTAAGCGGATTTTTTTTTTAAGGGTTCTGGAATTTTGGGGACCACTTTTATAATTGGTCAACAGGAGATAAACGACAGTCTTCCCGTGTTTCCCTCGTTGCGCAATTAGGGGTTCACCAAGCGTTTAGCCGACAAGTGGTAAAGTTCGGTATTCCACTTCAGTCATATTGAAGGATATTTATCGGGGGGGGGGGGACACTTTGCTGGAGCTAGGGGGGGGGGGTCCCCGAAAGCGGACCCTCTGTCGGACAGCTTAGTTATTTTCTCCGGGTTCTACGGGTTTTATGAGTGTTGGTGGGGGTGTGTGTGTTTGTGGGTGTGTATTTGCATTATTGGTGGTTATTGATGATTATTTATGTCTATTGATGAATATTTTGATTATTGATGTAATTTTTGCTGTGTATGATGATATTCATTAATTCCATGCTTTTTCTTCTTTAATAAAGTTTACACGTTTTTATTAAGGCGCTGGGTCCCGACCCTTAACTTTTTTATCCATAATAATAAACTTGTTTTAGCCCTTTACTATAATCTCTATGTTTGATAAGAGAAAAGAGTGTGAGAGCGGGAGATGCCTTAGACAGTAAAAGTGAGTTGAGACTTGGAGAGAGAGATCATTTTGGTAAATCTTCTTCCAGTTTAGTCTCAAGTCCATCTCCTATTTACACCTTTCTTGCGTGTAATCTATAACTCTGACAGTCCACTATCCCTTGTCGATTTTCACTACTATTGTCCAACTCGACAAATACTCTACACTTAACTCAACCACGACAATTAATGGGGGCTCGCCTCGGAATTTGAACTACAACTGCAGCAATGCAACAGATGAGGTTGCAGTTGGTTAGGAATCCTCTCACAAGATTCTATTCTGATTCTAGAGTTTTAGTGTTCGGGCAGATTATAGGAATGCTATCCCTAGACATTTCGAACTATTTCTTTTGGGTGGAAGTCGAACAGCGCTTTTTTTCCACAGCAATCATAAATATTTAGTTACATTTATTGTTCATGCTACACATGAGACAACTGGTAAAGGTTGATGGTATCACTGCTGAGTTTTTGGTTGACAAATCTGACGACTATTGTTGTAAAAGTCAGAAAAAAAAGAAAAAAAAAATTTTTTTTAAGGGGTTAATAGTTTTTCAGGAGTAGCTCTTTAATCTGAGATAAGAAGATACAGATAGTCAGTTACTAGCTTGCATCTGTACCAAGGGAGGGTGTTTATTCGGATGATAGTAACCAATCCTCTCAATAGCTTAGTACTGACAGAACTGGGGTGAAGTGATAGTAATAAGTTTTACATCACTTACATTTTTTGGAGTTTTTTGGCGGGGTTTTTTTCTTGTCGCAATCAGAGTAGCTACAAACTTTCTTGTTTTTTACAGTTCCCAGGCTAGCCTAGATTTTATTGATTATTAAATTATCAGCACCTAGTGGACTAGGTAACAAAGATCTCTAGGTTCTATTCTTCTATAGTGTTTGCTCACCCTGATATAATGGCCGATTTAGATAAAGTGCATAGGATTGCCTTTGAGGTAGCTAAGTACATGGAGTACCAGGATAGCGAAATCCAGCCCTTTCTAGAATTTGCAGTAAGCCTGCAGGATCAATACGAGGTAGACAATTGGTTTGACAGCCGTTTAATCTTGGCATGGTCCTGTAAACAAACTGGGGAGAGTGAAGCATTCACCCGACAGTACGTAGAAGAAGTGATAGAAGATGAGAAGCAAAGGGAAAAGCAACGACAAGAACGGGAGGAGCAATGGGAAATAGAACAACAAGAACGGGACAAGCAATGGGAAACAGAAAGACAAGAACGGGACAAGCAATTGGAAATGGAGCGCCAAGAAAGGGACAGGCTACACCAAATCAGAATGAATGAACTGGATAGCCAAATTCGGAGGATGGAAACAGATACTAAATGTAGTCACTCTACTTCCCCTTCTACTGTGCCCTTAACGGTCAACGCCCCTGCAAACCTTGCGCCCATGAAAGAAAACTTGCCTGCTAAAACCGAACCCCAACTCCAGAAAATTGACTTTCCTTTGGACTTGGATCCGAAGCCCAAACAAGGAAAGAATTTACGTCGGGATAGCAGACCTAATGCCACGGGGAAAATTACGCAACGTTCCCAGGCATGGAAATTGCACAAAGGTGAGAGAGGTGCTAACAAGCATTGTAATACGGATTGTTCCCGTCTGGCAAGCGGCGAACCCCGAGCCTCTCACGCTCCAGACCGAGCAGCACCTAACCGACAAGTGACGTCGAGAAAAGGGAGCCACACCCTATCACGTTATATTTCGCAAGATTCCCGGCCGGACAGCGAAAAACCATATGCAGAGGCGTATCCCTCCAACTCAACGATCGGAGAAAAGAGGTGCCGCTCCTCTCATCACCCTGAGCTTAAAAGGTGCAAGAATAAGTCGCCTGCTAAAAGGGTTAAACTTTCCAAACCGTTCCAAGGAACTTTGGAAAAACACACCGAGAGTTTTCTCTCGGGCACTTCGCGATCTAACGGGATCTCAAACCGTCCAGTCCTTTGCGTGCAGACTGCGGAGCCTGTAAACCAGGAAGTGGATCTCGCATTGCAGGACAAAGTTCAACTGACGCCAGTAACTTCCTCAGGGGAGGGCAAAGTTGACGTTTATGGTGGACACAGGGTTCCAGGCGAAGGGATCCCTGGTATTCCATTTGAGTCTCTCACACTTCTCAGGGCAGAAGACAGTGAGAAAAGCTGCCTTACTACTGTAGAAGGAGCCATTGTTGAGAGCCTTGGCTCACGTCATGCTAGTACCGGTAAAGCGACTCAAACAACTCTGCAACTCGCAGATATTACCTATCTTTCTCCACGGATAGAAGCTACGGAGATCTGTTATGATTTAGTAGAACCCCAGAATGCGATCGATTACTCTCTGCTTCAGGCAGCTGAGTTCTCTCATTCAAATCGCATTATTCCAGTGGTCTCAACCCCACTGATGGACAGCAAAGTAGTCGCCTCCGCCAGGCCATTACAGAGCAACTTGATCATTTCCGTTGACCAAGCCAGAGTTGTGACTGGCAAGGCAAGGAAAGCTCCAGATCCCCCTTTAGACGGCATAGGTCTGAAGATTGATCAATGCTCCCACCGAAACAGGGGAGTAGATGTGGAGAGGCAGAAGAAAAATGCTAGCATTTCTTCGGCCGACGAACGGCTTTATTTGCCAACTAGGGTTACACGCGCGCAGAAAATCCCGATAGACTGCAGCTATAGAGGGTTATTCAAGTCCACGCCCGTGACAGGTAAACCCATAACGGAATATAAGCAGCCTGAGCCCAACAATGATTACACCGCGCATAACAGGCGGATTATCTACGCAGTGGCCAGTGAGTTCAGGCAGGGCCAAAAACCACATCAGGTGCGGATAATTTTCCGGACCATAAACAGGCACAGCGAATTGCGGAAGCACGGTCAGGTTCACACGGAAACGAAAGGCGTCAGTGCCGACTGGCCTCGCAAAATCCCATTCGCTGAACGTCTATTAGACAGAGGGAAGAAAAGAAATGAACTCGGAGCTAGTCATACATACAGACAGACAGAAATTGGAAACGTATTTAGTTTATGAGTATAGGATGTTCCAATGATAGGTAACGGACGTCGATGGGAAAGATATATTACTGTCATTTTTGTCCGTATTCCTCGAACTTTAAAAGGGGGGGGGGGCAACTTGTCACGTAGACAGATAATCTATTTTACCATCTTGTCCATAATTTGATTACTCCTTTAAATGTTCTGTTTTCCTGGACATTTTGTAATTTCTTTTTCTTTCATTTTCTACCTTCGTGGCCTAACGTTTTCACCTTCTCAAACCCCACCCGAGGTTTGGTTACGTTCCGGCCTGTAGCGGTCAGCGAACGATAGTGTTACGTCACGCCCCTGTGGTCCGAACAGGGGAATTTCTCTGGTCGCTTTAAAATGTTTGATCACGAGCGGCTAGTACCCTGTGAGGCCTGGGTAACGAGTTGATCTTCGTTTCAGGGGGAGATAACCCGCTGCTAGTCTTTGTTGTTTGCCCTTAGATGAGCAAAGAGCACATAATATTATGATGGTCTCTCTGGGGAAATTTTCGCAAAGTTGTTGCTTCTGAAACCTTTGTCTTACCCGGTATTACGATTACGCCGATACTTCTGAAGAAATATGCAGGCCAGGTGTCCGGGGGGAGCGTCCTCTGTAATCTATAAGAGTAGACGGGTTTTAATAGACAAAGACATTCGTGAATTTTCCTGGCCCGTAGATGACCATCATGAGATAAGGCAAACTTTAACACAGTACTAGAATGTGTTTGCCTATGTTCTAGTCATTTTCGGGGTGAGTTGACATATCTTATAATTATTATATTATATTCATGTTAGCTTTTTATATATATATCTGTTAGGAAAGTGAATTCATTTTTGAGGATTTCTCCTAGTAATTTAGTTCAGTGATAAGATTACAATGCCTACGGCCTTAATGAAGTGGTGCTTAAACTGTTACGGTTTATCATGGGTTAAATGTTAAACTTACAATAACAGATATTAAGCGTAGAATCAGTCCACAGATGCTTATCATGGGTTAAGAATAGGCTAAATTAACAGTCATTTCTGTAAGATAATGTCAGGTGTGGATTGTTCACTTTAAAACTGAATAGTGAGATGCAGGTAATAACTCTGGATTATAGGAGATAGTCACTTATTCCTTTTTGATAGATATTTCTAGTGGCAAGGGAGGATAATTTTATGCTTACTTGTGTGGCTAGACACTAGTCTATAACTTTCACTGAAAGCAGTCACCAGGCATAGATATAATTATATCTTATGATTTAGCCACAACTGTATTATTATAGCAAGAACATTGCATTTTCTATGTACTCATTTGTGGGATATTAATATTTTGTTTCCCCAAAGGGGACATACGACTTATTTGGTAATGTCAAATGCTGTAATCTGTTTATGTAAATTCATTTAATGTTGTAAGATGAATAAGCATATTCATTTAACTGTAACTACAGGTTAAGTTTCCTGTATGTTGAGATTGGGAGAAGAGGAGGAGATTTTGCTGTCAGAACATTTAATGACAGTTACATGGGTGTACAGAAGATATTAAGCCTATGCGGGCGCGTGTTGATAATTGATATTTTTAAGGAACAGGAGACATGGTTAAAGACAGCCCTAAACTATCATAGCAATAACTATAATCCCATAGTGGAGCGAAACTTTCTGTATAAAGTTAGTGTGATTTATTGTTTGCTTGAAGTTAAAAGGTGTCTTTTTTGGGTCTCAGTTTCAGAGATACCGAATTTCTAGAGTCAAGTATCCGGTCAGGCGAAGAATGTCACATTCTCTTCGTTCTAGAGGGATTCTGAGTACATCTAGCATAACGAATCGTCAACCCCGTTCCTGAATCAAAACCCCTTTTTGTCAACGCCAAGTTAAGCTCACGCAGTGCAACGGAGCCAACGTAAAATCTGGAATCGCCAAATGCAGTAGTAGTTCTCCACTCGCCTATTGGATTACCAGCCAGAGCATTGCGGCTTCCAGAATATCAAAACCACCCAGCATGCCTATAGCAGAATTCCTTATCACCCGCCTTTTTGTGCCTAAACGGAGCACTCAGCAAACCACAGCCAAACCAGTGTAAACAGGATTTACAGCCAAGCAGAGCCTAGCGCCGGATAAGCGCGCCTGGGACTCTTTGTCCTCAAGTGACTTCTTCTGGTGTATTTTCTGGATACTTAAAACCTCGCACGTATGAGCAGCCATCTACGGACAGAGTTCCAGCCCCCCTCACGCAAGTAGCGGTCACCAACGTATAGCACCTACAAGGAAAGTTGGGTATTTCACTTCATTCATCTTGCAGGATATTTATCCGTAAGACCCTTTCTGGAGCTAGCACCTTTGGTCCCACGAAAAGCGGACAGGCTGTCACTCAGTTCGGTTATTTGGCCAGCAAGAAAGATAGACAGAGTTCCAGCCCCACTCGCGCCAGTAGGGGGGAGTCACCAACGATAGCGCCTATACAGTGATTTTATTCAGGTTAATTCCATCACCGATGGAGGATATATACGGAAAAACCACTTACTGGAGCTATTCCATTGGTCCCCGAAAGCGGACAGGCTGTCGCACAGTTCGTTTATTTGGTCAACAGGAGATAAACGAAGTCTTCCAGTGTTCCCTCGCGCAATTAGGGGTCACCAACGTTTAGCCCGACAAGGAAAGTTCGGTATTTCACTTCAGTCATATTGAAGGATATTTATCGGTAAGACACTTTCTGGAGCTAGCGCCTTTTGTCCCCGAAAGCGGACCCTCTGTCGGACAGCTTAGTTATTTTCTCCGCGTTCTACAGGTTTTATGAGTGTTGGTGGTGTGTGTGTTTGTGGGTGTGTATTTGCATTATTGGTGGTTATTGATGATTATTTATGACTATTGATGAATATTTTGATTATTGATGTAATTTATGCTGTGTATGATGATATGCATTAATTCCATGCTTTTCTTCTTTAATAAAGTTTACACATTTATTAAGGCGCTGTTCCCGACCCTTTTCATCCATAATTAAACTTGTTTAGCTCTTTACTATAATCTCTATGTTTTGATAAGAGAAAAGAGTGAGAGCGGGAGATGCTTAGACAGTAAAAGTGAGTTGAGACTTGGAGAGAGAGATCATTTTGGTAAATCTTCTTCCAGGTTGTCTCAAGTCCATCTCCTATTTACACCTTTCTATCATGAGAAAATAATTGAATGCCTCGAAGACATAGGTATTGATGGAAAAGATATAAGAATACTCAGTAACCTTTATTGGGAGCAAACTGCCACAGTAAGATCTGGAAGGAATTATTCACCATACATAGACATAAAAAGAGGTGTCAGACAAGGTTGTGTGCTGTCCCCCTGCCTATTTAATTTATACACCGAAAAAATTTTCAAACAGATACAGGAAATACCAGGACTGAACATCAGTGGAAGGTCAATAAACAACCTTAGATATGCAGATGATACCGTGTTGTTAGCTGAAAGCGAACAGGAGTTACAAGAACTAGTGAAGCAAGTGAACAGTATAAGTCATGAATATGGACTCGACATTAATATTGAGAAAACAAAAACTATGATAATTAGCAAAACAGACGATAAACCCACATTAAAGATAAGCGTAAATGGGGAAATCCTGGAACAAGTCAAGAGCTACGTATATCTCGGTCATATAATAACAGAAGATGGCAGATGTGAAACAGAAATCAAGAAGAGAATAGGAATGGCCAAAGCTACATTCAACAACATGAAACATATACTGACATCCAAACAGTTATCTCACAAATTAAAACTGAGAATCATAAAGTGTTATATATATTCTGCATTTCTGTATGGTGCAGAAACATGGACGATGAATAAGCAGTTGGAAGAAAGAATTGAGGCTCTTGAAATGTGGATATATAGAAGAATGGGGCGTATCTCATGGAAAGAGATGAAAACAAATAAGGAGGTCCTAGAAAATCTAGGTATGGAAAGAGAACTAATGAGGGAGGTCAAAGTTCGACAGCTAAAATACTTTGGCCACATAAAAAGGCATAACACCTTGCAGAAGACCATAACAGAAGGGAGGGTTGAAGGCAAACGTGCAAGGGAAACATCGCTTGATGGTGACAAAGACGTACATGCCCGATCTTCAGTCGAGTAAATCCAGATATGCTTTAGCCCAGGCAAAATCCTATATACAAGTAACTACAGGCAAATGTCACCTAACCAGCATAAGGCAAAAACATAAGTTAAAAATATCAGCAAAGCTGATTGTGAAATCGATGAACAATGATTGCATTATGTATTCACAGCCCCAAGTGTAGCAACTGATTAATTTTTCACACGTATTCGTTGAAAAGAGAAGTTCCTATTTCTGTAGAAATACGCTTTCCTGAATAGGCCGGTTGAATAGCTTCAAACTCTTATCTGCGTGTTATAGGGACCCGAAAGAGAAGCAAAGGATAGCATCATTGTAACCTATCAAACATGTTGTAAAAGGCGACTTAGGAGTTTTGAGCACACGCCGCCTACAAATCATATAGATATTTTTAGCCTCAGAATATTCAACAAAATATATGTATAAAACTATGAGGCAAACGTGGAAAGCCTTGGAGCTGATGGCAATGCCACAGATTGGGCTTCACATAAGGCCTATGCTCATGAGGGAGCTGACAAGTAAGAACAAATGAATGAATAGCTCTTATAATATGCCTAAAACCACAGTGGTTCTGTCCTTTCTTTGATTCTTCAGAGACTTCCGGAAGCCACGAGTAATCTACTTGCAGTTACTGATATGTAAATTTATATCCTCAACATTCAGGTGTCAAAATATTCAGAACTTTCTGATGGTCGTGAAATTCTGCTACGTCGGGGCGGATACCTGCACTTGGTTCGATGTCTGTCTATATGTACTTGTATATTCATGATTTTTAAAAATCAAAAACAGGTACAGGAGCAAGTGGAAAACAAAGCATCCAGGCTATAAAAAATTAAAACCTTCTTCTTCTTCTTCCTCGTTCGTCCTGAAAAGGGCGTTTGTTGCGTTGTGTCCGTTATTTGCACCTTTCGGCCGACACATCCGACTTCGGCACGGCATTTTTTGGGGCCGAGTTTGCCTTCCCACTTCGATCTTTACTCTCTCAGCCAGACTGCAGTGGTGCAGCCTGTTTCCAGGACCACCACTTGGAGGTAAAGTAGGGTCTTGGTCAGTTCTGGTTCGCTGATCCTGACGCAAGCAGTCAAGCTATGGTTCGCTGACCCTGACTGCATCCATCTCTCTAGCTGCGTCTTCGGACCCAAAAATTAAAATAATAATGCAAATTACCAGCTCAACAAAAGGGAACTAGTGATAATCTTCAGACATTGCACAGACCACAAAAAATTGGGACATCATCTATTTAACAAGCTAAATAAAAGAACTACTGATGAGTGTAAATGTGGCACGATACAATGACTACTGAAAATTTACTTCAAAGGTACCGAACATAAGAGGAACAGAGAAAGCGTATATGGTCATCTCCAGTACCATTTCTGGAAGAAAAAAAAACTCTACAGAGATGCCAACAACCTCAAGCTGACAGCTGCTTTCTTTGAACATATTCAAGCTGATGTCTGAGAGTGAACGAAGAAGTACATTCATAATTTTTAAAAACTATTTGAATTCTATAATACTTATAACAAGAACTCCCCATAAAACTAATTGCAGTTTCAAACGTCCTGTAACAAAGAATGAAAAATCACACCACCTTTCCCGGAAAATGCGGAAAAGGCACGTATTGCAACGTAAAAGATAAATTAAACACTAATTAAAAGAGCAAGAAGGTCTTTCAACATTTTCATTATACATTGACCACACGTCATGATAAGTTTGACTACATAGATCCAATAACGTTGACATGGAAGGGAAAGAAATAAAATGACCACACGTCATGATAAGTTTGACTACATTGTTCCAATAACGTTGAAATGGAAGGGAAAGAAATAAAATGACCACACGTCATGATAAGTTTGACTGCATAGATCCAATAACGTTGACATGGAAGGGAAAGAAATAAAATGACCACAAGTCATGATAAGTTTGACTACATAGATCCAATAACGTTGACATGGAAGGGAAAGAAATAAAATGACCACACGTCATGATAAGTTTGACTGCATAGATCCAATAACGTTGACATGGAAGGGAAAGAAATAAAATGACCACACGTCTGTTAAGTTAGCTATATTATTATGCCAGTGTTAAAGGTTGGTCATCCGTGTTAAATGGACTGTTTCTATATCTACTGTGGAATGGTGTGTAGATATGAAGTTGTATTGTTCCTTGTTCACACTGACATCAACTATTTACCGGACTACAGTGTTAAGGGGTATGGTGGTCTGTATAAGCTCCAATGTTAAAGACTTGTTGTTGGCCCCAGCGTTGCTCGTCAGAGTGGTTGTTAGGAATAGGTATATCAACTCGACCTACGCAGTCGTGTGTAGACATGGAGTGAGAATATATTACGCGAATGATGAAAGAGTTCGAAGAGTTGATAAATGTACTTTTTCTCACTCATGTATGGCTGGAAGTCATCGACGCCAACTGCTGTGTACTTTTTGTTACAGTTTAATTGGACGTACACATTCGACAGCACAGATACAGTGACAAATCACAGGTTGGCATAAACATCATAGTGCAGTTGTTAAATGGTCTTGCAATGATACATGGGCCCTCGTTGCATAATCGTACAATAGACTGTCAGTAGACAAGCACTCAGTATTGCCCATATATATATATATCATCTGAGGTTACTGACAAAACACGTCAGTTTATAAACAATATTCAAGATGGTTTATAGACCTTACCTCGTCTAGCGAAGATTCCTCTAAGTAATATTCAGCACATATTTTTTCCATATAATCATATTGAACCGCTAGTAATGGG
Source organism: Oreohelix idahoensis (assembly GCA_024509875.1). NCBI lineage: Eukaryota > Metazoa > Mollusca > Gastropoda > Stylommatophora > Oreohelicidae > Oreohelix > Oreohelix idahoensis. The sequence continues at coordinate 307,620 of JAMPIV010008132.1, read as the reverse complement.
TTCTCATCTGTAGCAGTGATCTCTAGACTCATCAAGCGATAATACGGGGCATCCCTTTTCTCTTCTTGAAAGTCTCAAAATAGTTGGATACAAGATGGCTACTGTCGTGAGCTGTCACTCACTTTAGGATACAAACTGGAATCTGGATCAAAGTTAACCCTACATTAAATGTTCTCATTGCTCTGTAGATTCTATCATGATGCAATTGACTTGATTAAACAAGATATAGTGCTGCTAGAAATGAATGTCTTCTTCATCTAGTTACATATACTCTCGGACGTACAAATCGTGCGTCTGCTTATCGAAAAACGATGGCTTCGTAAGAGAGAGTTCATAAGAAGTGCTTTTGTTACCTTGCTATCAGAAATATGATTCTGCCATTCCTTGGCAATAAGAATAAACACTGGGGTAAAGCATACATGATAGGTCTAAACGACTATCACTTTCCCCATCCATCTTGAGATCACTTTTTCTCCGGCGACAAGCCGATACAGAAAATACACGACAGCTCCATCATCAGGGCGAAGCCAAATCACAACTACCTAGCGACACATCCGCCAAACAGCCTTTTTCCTTTCTAGCGACAAAAGAACATATAGTTCGACTTAGATATGTAAAGATATACAGATATAAGACAGACTCGTCCTACCTAGACAAACAATACACATAAATTCAGGCCATAGATATTCTGAAGCAAGAACAATCTATTCCTACCCAAACAAAGAATAAATCGAAGTAAAACTGGATTCATCCGCGGAGTTCAATCTGAAACTTCTTTCAAGGGAAGTAACTCAATATTGACTTTTCCTTAAGCAAAAGAGTTTCTATTTCGTTTACAAAATATTTGCGAACATAACAAGCATACAAATGTATTATATTGCAAGATATCAAAGACTGCACGTAACAGTCTTACCACACCTCCCGGGGAAAAAAAATGAAACTTTTTTTTTTTTTAAATACATCTAGGAACCACGTACAATAGGCTCACAACGCATGAATACTGCGCAGATGCAAATATCAGGAATAAATATAATGCCTAATATGAGGCTAAGTCGACATATGAAGCGACTGGTGAGAATGTATCTCATAATCTGAGAGAAATTTTTTCTCTACGAGTAATTTTTTCCAGGAAGGTGTCATCAAAGTATAATACAATTCTGGCAATTACACAATGCATACAAAAATTCATACCAAAATTTCGTATTAGATATCTTAACCTTATGATCTATAAAGAAAAATCATTAAAGCACAGCGTTGAATAAACATCAATGAACCGCTAAGTAGTGATACAATCCTTATATTATTACATTACAAATGTGTATCTATCTTGATATAGAAAGGAACTATTATAGACCTAGACATATCAAGAAGTCTAAGACCTAATAGTTATGTGGAATCATGTGGGCATCTTGACAGAATGTCTGCCATCACATTATCTGATCCACGAATAGCTCGCACAGAGAAATGAAAAGGTTGAAGAGCAATTGCATATCGAGTAGACCTCGAGCTCTTCAAATTCTTACTCTGTATAGCAGTAAGAGCTTTTTGGTCGGTTTCTACTATGAAATGTGCGCCTAGAAGGAATCTTTGTAGTTTGAGAATTGACCAAACCATAGCTAATAGCTCACGGTCTAAAACCGAATAATTCCTTTCTGCCGCATTAAGTTTTCTGGAAATATACATTACAGGATGCAGAGTTCCAGAGTACTCTTGCATTAGCGCCGCTCCAATCCCAGTGGATGAAGCGTCACTACGAAGAACAAATGTCTTATCTTTAGTAGGTAACACTAAAATAGGTGGTGTCGAAAACAATGTTTTAATCTTATCCAAAGAGCATTGGCATTCCTGAGACCAGTGGACCATATTAGGCGAACCTTTCTTTAGAAGTGTAGAAAGAGGTGCCATGATAGAGGATAGATTCTGAATGAATCTGCCATAAAATTGAATAAGACCTAACAGACTTCTCACCTGTTTTTTTAGTCTTAGGGATAGAGATATTAAGTATCTTACTAGTATTATGGTCCTCTGTCTTTAGGAAACCATGACCAACTCGGTGGCCTAGGAAAGAAATTTCGCTAAAACCAATATAGGCTTTAGAGGGTTTCGCTGTCAGGTTGTGCTCGCGCAAAGTAGACAGCAATTCATCTAACTCTGAATAGTGATCTTCCCAAGTATCGCTGAAAAGACAGATGTCGTCTAGATATGCAATGACATCTGACCGATAAGATAGGATTCGGCGCATCATGCGTACAAATGTAGCTGGTGCGTTCATAAGACCGAAAGGCATAAAATTCCATTGGAACAAACCTCTAGGTGTTGAAAAAGCCGTGAGAGGTTTGGCGCGTTCAGATAAAGGTACTTGCCAATATCCTTTAGACAAGTCAAGTTTAGTGAAAAAATGAGATTTGGAAAGTCGAGTAAGTAGCTCTTCCAGTAAAGGCATAGGTTCGGCATCGAACTTCGTTACTTGATTCAATTTGCGATAGTCAACGCAAAGACGTATGTTATTGTCTTTTTTTCGAACAATAACCATCGGCGAAGAATATGCAGAGGTGGATGGTTCGATTATTTTCAAATCTATCATCTCATCCATTTCTTTCTCGACCTGTGCTTGAAAATGTATAGGGATAGGATAAGGTCTAACCCTAATAGGAGTATGGTCAGTTAGAACAATGTCATGTTCAATGACATGAGTTTGTCCAGGGATGTCAGTGAGTACATCCTGAAATGTTTGCAACATAGTTGAAACTTGTCGCTGTTCTCCTAGAGACAAATCAGGAGAGACAGTAACGTTCTTCCATGATTCACTAGAATGAAGTGGGATCATTGGAAGAGGAAGATTTACATCTGAAAAACTTGTTTCCTCATCCTGTATCACGGACAGTGATGAGTAATGACCATGTTGTACTGGAGAATTGTCCGTTGCTTGGAAAATGGGTTGCAAATAATCCGGACGTTCATGGAATTCCGTAAGCATATTGATGTGGAAGGTTTTATGCTTCCCATCAATATCGACAATATAGTCGACATCGGAAATTTTCGATATTATATCGTACGGACCTTTCCAAGAAATAAGTAGTCTGTTTTCCCTACAAGGTAGTAATACAAATGCTTTGTCACCAGGACAAAGTTGTCGTAAGCATCTCTTCTTATTGGCAAATTGCCTTGCCTTCTGTTTCGCAAATTCAGAAGAAGAAGTTGCTAATTTGCATGCTTCGATAATTTTTTGTCTCAACGCGATGACATATTCGTAGGATGACTTTGTGTCATCGTCAATATTGTCAGCTGTTATGAGATCATGAAGCAACGACATAGGGCCACGCGGACGCGCGCCAAAGACAAGTTCAAAGGGAGAAAATCCTGTATGTTCATTGGGTACCTCTCTGTAAGCGAAGAGGGCCGCAGGTAAAACTCTGTCCCAGTCTTGAGGATGATCCTCAGTTATCTTCCCTAGTAAGTTTTTAAGTGTTCTATTAAGGCGTTCGACCATCCCATTAGACATTGGATGGTAGATACTACTTAAAGATCTATCTATCTGCAGAGTAGACATTACTTGAGACATGGTATCTGATATTAGTTGGGTGCCATGGTCTGACAATATCTCTCCGGGGAACCCCAGACGAGAAAATATAAGCCAAAGAGCATCTGCAATATCAGCAGTAGTAATGCTCTTCAGAGGAATAGCCTCTGGCCAACGTGTGCACATATCAACACACGTCAAGATAAACTGATGTCCTCTGGCAGACTTGATCTTAAATGGACCAATAATGTCTATGGCCATTTTTTGAAACGGCCGAATAGGAATGTCTGCCGCCTGAATGGGTGCAGCATGCCGTGGACCTTTGGATTTAACTTCCTGACATACTTTACAAGATCGACAATAAATCCGTATGTCCTTGTTTACCAATGGCCAAAAGAAAGCCGCAAGGACTCTTGACTTAGTACGGGGAAAACCCATGTGTCCAGCCCACTGAGAGTCGTGAGCGTGCTGCAAAATTTTAACTCTCAAATTCTTGGGAACCAGGATTTGAGAATGACTTGACGTAATGGAGTCTTGAACCATACGTACAAGTACGCCATTCTTCTTTGTAATCCAAGATTTACGACTTGTGTCTTTATTCGGATCACCTTTAGTTGCAAGAATGAAGAATTTCTTCAGAGTGGGATCATCTTCTTGCTGTTTTATAAACGAGTCACGAGAAATTACCAAGGGATCATCTTGGTTATGCACTTCATTATCTTCAGTAGATGAAGTTTGAGGCATATTAAGAGCTTGAGCTCTAGTGACTACAGCGTTAGCAATCTGCATGTTTTGCTTTCCCACGCGGAAATTTGTTGCGGAGTGCATTCTTTGACTCCATGAATGCGACCGATGATAAGGTCAGCGATCGGATTCGGAAGAAGACATGCGTGTACATCTCCTGTAAAGAAAGGAGTAGCAATCCTAATGATAGCAGTAGAGTATTTCTCTAATGTGCCGCCAAATGTTACACATTTGACTACTTGTCCAGTGGCACGGGAAGGATCTACGAGTGACTGCCTAACACCAATTGTGGTGCATCCAGAATCAAATAGAACGGAGACTGGATTGTTATGTACTAAACCCTTATGTAGGACAAGGGAACCTCTTCCATCATGCGCGACTGATGCAGGAAGAGCAGGAAGAGGATGGCCACAGCTTAAAGTAGACACTGTGGTTGGCTCAAATAATGTTTTGCATTGGGGGCACTGAGATGCTCTCCCAAAATCAAAAGCGGAACATGCCATATTACTAGCATCATTATTATCTTTACTCTGTTTATAGGCTTCATGAGACTCTTGCTGTGCAGAGTTTGCCTGAAAATGTGGTTTATGTCTTCTGTTTTGAGATCTACCTCGGTTATTATTACCTCTGTAGTTATTGTTACCTCTATTGTAACCCCTATTTGGGTTTGAGTCATAGTTCTCTTGGTTACCATTATCATATTCATTATAATGAGTATCCCTGTAACTATGATCTTGTTGACTCCAAGACGGATACCTTGGATAGTTTCTATAATTACTTCCTCTATGGAAATTCCTATAATTATGACCACCCCTGTGTCGAGAGCTATCAGCTCGTCTCCAGTTCTTTGAAGAAGAACCCTGAAATGATTGGTTACCTTTTTTTCAAATCTGTTTTGGGGTCCCTGAAATCTGTGTGAATAATTGGGATTGTATGGTGTTGCTGAAGCAACTGGCATACTCTCCTTAATCTTAGCGTTGCCAAAAGTCACGTCGGGGTGTGCAGTGACATATTGGGAACAATATTCTTCCATTTCCTTTAGTGATTTGGGTTTACGCTCATGTATGAATTCAAGGAATGGTTTGTTAACACATGACATAATCTTATCTCTGAGCAACAAATCCATAAGTCCTTCATACGTTTTTTCTGTTTTGGAAAGCTCAATCCAACGATCAACTGTGAGACGTGCCTTTGCAATGAATTCTGAGAATTCTACACCTGTCTCAGGAACCATCGTCTTAAACAAAAGGCGATAGCCTTCCTCACTTAGCTGGTATTTTTTTATCAAAGCCGCCCTAATGACATCATAATTATCCTTATCTGCTTCTCCTACAAGGCATAACCTAGTCAGAGATTCACCTTTCAAGTTTTCTGATAATTGGTTAGCATATTGTGATTTATCCACATTATGAGTACGACAAGAACGTTCAAATCTATCCAGCCAGAATGTAATATCGTCACTGGACTGATTGAACGGTGGAACCTTAACCTTGTAAGTAGAAGGTTTACCATTACCACTAGATGCCTGATTAACATTACTCATACTTGTCAATCTTAATTTCTCTAACTTAAATTCATGTTCTCTTATTGCTTTTTTTTCTTCAGCTTCTCTGTCTAATCTTTTTTGTTCAGTTTCTCTGTCTATTCTTTTTTGTTCAGTTTCTCTGTCTATTCTCTTTTGTTCAGTTTCTCTATCTATTCTTTTTTGTTCAATAGCAGCAGCAGCTTCTCTGTCTAATCTTTTTTGTTCAGCCTCAAATCTCCTTTCCTCTACCTGCATCTGCAATTTCTTTTGTTCAATTTCTACTCTTTTTTGTTCAGCAGCAGCATCAGCTTCTCTTTCTAATCTTTTCTCTTCAGCCAGAGCTTTTCTCTCTTCAGCAGCAGCTTTTCTCTCTTCAGCAGCAGCAGCAGCAGCTTTTCTCTCTTCCGCAACAGCAGCTAATGCTTTGTCATATTGAGCAACTGCCCATTCTTCTAAATGTTGACCAGTCTTATCAAGGGATTTCCCTTGTGCAATGAAGTATTCTAAAGTAGACATGATGTCTAACAATAATACTAATTACTTGAAACAATAATAATACCACAAGTTCTTAATGACTTGATTAATCAGTACACTATCCCAATATCTGTGGGTCACAAGCCTTAATAAGGTCTTGTATAATTTCTTGTATACCAGTAATAATAATAAAATACTGGTTTATACCATAATCCAAGTGCAGTGCACAAGCAATAGTGTCTTATGAAATATACCTGTATAAAACATATGTCAACCAACAGCATACATAAAGTACAAATAAGACTGACAATACGAAGACGTTTGCAGAAATCAAATAAATCAAATAGGGAAATCAATGAAAATAATCACTGAATCTGCAAGGAATAACAACACAAATGACGTCACAGTATATGAATATAAATTGTGAATAGAACTGAAAGATAGAAAAGGGTAGACCAACAAATTACAAACACATCAAAACAAAACTAAAGAACAAAGAAATATTACAAAAATAACAATAATTACAGTCTTCACAGCTAACACAAATAGCAACTAGTTGCTGCAAGCGAATTTCCAATTAAGGAAATTGCACCTAAAGAAAACGCCCACAACGGACCCTCTATGACGTGGGATATTCTGTTGTGAGGACACCGACCCAACCTAAACACAACCCGCTGACATATAAACTAATATACTATACAAACAAATAACATATAACATATAATCATAAATGCATATATCATGTGTGTAATATATAAAGCACTGTGTTGTAGATAGAATGCTCAGTTATACATCAAATAATGAAATGTGTTGGAAAGAGTTTCAGTTCATAGATATAATGGCACAGTTTCTGCATAAACAAAGTAAACTGCCACTTTAATCAATACTAGATTTTTGATTTAATCTATTACAATGTTCAACAATATTAGTATCAGAAGGTCCAACGATGAAATTTAAGCACTTATGTTCAACAATACTGCAACAATCGAACAGTTTATGGCCTTCAAAGTATCATCTCTGTACTGTGAAACTCTGTAATGTCTAAGGGTAAAAATGTCAACAACGCTGACCTAGATACTGCATTCACTTGATAGGTCACGTGACAAAGTGTTGACAAAGAGCAAACTAATACTGCAAGTGTGTCGTATCAGCCACAGGAAACGGTCTGGTATCGGTAGTCTGTTGACTTCTCAACTTCTGCGAGGTCAAACCCAGAAAGCTGGCTCACCAGTGTTAAGTTAGCTATATTATTATGCCAGTGTTAAAGGTTGGTCATCCGTGTTAAATGGACTGTTTCTATATCTACTGTGGAATGGTGTGTAGATATGAAGTTGTATTGTTCCTTGTTCACACTGACATCAACTATTTACCGGACCACAGTGTTAAGAGGTATGGTGGTCTGTGGAAGCTCCAATGTTAAAGACTTGTTGTTGGCCCCAGCGTTGCTCGTCAGAGTGGTTGTTAGGAATAGGTATATCAACTCGACCTACGCAGTGGTGTGTAGACATGGAGTGAGAATATATTACGCGAATGATGAAAGAGTTCGAAGAGTTGATAAATGTACTTTTTCTCACTCATGTATGGCTGGAAGTCATCGACGCCAACTGCTGTGTACTTTTTGTTACAGTTTAATTGGACGTACACACTCGACAGCACAGATACAGTGACAAATCACAGGTTGGCATAAACATCATAGTACAGTTGTTAAATGGTCTTGCAATGATACATGGGCCCTCGTTGCATAATCGTACAATAGACTGTCAGTAGACAAGCACTCAGTATTGCCCATATATATATATCATCTGAGGTTACTGACAAAACACGTCAGTTTATAAACAATATTCAAGATGGTTTCTAGACCTAACCTCGTCTAGCGAAGATTCCTCTAAGTAATATTCAGCACATATTTTTTCCATATAATCATATTGAACCGCTAGTAATGGGTTCTCATCTGTAGCAGTGATCTCTAGACTCATCAAGCGATAATACGGGGCATCCCTTTTCTCTTCTTGAAAGTCTCAAAATAGTTGGATACAAGATGGCTACTGTCGTGAGCTGTCACTCACTTTAGGATACAAACTGGAATCTGGATCAAAGTTAACCCTACATTAAATGTTCTCATTGCTCTGTAGATTCTATCATGATGCAATTGACTTGATTAAACAAGATATAGTGCTGCTAGAAATGAATGTCTTCTTCATCTAGTTACATATACTCTCGGACGTACAAATCGTGCGTCTGCTTATCGAAAAACGATGGCTTCGTAAGAGAGAGTTCATAAGAAGTGCTTTTGTTACCTTGCTATCAAAAATATGATTCTGCCATTCCTTGGCAATAAGAATAAACACTGGGGTAAAGCATACACGATAGGTCTAAACGACTATCACTTTCCCCATCCATCTTGAGATCACTTTTTCTCCGGCGACAAGGCGATACAGAAAATACACGACAGCCCCATCATCAGGGCGAAGCCAAATCACAACTACCTAGCGACACATCCGCCAAACAGCCTTTTTCCTTTCTAGCGACAAAAGAACATATAGTTCGACTTAGATATGTAAAGATATACAGATATAAGACAGACTCGTCCTACCTAGACAAACAATACACATAAATTCAGGCCATAGATATTCTGAAGCAAGAACAATCTATTCCTACCCAAACAAAGAATAAATCGAAGTAAAACTGGATTCATCCGCGGAGTTCAATCTGAAACTTCTTTCAAGGGAAGTAACTCAATATTGACTTTTCCTTAAGCAAAAGAGTTTCTATTTCGTTTACAAAATATTTACGAACATAACAAGCATACAAATGTATTATATTGCAAGATATCAAAGACTGCACGTAACACGTCATGATAAGTTTGACTACATAGATCCAATAACGTTGAAATGGAAGGGAAAGAAATAAAATGACCACACGTCATGATAAGTTTGACTGCATAGATCCAATAACGTTGACATGGAAGGGAAAGAAATAAAATGACCACACGTCATGATAAGTTTGACTGCATAGATCCAATAACGTTGACATGGAAGGGAAAGAAATAAAATGACCACACGTCATGATAAGTTTGACTACATAGATCCAATAACGTTGACATGGAAGGGAAAGAAATAAAATGACAACAGGATAATTAATGCCTTCATCAGGACATGTAGCAAAACGCGCACAGCATAATTATTTCCCCGTTACGTTTTTCTGGCTTACTTGCCCATTTATTACTATTACCGCGTATGTTGTTTAGCTTTATTCTTTTTTATTCAGCCTTTTGTCTTTGTGGTGGGTTTAAATTTAAAAGGTTAAGTATTAATTGTCTACAGTTGTGAGGTCAGCTATGCAAGTCCCTGAGTCTAATTGTTGATGAAGTTGTTCTCAGGGTACCTGTCTGCTATCACCCTACGACCTCAATCTGCTATATATTTTGAACCTAATTATATGTTATGGTGTCTGGATGTTATCTGGCTAAGTGTTTAGGGTATAATGCAATGTAATGTTAATAAAATTGACAACAACTACACCTATAACTTAATGAACAAGTAATTAAACAAGTCGCTGAGTAAATTTTGAATGAAAATCTTTTTTACAATTTTATTTTGCCTGTATCTCAATGGCTGGGATACAGGACTGTTTAAAACTCAAAAGATAATGCAATTTATTTACATCAAAGTAATTTAAAACAACAACTGTGTCTGTTGTTATTAATATAAATTGTTCCTGACTGGAAGTGTTCTGATGAAGCAATAACTCCTATGAATGGACACGCTTCGGAGGAACGACTTGTATCATCATGTCAAGAAAACTGATTGATATATTAATGATGGAGAGTATGGTTAAATGAACTAACACACGCCCGTGGACAATTGGGCTTAACTTTGTGTCGTAGAACTTGTGATGTCCTTCTCACAACCACCTTCTTCCCGACTGTAACGTCTGAATACTGCTTCCGACTCTTTAGAATAAAGGCAAACATGTAGTTTTTGCATCGAGCTTGCAGCTTCAGGAGTACGTATATTTTGGTATGTGGCTCACTGATTGTTTCAAGATAGAACCCTGAAATCAGAGGATTAATGCCTCCTCAGTACATCATACACCTATCTCCATCTCTAAACAATTAAACATTATCAACATTTTCAAGATCAGTGAAGTTGTTAAATAAATAGCTGTCGTTCCTATCTGATTTGGTGCCCTATTCATCATCAGGTAATCTTCAAACATTCGTTTGATACATTCCTTGTCATAAAGAAATTATAGTTAATTATATAAAGTCATGTGCAAACGCTGTGATATCTGCAGACGGCCAGTGGTTTGCTGGTTTTACATCTTACTAATGTCATATTTTATTTTCAACTATGTCTTTTCATTCACTCCCACAGTTTAATTAAGCCTGTCTGGCTTTAATACAAGGTGATAATCTTTCCTAATAACATTTGTGGCATGACACAAAGGTTTAGTTTGGCGCCTTTTAGGTGGTGCCTCTACGCATCAATAAGGAATACACATTCAATAATACAGATACATATCAATAACAAGATTTATTTAAATGTTTATCTTACCACATCAATGAAATAATACACAATTTGTAGGTTAACCGGCGATCAATGGGCACATTCAGATCGCCACTGATGCAGAACAGCGAAGGCACTGGTCATGTATTCCTTGCGTCTGAAGCTAACACTACTTGTGAGATTTTAATTTTCGAATGGCAACTAATGCTGGTTTCAAATCGTTTTTATCACTCCACTTAGTCTGTTTTACCACAGCCAATAGAATTATGTTATGCCCACTAGCCTCCTTTTTTTCAAAAATAAATTACACTTTCAAAAATGTACCGTTCCACCCCCTTTTTCACCTACGGGCAAAGTTGAGTGAGGCCTTCAATGCGTATGTCTCTGTGTCTTCTCTTTATAATATTCTGTTAATAACATTATGGGTAGTATTATCTTCTAATAAACAAGTATTAGCATTTTATTTGTCAACTGTCCTTGCTTTTATTTTATTATTCATCTAGGTTTCATTGGGCCACCCTTTCTCTCCCCTTTTAGTATCACACTGCATAAGCTATCTTTTCAATTATACCTCCATGCAAATCCCCCACTTACATTTTTCTCTCTCTTGCTCGTTCGTTTTTCAAAACGAAGCAACGCGTTAGGATTTCATCAGAAAATACTATCACGGTATACAGGAAATGCGAGCCTGTCTGTGTGTTTATACTAATCGTTTCCCTATCTAAGTGGTTATACATTCAAACTGCGCCACTAATGAACGGATGGGGCCGGCGGTGGGGGGGGGGGGTCCTTTCATTCAATAGCAGACACTACTGCTTTATTTAACTTTAACTTTTTGGGAAAAAATATGCCCCTAGCAACAGCGTAACTATGGCCAAGTAGTTTTATTCAAACTCCCAACCATTCATTCGCGTTTAGTGTTAGACTAAGCAAGTCTGTGACGTCAGCTGTCGCCTGTCGTCCTAGTTTGAAATTCAAAAAAACCAAAGCTTGTCAAGGTTGCATTTTTCCTTCTCTCATTTTATTCCTCCGTTTCTTTTATTCTATCACTCTTTTGAAACTACTATGCATGTCGGTCTGTCAAAAGCCGTTTATTTTAGAGGAAATGGGTATTGCGGAGAGGGAAAAAGCTAACAGTTTTTGTGTATCGTTTACTATGGCGTACTGCTTGTTAGAACCAACATGACCGCGGGCTATTGTGACGATGTTGAACACTACTCCCTATTTTATCTCTATAGTTTTTGAATTTATAAGCAGTAATATTTTATATATTTGATCGGAGTATCATGGATCTTACTACAGTCTTCACATAGTATTTTTTTTTATATTTCAGTCTTACCTGCAGTTAAGTACTGAATCTCTGACGGCGAGTAGGGCAAACTGACGTATTTCACCAAGAAAGGGTTGGCACACACAGTAACCCATAGTAAAGCCATTACTCCACCCAAATCCGACACAGTCAGTCCCAAAAGAGTGACATTGGCAGCATCAGAGAATCCTTGTCTGTCAACAAATATCAACATGAAGACAATATGCAATAATGTTACATTACTACCTTTGTGAATGAGCAATATCTGCTAGAAACCTTCTAGATATTCTCAGCATCATCATTTGCCTTTTCGCCCCTTAAGGATATTCTTCTTCAAGTGCCATGCTTGATGGCGTAGATTATCATATCTGTCCACAACTTCCGGCCCCCTGTACTATTTATCTGTTCTGTTATTGACATCTCTCCATGACGGGGTGTCAAACTTCCCAGTCTTCTCTCTTTGTATCCGTCTATCTCTTAAACATTTAATCTTTTCTAGCCAATATAGCTAAGGGATATAGCTAGCTATGTCATCATTATCTCTGCGAAAACAATGTGTTAGATCAATGTAATTGTTTCTCTGGACGAAGTTAAAAGTACTAATGCTTCTGTATCTTCATTTTTTTTGCGATTAAGTACCTACCCAATGCCTCAACAAGTGTGCATCAGTCAGTTAGTCGCTACTTTTGAAATCCTTGAACCAACGATAAAATGCCGGCATTTGTGTTATCTCACGGTCTTCATTCCTCTCCAGGTGTACACTCAGTCTTTCTGTGCTATCGCAGTATTTCTCCAATATGTGTACTCTAGTCTTCTCCTGGCCTGCAATTCCAGGTATCTGCCTGAAGTTTAACGCCAGTAGTAGTTTTCCTCAGTTCAACTGATCTGTACTTTTATTCATCCTCAGTCGTTGCCTAGTCTGTTTCTTTCTTTCTGTTTCTTTGTTCTATCTTTATTGTCCATTCTATCTCTGTTTCCTCAACACAATTTTCACGATTATTCTTAAACAAATGTTTACAGATTTGTGTTTTCTGTTTCCGTGTAGTGATTTTCAAGAAAATATGCCGACTATATTCGTAATGTAAACGTGTTGAACTCTGATAGGTTATATGTAGATTTTACAGCACAAGAACATATGTAAGAGAGTAATGCAGCAGTAACGTCTTCTCTCTCTCTCTCTCTCTCTCTCTCTCTCTCTCTCTCTCTCTCTCTCTCTCTCTCTCTCTCTCTCTCTCTCCTCTCCTCTCTGTGCACTACTTGGATCACTGTTGCAAGAAAACAGCATTACGACGTGGAAGATATTTAAGGACTTTTGTGCTTAATAAGACATCAAAATCTCTAACTTTGGTCTGTGAAAAACACTATTAGTTTAAGAACTTGTTGATTATAACGATACAAACATAAAAGAATAGGATTGCGTTAAACCTCGTCCTTGGAACAGTTATTTCTCCTTTGCATCAATGTCATTTTTTTCTATTCTTTGGTCACACTTAAGAAGGTAGTCCCTTAGCACAAGCTGCCGTAAGGGTGTGAAGTGTTGGAGACTTTACCATACCTAGCTCCAGCTTTATGAGGTAGGGTGACAAGTTCCCTTCCTCGTCAGATATCCATTTAGAGCTGGGTAGACTAGAGCGCGACACTACCAAGTTTGGATCCCAGGTCTTTCGTTTGTTCGTTCATTTGTTCGTTTTTTAATTTGTTTGTTCGTTCGGTTATTCCTTCGTATTTTCTTCCTCCCCGTCTCTCCCCAACTTTCTGGAGCAGCCGTCTATAGTACAACAAATGGATAAGCAGGGCGGACGGGTATGCTAAATTCATGAATTAACCTTATTGTCGATTTTGTTTTTTTTTTAACTTTAAAAAAAAAAAAATTACTTTTGTAGTTCTTGTGGGGTTTTTTGTGTCATTCAGAATTTCTACACTCATTACTATGTTTAACTTTTTGTTTCATTACTTTTGTAGTTCTTGTGGGGCTTTAGTGTCATTCAGACATTCTACACCCATTACTATGTTTAACTTTTTGTTTTATTACTTTTGTAGTACTTGTGGGGTTTTAGTGTCATTCAGACTTTCTACATTCATTACTATGTTTAACTTTTTGTTTTATTACTTTTGTAGTTCTTGTGGGGTTTTTTGTGTCATTCAGAATTTCTACACTCATTACTATGTTTAACTTTTTGTTTTATTACTTTTGTAGTACTTGTGGGGTTTTAGTGTCATTCAGACTTTCTACATTCATTACTATGTTTAACTTTTTGTTTTATTACTTTTGTAGTTCTTGTGGGGTTTTAGTGTCATTCAGACTTTCTATACTCATTATTATGTTTAACTTTTTGTTTCATTACTTTTGTAGTTCTTGTGGGGTTTTAGTGTCATTCAGACTTTCTACACCCATTACTATGTTTAACTTTTTATTTTATTACTTTTGTAGTTCTTGTAGGGTTTTAGTGACATTCAGACTTTCTACACTCATTACTATGTTTAACTTTTTGTTTTATCACTTTTGTAGTTCTTGTGGGGTTTTAGTGTCATTCAGGCTTTCTACATTCATTACTATGTTTAACTTTTTGTTTTATTACTTGTGTAGTTCTTGTGGGGTTTTAGTGTCATTCAGGCTTTCTACATTCATTACTGTGCTTAACTTTTTATTTTATCACTTTTTTAGTTCTTGTTAGGTTTTAGTATCATTCAGACTTTCTACATTCATTACTATGTTTAACTTTTTGTTTTATTACTTGTGTAGTTCTTGTGGGGTTTTAGTGTCTGTTAAGGTCAAAGGGAAGAAAATCTTAGTATGTTGTGGGACAGATTGAATTTTTGAATTATGGTACTTGCTTGCCGATTAGGAATCGATTTGTTAAAAATATCTTCTCCTAGAGTCATGAGACAGAGTACAAGAAAAGCGTGAAGAACGCTGTTTATCTCTAGTGTTGAGATATATTTATCCTGTAGTGTTTTTGAGCCGGGGGGTGATTAGCTATCGCGGCTAAGCGGCATGTATTGTGAGTGGTGTTCTAAAAAAGAACTGAGTCTCATGACAGGAGTTCACAGGGTGTGCCCTGTGAGTGTGCTGTCAGAATAGTGTTTTTTGGGCGTAGACCGGTGTGGTCGCAAGCCCTGTGTTTTCTAAGTGTATGGCGGTGTTTTCCTAAGGGAATGCCTGATCAGGGCTGTAGAAATGTGTAAGGCCATAATTAATATAACTGCCGTGTTGTGCAGTCTTTGTGGAGTTTGAGACATGTAGAAATGTGTAAGGCCATAATTAATATAACTGCCGTGTTGTGCAGTCTTTGAGGAGTTTGAGACATGTAGAGATTTGTAAGGCCATAATTAATATAACTGCCGTGTTGTGCAGTCTTTGAGGAGTTTGAGACATGTAGAGATTTGTAAGGCCATAATTAATATAACTGCCGTGTTGTGCAGTCTTTGAGGAGTTTGAGACATGTAGAGATTTGTAAGGCCATAATTAATATAACTGCCGTGTTGTGCAGTCTTTGAGGAGTTTGAGACATGTAGAGATTTGTAAGGCCATAATTAATATAACTGCCGTGTTGTGCAGTCTTTAAGGAGTTTGAGACATGTAGAGATTTGTAAGGCCATAATTAATATAACTGCCGTGTTGTGCAGTCTTTGAGGAGTTTGAGACAGGTGGAGAATTTGTATGCCAGATGCATTTGAGTTATCATGAATTGTGTCTTTGTTGATGTCATCGTGACTTCGTTGTGTGTTGTAACGTAATAAACAGTATCGAACTGTTCCAGGCGTTTACAACCTTTATTGACATCCATGACTCGTACGTGAGCTGTGTGGTGAGTGACAGTGCACACAGTATTCAACAATCACGTTTGCAACAGTGGTGATAATAACATTCCTCAATACCAATGACCCACACTCAATGCACAAGCATAAATGATTTATCAACAATATCGACCATCCAATTACGTATTATCAGTGTCATTCAGGCTTTCTACATTCATTACTATGTTTAACTTTTTGTTTTATTACTTGTGTAGTTCTTGTGGGGTTTTAGTGTCATTCAGGCTTTCTACATTCATTACTGTGCTTAACTTTTTATTTTATCACTTTTTTAGTTCTTGTTAGGTTTTAGTATCATTCAGACTTTCTACATTCATTACTATGTTTAACTTTTTGTTTTATTACTTGTGTAGTTCTTGTGAGGTTTTAGTGTCTTTGTCTCCCCCATTCTCTTTTTCCTTCAATCTTACCTGTTGTTATGATATATTCCAGCTTTCCTCTTCTCAAAACATGCCCCCAAAAAAGTGGATTGCTTCTTTCTTATTTGTGAAATAAGTTTCCTTTGCGCATTGACCTCTTTCAGGACATCCTTATTACTCTTTTTGGCTGTCCGTGGTATTTTTAACATTCTTCTATAAAACTATATCTCTGTGGCCTCTAGTGTCTTCCCTACTTGTTTACTTATTGTCCATGACTCACTCCCCTGTGTCGGGATTGGTTCTAAATAACACTGAAGACCTCACTTACTTCCAATGACAAAAAAATTGTTGCTTAAAATACTCTTCATTTTATAGAATGCTGATTTTACATGAGCTATTCTGCTCTTCACTTCTGAGATGCATCTTCCATCCGTTGTTATTAATGTGCTCAGGTATTAGAATATATTGAACTGTTTTAAAACTCTTCCATTTACTTTGATAGTGCATTCTGGGGAAGCCCTATTCTTTGAGACGATCATTACTTCTGTCTTTTTTGCTATTAATATAATGTTGAAACCTTTACTTTCACTTTCTATCACTATTGTATCAACCATTTCATCAAGATACATATCACACAGATAAACGGCGTCTTGATGCAACGAACATTTAATCGCATACGGTTGAAGGGGTTACGCTTCGAGGTAAAGTAACAAACATCAAACATTTACAGAGACCCATAAATATTGCACACAAATTTCTCTAAAGTTATGATATCGTTCCTTACCTGCAAAATACAACGATGTTAATAATATTGGTGACGATACCGAAAAGGCTTATGACACTTGATACGATATAGCACACAATATTAAAAATACCCAAAGTGTCATCACTTATAATTTTTGCGCCGAAAAATTGAGACCCAGTTTCTATAGTTACACTCGAAGCGTTGTTGTATTGGTCCATTTTGAGAAGGAGAAACGTCATCTGAATTAACTAAATGTGTATATTCGTTGTACATGTGTCCAGGTCCCATAATGCTCTGGGCACTGATAACTATAAATAAATCACTATTTAAATATAATTATTTATTCATGTTCAAAACCTTTTTAAACGTATTCTTTTTTAAATTTATGTTACTGAATAACTTCTTAATAAAATAAATAAATGGGTACGTTGCAGGAACTTGTAAGAAAGGAAAAAGTACACAACTAAGCAATAGAAGTGATCGGCTTATCGAGGACTCAAACCAACTTCCACCTGATCGGCAATACCACCTCGCTACGGGAGCAAATCTCGACTAACCACACCGCCAACTGAACGCCACAAAAATAATGCCCCGTGAAGAGTGGTCATTAGCACGACCACAATACGAAACTACGGAATTTTGGACGAGGAAAGACTCAGACTAATTATAGACTCAATGCCTTCTAAAGCCTTCCTACTGATCAGAGTACACCAGATTACACGTGACAAATACCGTAATACTGTGTCTAGTAAATTATAGAAGAATAAGACCATTATAAAATGCCTGCAACGTACTCATTTTTGTTTATGAGTTATTTTCTGTTATAAGGCTTCGTCTTTCTCTCTTTTTTATTTCGATCTACAGACACGAATTATCTCTACTGCAAATTTGAAATATTTTGCTGTAGGTTGTAATTGTATTACTGTACAATTTCTTATGTTAGGAAATCACAACTTAGAATGTGTAGATTTCATTAACAGCTCAGTTTCAGGAAATGCCATCTTAAGTTTTATTTACAGGAGATATATTTTAGCGCTAGATAATGTAGGTAAATGCTCAGCACCAAAGTTAGAACAAAAACCTAGAAATTAACGTACATAAGATAATGTTAATAACTTGTAAATTAGATGAGTAATCCACCAGGTCTCTCGTGTTTAAAATCTAAAATACTAGTTAAAGATGAGAATTGATTTATATTTTTGCACCCCTGACTATGACTTCGCTTTTTCTTTAATCACTAAAATATTGCTCCAAAAAACAATATTAGTACATTGGGAGAAGTTTTAATTTTTTTTTAATTTTACATTGCCTTTTGACTAAAGCTAATACATACTTCGAAATAGATATTAATGGAATCATTTCAAATATTGAGCTGGGCGTTTCACAGTTAATGATAACAATATTCTTTCATATTAAGCTTTTTTCTTTTAATAGTAACATCTCGTTTATGATTTCAAAGCTTACTCTTTTGTAGTTATCAAGAATATTTACTAAGTGTTATAAGAAACGAAGATCTGAAACTACTGCAATTACTGAAATAACGATGTGTGTTTTGTTACAATTTACACATTGCATGTAAAATTTGTTAAAAAGGTAAGCTTCGGGTGTGAAAAATAAATAGCATTAATTTGACCATTGATTGTGTCTCGTACTATTCCAATAAAAGGTAAAACAAACAAAATCGTTTTACTTTCGGCTGCAGCTCAATGTAAAGAAAAAAAAAATTTTTTTTTTTTACATTATTAGCATAACAGTATTTTTTAAATTAAAAATACGGACTTTTTTGTAACGTCCGCTCGATTCTCTTTTAATATTGTTTTTGAACTAGATAATTAACACATTTTCGCTTCATTATTTTGTATGCTTACATTTTCCACATTTACACTAACAGGTGAAAGTGACATACCCTGGAAAACATGCCAGGTACACATGCAATTATCTTAACTAGGATATACACAACATGTACCCATATATTTAGTACGACGTTACAGGTCCTATGATCAAAGTGATCGAATAGACGGGGCATCTTCCCAATGTTTTCTTGCGCAAGTCCGCCTATTTGTTTTTTTTTAAATAGGCTTAGCTGATACTTTTTTTTTCAATTGCATATCTAAGATGTTACTCTCTGCGTGGAGATAAAAACAAAACTAGTAAAATGATCTGAACAAGAACTCCGCTGCATTTGCCTTCCCTAAACTCAAGAGCAGAGGCAGGTATCTATTTACAGCTGGGTAGACTGAAGCGGGACGCTACCAAGTTTCGATCTTGAAACCAGATATTTTTTGCCGCAGGAAGGCCAGCGCTCTAACCAGTTAGCCAATCTCACATTTTTACACACACAAATAGTTAATCAAATAATGAAAAGTAAAATTTAGGGAAAGATTGAAGGCAAACGATAAACCTAATAGTTAAACGGCGACAAGGTTAAAAAAAAATAATATACTGCCATGATCATAAACATAAACTATGGCAGATTCATTGAATTTACACATAAATAAATGTGAAAGAAGCCTGAGGCTTGTAACTAGAAAATAAATAAATGTAGGGATATAGCAGGCATTCATAAGACCGAAAGAAGGCGCACACCAGCCAAGAGAAAAGAAATATAGCTGAAAGCCTTGTGACGTGTAATGGAAAAAATTCTACAGTAATCCGTCAGCCTATTGCAACCTTATAGCTGCCCTCTGATTTGCTAGCTAAACCATGTATCAATACCCACTGTCTATTTCTGCAACGTACCATTTGTCCCGCTTCTTCGTTTTAACACGAGCTAACGCAATGTTTACAAACTGCGTGACCTGTCAGTCATAACAGGAAAGCAAATCAGGCTGTGTTTGACTCGTCCTCTCACGCGAGCATCTGTCAATCATAATAGTTCTCAGACAGGCTGGCACGTGGAGAAGACAAAAACACAGACCCTTTGAAGTTTCATACTCAGGGGAAGTTAGAAACCCATGGGCTCTTTGATCTTCAGAAGCGGGCATACTTACAGAGAAACCGTTAGAGAACAGTAAGTCTTTTGATGACGGTCGAAAACCTCGACGAAGACCGACCGTAAAGCCTTTATCTTGATACGCTTAGCTTCTGAATTCCTGATAACAACGGAAGGCGAAATTAACGCATTTAGAGATCAGAGAATCCTAATGATATATATACTGTTGTTTTCTTAACCCCATTGTCAGTGTCAGTCAGAATTCGGATATATTTAGCACGCAGCCTTAAACTATTTCCTTGTGGATTTGTTACTAGTTCTCGTGGAGATTTCATTTCTGAATTTTTTGGTAAAGGATAATAGGGCTAATGTTTTTAAGAAGTGATAGCTTTTAACATTTAGTCTCCACTTAGATTTTCTCGCTAGTAAAACGAGTGAAATAAAGTAACGCGTAACGATTTCCTACCAGATATTCTATTAAAATGTTAAATTACGCCACCCGTATAGACAGTAAACTGATAGTGAAGGATAGAATACAAAGTTATATTTCATTTGTGCATATTTGTTATAGTCTCTATTATTTTAATCATATACTGCAAAGCCAACAGATGCCGACAAATTTAATAGCTATTTAATGACAGGCGATCATTGTTTAGGCAGCGCTTTTGGACAGAATCAATAATAATTTTCATTGTACGCTGAACGCCGGCGCGAGCAGGGGCGGGCGAATTAACATAATTCAGTCGACCGAACTCAGTGCCAACAGTATTTGCTAACTGATAGGAGTAAGAAAACACCGTGTGCCTTTTAAATTTAATCAGGACTGACGGAGTGGAGAAGAGATCGTCTCGTTCCCGTCTGTGTGTAGATATAGGATTAGCATATTTTTATATAAATGTTTCTTGTATTCTTCACTGACCTGATGACAAGAGAGGCCAGAGGTCTTTTTTATTCTTGTTCCTAGTTTTTATTTGTTATTTTCTCCTCTTCTTGGCTGTGCGTCTCCAATTTCATTTGTGAACGGGCACATGTCAGAGAGTATTGGAGGACAATAAATTTGTTTTTTAATAACTGGATTTACAAAACCCAGATATATATATATATATATATATATATATATATATATATATATATATATATATATATATATATATATATATATATATATATATATATATATATATATATATATATATATATATTTTTTTTTTTTTTTTTTTTAAAACAGCCACATGTTGGCCGATAGAAGAACCATCATCATTATATGAACATTATGTTTAGCAACCAGAGGTTTCCCAATACTGGAAGTACTTTTCCGTTAAAGAGTGAACCTCAAGAACTCTCACAGTTTTAACTATTGGTAATAACACTTCTAGAAGAAGCACTATATTAGGCGTTCACCTCATTTTACTAATTTCTGGGAATGGACTGGGGCCAATTTGGATCTGCGATAACTGGAGTGACAGAATATTAAATGAAAATAGATAATATATTCATGGAGTAATGCTATTACCAAGGGATATTACAGACCTACCATACCAGGCAATTAGGTAAGAGTGTGAGAGTGGCCACTGTTTGCAAGAGTGTGCGAGTATTTTCTTGTTTGCGTTAAAACTATCCATATATCTGATTTGTCAATAAGTTTGTTTATTTTACTGGGTCTCATAGAGTACCACTACTGTTCATTCTGTAATATAGTGCTAACCTTCAACCTTTCCTCTCTCTATCAGTGCCAGCAAAAGTATTAAACCGAATCATCCTGGAGAGATTAAAAGAGTCCATAGACAAGCAACTGAGAGATGAATAAGCAGGTTTTCGACAAAATAGATTCTGTACAGACCAGATAGCCAGATTGAGAATAATAGTTGAACAAAGTCTGGAATAGAAATCTCCGCTATACATCGGATTCGTGGACTATGATAAGGCATTTGACAGTGTAGACAGAGAACAGCTTTGGATATTGATGAGGCATTACGGAGTTCCCATGAAGATCATTAACTTAATAAAGAAGAAATATGAAGACATGACATGCAGAGTTCTTCATGAAGTACAACTTACAGAACCGTTTAGGATTAGAACGGGGAGTGAGACAGGGATGCCTCTTGTCTCCATTTCATTTCTTACTAGCAATAGATTGAGTTATGAAAACATCGACATCACACAACATAAATGGAATCCAGTGGAATCTGACTAAACAGCTTGATGATCTGGATTTTGCAGATGACTTGGCTCTTCTGTCCCATAACCATAATCAGATGCAAGAGAAAATGAAAATTCTCGATGAGAGGTCACAACACGTGGGCCTGAAAATGCACAGGGAAACGACAATGATTATGAGAGTAAATGCAAGAAATGATAGCAAGGTTGAACTTGAAGAAACACCACTAAAAGATGTAGAATCTTACACATATCTTGGCAGTAATATAGACAAAGTTGGAGGGACAGACAGTGATATCAAAATAAGAATACAAAAAGCAAGAGGAGCTTTCATTGCATTGGGAAACATATGGAGAATAAGAGAAATCAAGTCGAACACGAAAATAAGAATCTTCAACTCAAATGTGAAGTCAGTCCTATTGTATGGCTCTGAGACATGGTGAAACATAAAAAAAACTACAACCAAAAAGCTACAGACTTTTATACACGGGTGCTTGCGTAGAATAGAAGGACTGAAATGATATGACAAAGACACAAATGTAGAATTGATGACAAGAACCAGACAAGTACCAGTAGAACAAGAGTTGAGAAGAAGACGCTGGCGATGAATAGGACACACATTGAGGAAACCTGTTGATAGCATTACAAGGCAGTCCTTGTTCTGGAATCCACAGGGAAAGAGAGGCGGTGGTAGACCAAAAACACATGGAGACGAGAACTGGAAACAGAGGTGATATTGATGAGGAAAACATGGAAAGAACTTGAGCAGATGGCATAGGACAGGAAGACTTGGCATGTGTTTGTTGAAGGCCTATGCTCCTTGGGATATGGATTCAACCTTTGGGTTAATAATTATTGGGGTTTGTTTCTCCAGTGGGGGAGAATGCACTTTTCCTGAATTATTTCATATGCATGTAAATGAATCTTTGATCTTTTTCCGTTAGATATTTTGATGTTGTCGAGTTTTAAATGATAATAAACTATAAAAAGACTTACCTTTGTGTGTTGGCCATACCCATACCCATTTATCCTTAGTTTTCACGTTTGTGTGTCTTGTTGTCACATAGCTGTGAGTGTAGGTTAACATATCTATTCTTCATAGGGAGATAAATGCTGTCTTGCAATAAAGTACAGTCGTACGGATAGGCTGGAGGAGATTACATAATCACTCCAGAGACAGATCTTTTTTTCCTCAATTCTACTACCTGTGAAAAAAATCGATTTCTCTACCTTCTCGCGTATCTGTCGACATCCACTCTATATACTCAGACGGGCCAAATAAAACAATTAACCTTCCGTACGACAGAATTGTGGCTAGGCCCGTCATTTAATCTTAGTCTGAGTCCAGACAGATGACTAACGTCTGTTATAGAATCTTAGTCTAACTCTAGCTAGAGTGTGTTGTACGTCCTGTTGGTGAAATAGAAAGAAAATAATTTATCCCTTAGGCAACGTTCTTACTTTTTCTGGGTTCTGACCACACAAAATAGAGAAATAATTTGTTTTCTTTCCACAGCATCTTATAATTTAGTTGTAGTTAGATTTTGATGGTGAATTTTGTTGGTTGTATGATATATACTACTCGTCAAAAGTCAAGGGCCACCCTATTATTTTCAATACACTGTTATAAAAGCGCATAGAATGATTAAATGAAGGAAGTCTTTAGTAAAAATGGGTGCATTATCTTCCTCTGACAGTCCTCTATGCACGTTAAGCAAAAAACCAACTCACCGACAACCATGGTGATCACGTGCAACTTGGTTTTCTGACCATAAATTCACATTTTTAATCTGTGTTTTTTTTTTAAACTTCTGTACAACCAAACAGGTGAAGTAATCGTTCTGACTGACATTCCGCGTGCAATGGCGACTTCTCGTGAACAGAGTTCACTTTTAATTTGTTTTAAAATCAGCAGACTTAGGGTAGTTTCATCACTTGCAAAAACCATGCCACCGAGAAGAAGTCTTGACACCTTACAAAGATTGAGGGCTATTGCGTGGGTTGAAAGTGGTTTATCTATCCATGAGATTGCTAGACGGCGTGTAGTGTCACACTGTACTATCCAAAGAATTTTGGAGAGATTTCAGGCCACAGGAAGTGTGGAGGTTCGCCACCGGCCAGGTCGCCCTAGATGCACCAACAGACATGTTGACTGGTACCTCTTGTTGTCACCCCTGCGCCATCGAACAGGGACTTGTTCCACTCTAAGATGTCAGCTGAGACAAACTGTAAACGTTAATGTCAGTCAAAGCACCATTCGCAGACGTTTACATGAATTTGGACTGGCTGCTCGACATCCTGCAGTCAGAATCCCTCTTACTCCTGCTTATCGCAGAGCCCGTGTTGCTTGGTGTCGCGAGCACATCAGATGGACAAGGCAACAATGTTCTCTTCATTGATGAATCTCGCTTCACTGTGTCATTCAATGGTGGCTGCATTCGAGTTTGGAGACGACCAGGAAACCGATTTACTGATGACACAATTAGAGAGGTGGATCGTTATGGTAGGGGTTCTGTCATTGTCTGGGGAGGCTTCTACAGACACGGCAGGACCCCACTCTACATCATCCAAGGCAACTTGATTGGCCCAAGATACCAGAACGAAATCTTGAGACCAATTGTTCAGCGTGCTCTGGAGGCCATAGGTGGTAATGCCATCCTCCAAGATGATAACGCTCGACCCCATCCAGCTCGTATGGCAAATGATTTTATTCAGCAACATGGGATCATCAGGATCGCGTAGCCAGGTCATTCACCTGACCTTTCTCCGATTGAGCACCGCTTGGATGTCCTTGGTCAAAGATTGTCAACAAATCACCCCCTGCCAATGTATGTTGCACAGCTGACTGCATTTCTGCTTCAGCAATGGCAAGCTGTTCCTCAGGATACTCATCGGACCCTTGTGGACTCGATGCGTCTACGCTGTCTTGAATGCCTTGCTGCAGACGGTGGTCATACCCGATTTTGAAATGTCTATTTGTCCAATATCTATTGTGAGATTTTTGAAAAGGTGGGTGACACTTCACAGCTTCATTGCGTTTGCATGTGTGTTTCCATTTCTTTACGTGACATGTCAACTTCTTATTTAATAATTGCCGTTTTGACTGATACCAATTACGTTTATATCAGATTTGTTTTATGGTTTCAACCAAGGTTTTTCTAACTGGGCCTTGACTTTTGACGAGTAGTATATAATAATTTTTGTACAAAAAGACCGCTGGTACGCGTGATTGTTTAACAATCACAATTTTGTTGCAGCAGTGGAGCGTAAGCCCCGCGAAGGAAGTGCATTGGGCAGTTGTCAAGTTAATCGCCTTCCCATAGTTCCATACTGACTCAGGTGGGGTTGAGCGTGGTGGAGAAAATAGGAGAAATATTTGTTTTCTTCTTAATTTTAAAAATCTTTTCCACATTTAGTAATAGTAGATTTAAAGTTGTTTAGCCTAATCTACCGTCCCTATGTATTAAGTCGACTGCGTTAGGAACCTTTTTGCAAGTTAACAGCGGCGATAGATTAGACAACTGAGAAACAGGGAGAAGGAAACAAAAAAATTATTCTAGTATTCTATTAATTGGTTAGGGAGCAGTGTATCCTTTTCTTCTTTCTTTCTCGGGTACGTCGCAGTCAGGTATATTTGCCATGGCGGAACGAGCAAAGCTTAGGGCAATGCTAAGAGAGGAAGCAAAAGAAACAGGATTATAAGGAGAAGAGTGTCTAGCTTTTGTGAACGCCGAACTAGTCAGATATGAGGCAGAGAAGAAAGAGAAGGAACAGCGGCAATTGAAAATTAAGAAATTTGAGGCTCAAATGGAAACTCGCAGCGAGAAGGAACGTGAGAAGGAGAGACAACACGAGGAAAGAGAGAACTACAAAAGACGCCAGCATGAATTCGCGCTTAAGACTTCAGAGGTCCTAATTCGTGGTGCAGCGTCTAGCTCTGGCAACGGAGAGTCTTCATCACCTCAATCACCCTCAACTGACTACTCAAATAGCCAGTCTTCCCAATTAGCTGCTATGTCCTTTGCCCTAGAAACCTTCCGAAGCCCCAGTGAGAAAATTGATAGCTATCTAGAAAACTTTGAGAGAATGGCAACCCTGTACAGTTTGGACAGTTCGCGATGGTGCTTGAAGCCATCCCAGGCCCTCAAAGGCAATGCGTACGATGTGTATGTGAAACTGGGAAGCAGCAGTCAAGACGATTACGACATGCTTAAGAAAGGTTTACTTGAACGCTTCGAGATAAACAGCAGAAAGGAGGGAGCCGAGGCGTACGCTCAGTTCTCTGCTCGTCTAAAGGGATATTTGACAAAATGTGTGGAGCTGTCAGAACTCCCATGCACTTTTGAAGGTTTAGAAGAACTTATTCTAACCGAACAGATCAAAAGCACTTTGTCAAGTGAAACCCGTAGATGTCTTGCTGAACAGGGAGCGGTAAAACTTGAAGATATTGTGAGTAGGCAGAGCAATATGCAGACGCACTCGCCGAGCTCCCAGGCTCTAAACGAAAACCTACAGATGCGCCTTCTCGGAATAGTAATCTAGAGAATTTTCCAACCAAAACCCGAGAAACTAGGGCTCCCCAAAATATATGGAAATTCAATAAACCCAGATACCCTACCGATACCGTGATGAGCCTAAACGTATCCCATGGCAGAGCCAGAAAGGATATGAAAAAGGGAAAACCCCCTTCGCCAGGTAAATCTGATCGGGACCAGCAAACCAGTCCCAAGCAGATTGCGTTTTGCAAGCAGCCTTACAGCAAAATAGCAAGGTCAGTGATTCTCAACCTGACGGGGAGAGGCCTTCTACGCGAGGTATGGATATGTTGAACGGAACTTCCACGGAGTGTCTTTTTGACAGCGGATTAAGCTTTGATAGTATAGTCGCGAGGCATTTGGTTAAACCAGGCCAAGACACGGGAGAAACCGTCGACATGACATATATGGAGTTTTTAAAGGAGATGCACCCATAACGCTCCCTGTCGCGCTTGTGGAGATAGATTCGGATTACGTCCGTGGTTTTATTAAGGCGGCGGTAATGGAGGACCATATCTACAACGTCATACTTGGCTGTAGATATGTGTTTCTAGTGAGACCGAAAGAGCCGATTGGGGCCGCAGTAACCATAAGAGGGCAAACCCAAAAGGAACGGGAGCCTGCACCTAACATATTACCCAAGGAACTGAAAGAAACGCAACATAAGGACCCTACCTTGGAGCCCTGCTTTAAGAAACTGCCTATGGCCAAGGACCCCAGACACAACGTGTATATTTTTTCTGAGGAAGGACTGTTGTATCGAAGAACGGGCGACCCTGAACAGGGACATAATCAGCTTCTAGTACCGACGCAGTACCGTGACAAAATCTTAGAAATGGGGCACTCTCTTCCCTTTAGCGGACATGTTGGACAAAACACCACAATGCAACAAATATCCACTCACTATTGGTGGCAAGGAATGCATACTGACAATATAAGATACGTTAAATCCTGCGCCAAGTGCCAACGTGTGGCACCAAAGCATTGGACACCACCAGTTTCTATGGGAGAAATGCCAAAAGTGGGGGTACCATTTGAACGTGTAGCAGTCAACATTATAGGACCCCTTGAAAGGACTAAACGATGGAACAGGTTTATCCTGACCTTAGTAGACACCTACACTATGTGGGCCGAAGCTATACCGCTAACAAGCACGGATTGCAAGCATGTCGCAGAAGCCCTAGTGCAGATTTTTGCACGGACAGGATTTCCTCAACACGTTTTGACGGATAACGGATCCCTGTTCCATAGCCTGTTAATGGAAGAGATCTTCAAGATCTTGAGGGACCAGCACATCTACATCAGCCCCTTTCATCCGGCCGAAAGTGGGTTAGTAGACCGTGTCAACGGAAGTCTCACTATGATGTTACTGTGACATACAATGGAAATGAAGCCTAATGTAATCCTACAGCTTTCCGCGACCAAACCGTAGTTCTGGGATTCGTTCGCAAAGTCAAACATTTGACAGACTGCATTACTCATACTTTTAGCCACGCCTCTTTTTCTTGAGTTGTAAACATACGAGCTCGTTTGCCAACCTTTGCAACCTGTTATTTCTAGCAGAGAGCGAACCACGTTAGATTACGTAAGTTTCTCACGCGAGCTGAGCTGTCAGTATTACGATGACGAGCAAACCGCAAGTGAGGAAACACGTGAGAACAGTTAATGGCTTTTGAAGATTCTCTCAATAAGGGAGCTAATCCTTTGATGTTTATACACCCAGGGGAGATAAATTCTCTGATCTCAGAAGCGAACAGAAATCTCGGGGAAAAGCCCGCTATACAGACAAAGCTTTGTTGTCGTTAGAAGCGGCCGACAGAAGCGACCGTTAAAACCTTGATCGGAGGAAACGCAGTTTCAGATTTCTCTGCTGGGAAGCAGAGTGTGATAATTCACATCTTCTAGAGATCATTACAACATGATCCTATATAAACTGCGTCTTTCTCAAATCTTGATCAGTCATCGCTCAGAAATTTCGGATAATCTAAGCACGTTATTCTTGAACCACTCTGGCAGTTGTGTTAATAGATTTCGTGGATATCTTATGCGGTTTTTCTGGTAATATAAATTTGTGCTTAATCGTGTTAATGTGATACGTTACCATTATAATTCACTGTGATTTTAGCGTTAAAAACTAGTGAAATAAACAACGCGTAGCTATTTTATTCCAGATAGTTCAGTTTTAATGAAAAATTAACCACTGGCTCTATACCACAAGAAAATACGGCTTAGTGATTGACATTTTTCTAAAGTGCGACTATAGTGACAGTTACGATTCACTTTTATTCCATTTTGTGTAATCGTAGTAAGTGAATGTTAGTTATACCTGACGCCGAACATCTAATAGCTATTAACAACAGGCGATAATTGTTAAGTACGCGTAAGGAGAATTAAATCATAATATACATTGTGCGCTGATCGCTGAACGGAACGGGCGGGAAAAGGCTGCATGCCTTAACCAAACCTTGCTCGATAAGCGACGCGTGACACCGGATACCTTTTAGCGTTTACCAGGACTGAAGGAGAGGATGGGAGACCGTCTCGTCCCCTTCTGTGTATAGGTAGAGACATAGAAAAGTAGCATGTTTTTCATAAATTTTGATCTATTTCTCGCAGACTAGACGTGATCATACGGCTACCAGCAGTTTTCTACTTTGGTTCTATTTGTTGGGCTATTGTGGTCCTTTTCCTCATCTACTGAGGGATTAATGCTGTCTTCTACGTGGCACAAGTGTCCCCAAGTTCAGCTGTGAACAGGACCGGCCAAAGAGGCAAAAATTAACATTTTAAAGTAAAGTAAACTGGACTCAAAATTACCCATATATTTATTCCATTTTTATCAGCCCAGTGTGGCGTAAACAAAGACAACAGTGTCATCTAATGTTTGACATTTGTATTCTCGGATTTATCCAGTGCGTTACACTGTTTCAAAATCGACACTCACACCAGAGACAGTCGATAGGATCTATCATCAGTTATAACTGGTAACAGTTTTTATTTAGCAACCAGAGGTTTTAAAAGACTAGAAACATTTACAATTGTTTACAGTGAACACAGATCGCGGAGTTATTCTTCTATATTAACTATCCAAGGTGACATTAGTCCATCCGATAATGAACCACCAAATTTGGCTTCCTCCTCATAGAAATAGTATGCGTTAGAGAGGAGGGACTGGGGCCAAATTCGGAAGATAGAAAAACACTGGAAGTTATATGCAGTATGCTCGCAGTACCACGGGAAATATCGCCCAGATTAGGTAAGCGTGAATGAGTGGCCACTGAATGTCAGACAGAAAGAGTGAATAATTTTCTTAGTTACATAACCTATACCATCGTTGGTTCCTTTCCTTGTTTTTTTTTTTTTTTTTTTGCTTAACTATTGTGTGTTACAGAGTAACATTTAGTAGGAACTTTGTTCTTATGTATTTTTTCTCTTCACTGTCTATGCTATAACCTAGTACTAACCTTTAACCTTTGAGGTTATTAACTTGGTGGGTTTTGATCTTCTCAAGGAGGGGAGGGCATAGGTATTCTGTATATTTCTATGACTGTATTTCGGATGTATTCGATTTTTCCTCTTTAGATATTTGATGTTGTAAAGTTTAGTGATAATAAACAACAAACGAACTTACCTGTATGCGTTGGTCAGAAGCATACCCAATTTTACCATAGTTTTTGACGTTTGTGTGCGTCATGTTGTCACATAATTGTGTGAGCGTGTTTAGTTTAACTTATATTTTGAAATATAAGGGGGTGAAAGATTGTCTGATACTAAAGTATAGTCGTTCAGATAGGCTGGACTATAGAAACTATTCAGTCCAGAAACAGATCTTCTCCTTAAACTATCCAGTAGTGAAAAATCTATTTCTTACACCTTTACTTCTCACGTATCATCACCATCTACATATCTTAAAACCTATCTTAATGCGACAGTTACGTAAGCGGGGACAGGAAAAGCCAGAAGATTGGGACCGTTTCATTCCTGCAGCCTTGTTCGCATACAGGGAAATCCCCCAGGCCTCTAGAGGGGTACCGCCAGCTACGCTTTTATTCGGCAGGCCTATTAAGGGCCCACTAGAAGCCTTATGACGGTCACTGACAGACCAGACGGCCGATGAGACCCAGTTGTCTCAGCATTTAGGTATGTTTCTGAGTTAAAGGAACGGATAAAACTAGGATGGGACCTAGCAGCAACCAGCCTTAAGCGCGCACGCCTGAAGCACGCTAAAATATACAACAAAGCAGCTATGGAGAGAGAACTGGAGCCAGGAGAGATAGTTCTGTTGTTACTCCCTACCGGAAACAACAAACTGCGTATCTGATGGCAAGCGCCTTTTACCGTCATTAAAAAGATCTCTAGAACCAACTGCAAGATCTCTATTAAAGGTAAGGAAAAGGTCTACTGTGTAAATCTGTTAAAGAAATACTTAGAAAGACGGTGCCTTCCTCCGAACATCTTTTGGCAGTCGCCATGGCAACCGAGGAGGACAGAGATGACGAAAGTTGTATGAAATATCCACTGCAACAAATGGAGGCATATAAGGACGTTAAATTCGGCGATACCCTCTCGGAAGCTCAAAAAACCGAAACGACGGCGCTATTGAAACAGTATTCATCAGTCTTAACGGACATACCTAGTCTTTCACATCTCGTAGAGTTTGATATGAAGCTGACAAACGAGACGCCTGTAAGAACCAGAGTTTATCCGATCGCGTATGCGAAAGTGTTAATTGCTGTTTTGTAGAGGTGTCTGGTTTGAATGCGTATGGCGTGACAGTGGAGTAGACAGCTACAGCTCCACACAGGGACGACACATCATTTCATAACATGAAAAGTCAAGAAATCTTGGAACAGCTAGTGACGTTTTTGTATCATATATTGTAGACGTCACAATGACAAGATGTATAACATCAATAGGCAGGTACATCACATGTACGGTAGAATAGTCATCATTACATTAACATAATCAGTACAGCACTGGACAGCAGACAGCATCAATATAATGGTGAATCATATGAGTAGGAATACATCCTAGGGCTGTAAATGTAGTCAGGTGGAAATCTCCATCCCTTTCTATAATAGCCGAAATATAGATATACATAGGAGATCAAATCCACTCTCCTCTATCTGACCCCAGCAAGACAGGCATGTCTTCTGAAGTACATAATAATGTTCTCACATTCCTTCAGTCAACTAAGGTATCAAACCCAGATCGAGCAGCAGAGTTCAACAAGTAAATAGTCCTTAGGACATGCATCAACCCGATGCATAACAATGTACGTGATTCGTGAGCTGAGAAAACTTCTCATAACGTAGACTCTTCTATGAGCAGGCTACAAACAATGTCAATCTCGAACAAATGGCGATAATGTTATTCAAAATGTTATTACCTTTACTTCAGGAAATAAACCACATAACTTATATGCCTCCAGGCAAAGCGAATCACAAAAAGGAGATATCATCTCAAAGGAACAAATAATCTATTTGAGAACTATCCATTTCCTGACAGAATAAGCACAGACGCTGCAAAAGCACGTCTTGCTTTCAAACGACTCTGTCGCTAAACTGCTGGGCGGAAATCTCGTTCAGACAAAGACTTAACTTGGACATGCGTAGACAAGCGCGATTCGAATACAGCTCAGAACAATCTAAGAAGATAGTACCTTCTCGAACAATGCCTTAAAAGGATAGGAACCGAAACCTTGCAAGTTGCCAAATGTAATCAAGACAAGTGGGCTCTAGCGCTCCATATATGGACATGACTTGAGATCGCTCAACCAACACTTATCGGCAACCGAACGCCAACAAGAAACCAAAACTGTTGTGGGTAAAAGTGACATACGATTAAACTGGTTATTTCCCTTTGCATAAGAAAAATTATAAAGTACACAGAATACGTTACGACATTATAGCGTAACATATTACCGTCACCTCCCGATAAAAAAAAAATGTGCAACAATTTTTTTTTTTTTAATATCCAAGAGCAAAGCCAAAAAGCGGCTCAACAACGCACGAATTATGCGCGGATAAATAATTAAACTGCCTAACATGAGGCTAAAGTGACACATAGAGTGTCTAGTGAGAATATATCTCAACAGAAAAAATATACATATCGGGGAGGTGACACCAACACACACTACGTTAGCATGAAAGTACAATATACATATGCATGTGTAATATAATCATAATGAAATATACTAATACCGCTTTAAAATGGATGTACACATCTAATAGAAAATATTAAATAGTACATAATGACATTACAATACATGAAGATCCAGGACACATCTCCTGCCGTTCCAAAGGTAACTCCACACTTAGAACTCTTCATGCTTGACAACAGTAAGGCATCTTCTCAGATCATCAATGGCATACTGAGAAAATACAAACAATATAATTCTATGTAACAACTATTATGTTTCACAATACACAATACATTATTAATAATAACTGTGGCCGCGTGAATTTTCGGCCCTTATATTGTCTACTCAGCCTTCCTTTGTTATAAAAGAAGGCAACAGAAAAAGATGAAAACAAAGCACAATATTATGTTTTCACTTAAGTGAGTACAGATGGGCTATTGTAGTAATATAGGTGTGTTATGACTCTGAAGTATATCTAGAAATATAGGACAGAAGCATTAGTTGGAATCATGTGGGCATCTAGACAGAATGTCAGCCATCACATTATCCGACCCACGGATAGCTCATACCGTGAAGTGAAAAGGTTGAAGAGCAATAGCATATCGAGTTGATCTCGAACTCTTCAAGTTCTTAATCTGAATAGCTGTAAGAGCTTTTTGATCAGTTTCTAGAATGAAATGTGTGCCCAGGAGGAATCTTTGTAGTTTGAGAATTGCCCAAACCATAGCCAACAATTCTCGGTCTAAAACCGAGTAGTTCCTCTCTGCCGCATTTAGTTTTCTAGAAATGTACATAACAGGATGCAGAGTTTCTGAATATTCCTGCATAAGTGCTGCTCCGATCCCAGTGGATGAAGCATCACTTCTAAGAACAAAAGTCCTATCAAGAGTAGGTAATCTTAGGATGGGAGGAGATGAAAATATATTCTTAATCTTGTCTAAGGAAGATTGACATTCTTGAGACCAACGAACCAGATTAGGCGATCCTTTCTTCAACAACGTTGAGAGACGTGCCATGATCGAAGATAGATTCGGAATGAATCTCCCATAAAATTGAATTAAACCCAAGAGACTACGGACTTGTTTCTTCGTCTTAGGTACAGAGATGTTCAATATTTTCGAAGTATAGTGGTCTTCTGTCTTCAAGGGACCATGACCAACACGATGACCAAGGAAAGAGATTTCACCAAAACCAATGTAGGCTTTAGAGGGTTTTGCTATCAATTTATACTCACGTAGAGTGGACAGTAAGTCATATAAACCCAAATAGTGATCTTCCCAGGTATCACTGAAGAGACAGATATCATCTAAGTATGCGATGACATCTGAACGATGAGAAAGAATTCGACGCATCATGCGAACGAAAGTAGCAGGGGCGTTCATAGGACCGAAAGGCATAACATTCCACTGAAAAAGACCCCTAGGTGTTGAGAAAGCAGTAAGAGGTTTGGCATGATCTTCTAAAGGCACTTGCCAATAACCTTTAGATAAGTCAAGTTTAGTGAAGAATCTAGAATTAGAAAGTCTAATAAGTAGATCTTCTAGTAACGGCATCGGTTCAGCATCAAACTTGTGACTTGATTCAATTTGCGATAATCAACGAAAATTCGTATGTTCTTGTCTTTCTTCCGGACAATAACCATAGAAGAAGAATATGATGAAGTCGATGGTTCAATTATGTTTAATTGAATCATTTCATCCAATTCCTTTTCCACTTGTGACTGGAAGTGTATAGGGATAGTTCTTATTAGCAAACTGCCTTGCTTTTTCTTCAGCAATTTCTGATGAAGCAGTTTCCAGTTTGCATGCCTCAATGATCTTATGTCTAAGAGCAATGACATACTCATATGAGGATTGAGTGTCATCGCTAATATCATCGGCAGTGATGAGATCGTGTAGTAAAGACATAGGGCCGCGCGGACGCGCGCCAAAGACAAGTTCAAAAGGAGAAAATCCTGTGTGTTCGTTTGGGACCTCTCTGTAAGCAAAGAGAGCCGCGGGTAAAACCCTGTCCCAATCTTGAGGATGATCTTCAGTTATCTTACCAAGCAAAGTCTTGAGAGTTCTATTCAAACGCTCAACTAACCCATTAGACATTGGGTGATAGATACTACTGAGAGATCTTTTAATATGTAATGTAGACATCACTTGTGACATAGTGTCAGATATGAGTTGAGTGCCATGGTCTGACAATATTTCTCTGGGGAACCCCAAGCGAGAACATATCAGCCAAAAAGCATCTGCGATATCGGTAGTAGATGTGCTCTTAAGAGGGATAGCCTCTGGCCAACGTGTGCACATATCGACACATGTAAGAATAAACTGATGTCCTCTGGCCGACTTGATCTTAAAAGGGCCAATAATATCTATGGCCATTTTCTGAAACGGCCGAATAGGGATGTCAGCAGCCTGGATAGGCGCAGCATGTCGTGGTCCTCTAGATTTGACCTCCTGACATACCTTACATGATTGGCAGTAGATACGAATGTCCTTGTTAACAAAAGGCCAAAAGAAAGCCGCAAGGACTCTCGACTTCGTACGGGAAAATCCCATATGTCCAGCACATTGCGAGTCATGAGCATGTTGCAATATTTGTACTCTCATGCTCTTGGGAACAAGAATTTGCGAACGTGCCGACGTAGTCGAATCTTGTACCATACGTACAAGTACGCCGTTTCTCATTGCAATCCAAGATTTTCTATTTGTATCCTGATTTGGATCGCCTTTCTCCGCAAGAATGAAGAATTTCTTTAGAGAAGGATCTTCTTCTTGTAATTTTATGAAAGAGTCACGGGAAATAACCAAGTGACTATCTTGGCTATGAACTTCATTATTACTATTCAATGAAGTTTGGAGTGTTTGCAGAGCTTGCGCTCTTGTAACCACTGCATTGGTAGCTTGCATAATATTATCTTCCCAAGCAGCAATCTGCTGTGGGGTACATTCTCTAACTCCATGAATACGACCAATAATAAGTTCCGCAATAGGATTAGGTAAGAGACAGGCGTGCACATCTCCCGTAAAGAAAGGAGTGGCAATGTGAATTAAAGCAGTAGGATATATCTCTAGAGTGCCGCCAAATGTGACACATTTAATAACCTTTCCTGTAGCACAGGATGGATCTATAAGGGATTGTCTAACACCAATAGTGGTGCATCCGGAATCGAAAAGTAGCGAGACCGGAATATTATTAACAAGACCCTTATGAATGTCTCCAGTTCTGTGAAGAAGAATCACCTTGAAATTGATTACCATAATTCTGAGCATAATTACGGTTACTCTTCTTATTAAACTTGTGTTGGGGTTTATGATCAAAGTTTTGACCATATGGTGCTGCCGAAGCAACTGGCAGACCTTCTTTTACTTTAGAGTTGCTAATGGTTACGTGAGGATGCGCAGTAACATACTGGGAACAGTATTCTTCCATTTCTTTTATGTTTTTAGGCTTACGCTCATGAAGAAAAGAAAGAAAAGATTCATTGACCTGAAGACATAACCTTGTCTCTAAGTAGTAAGTCCATAAGAGCTTCATATGTATGTTCTGTCTTAGACAACTCAACCCAACGTGTAAAAGTAATACGTATCTTTGATATGAATTCAGAGAATTCTACTCCAGTTTCTGGCAACATATTTTTAAATTGAAGACGATAGCCGTCTTCGTTAAGTTGGTATTTCTTTAACAAGACAGCCCTGACAATCTCATAATTGTCTTTGTCAGGTTCATCCACCATGCCCAACATAGTCAAAGCATCACCTTTAAGTATTTTGGACAAATGAAACACGTAAAGTGATTTATCCAAGTTATGTATTTTACATGAACGTTCAAATCTCTCTAGATACAACGTTATATCGTCAATGGAAGCATTGAATGCTGGTAGATTAAGCTTGAAATCAACAGCATTAGACTTATTAGAAGATGATACCTTATTTGGATCATTAGCATTACCCATGTTCATCAACTTTAATTTCTCTAACTCCAAAGTTAAAAGTTTTTCTTCATGCTCCATTTTTGCTTTTTCAGCCTCTTTTCCAAGTCTTTTATTTTCAACCTCTATTTCTCTTTGTAGCCTTTTCTCTTCAGATTCTCTTTCAAGTCTTTTATTCTCAGCCTCTGTTTCAAGTCTTTTATTTTCAATCTCTGTTTCTCTTTGTAACCTTTTCTCTTCAGATTCTCTTTCAAGTCTTTTATTTTCAGCCTCTGTTTCTCTTTGTAGCCTTTTCTCTTCAGCTTTAGCATCTGCTTCTCTTTTTTGTTTTTCCATTTCCATTTGGAATCTCTTTTGCTCAACTTGCATCTGCAGTTTTAAATTTTCAGCATCTATTTTCTTTTGTTCAGTTTGTTCTTTCATTTTCTTTTCTTCCGACTTCAATGCCTTGGCATATTGAACAGTCGCAAATTCTTCTAATTTATCACCAGTCTTCCCGAGAGATTTACCCTGCTCAATAAAGTACTCAAATGTAGACATGTTGTCTAAAATATGAGTCTAAAATCTGAAATAATTAATTTATCTTATTTCACACTTAATATTAACAAGTCTTAAATCAAGCACTTGCTTAATCACATCACATTATATTATCCCAAACTCTGTTGGAAACAAGTCTAATGTAGAGAACTTGTATATCAACTGTATTGCAATTAACAATCAACTCTTGATCATAAGTGCACTTCTCATTCAATAGTGCACGACACTATTCATCATTTATTTATCATCAGTGTAGAAGTGATAGTGCATCTGCATAATCCATTAACTAATTACCCTAAGTGTAACTAAAGACTATGTAAACAATTTCACAATGTAAACATTACCAATGTAAACATTAACGATGTAAACAATAACAATGTAAACAGTAACAATGTAAACAATAACAATGTAAACAACAACAAAAACATTCGCAGTAATCAACTAAAAATAAAGCGGAAAGTAAAGAAATATCACAAAAAAATGTGATGATATCTGCGATAGAATTAAACAAAATACATGACACTACAGTGTATAAATATAAATGGTGTATGAAACTAAACAATAGAAAAGAGGAGGCTAGCAAATACAAACAAATCAAAACAAAACTAAAGAGTGCGAAAAATAACGAAAACAATACTAACACATGTCATCACAACTAACAACAAATAGCAACAAAAGTCGCTTTGCAAATTCCAGTATCGGAAATTTGCACACCCTACAGAAAACGCTCACGATAGACAACCTCTATGACGTGGTATAATCCAAGGGAGACACCGCCCAACCGAAAACCCGCGAAATATCAACATATAAATATACAAATAACATATAAACATATAACATATAACAATGACAAAAGAATGAGATAAAACACAGAAGACTCAGTAGAAGTATAAGGGCACAGTTCACGAACAAACAGGTCACTTAACTTATGGATATCCAATCGATGAACAGCAGAAAAAACAGATGTCAATCAACGTCCTAAGGAGTGAAGCTCCAACGATGATGGCACATCTGAACTGCTTCCACTGCCAATACGATGGTACTTGAGCTTCTGATCTGTACTGGTAGCGTAGTTACGGCACTTGTCCTTCTAATATCCAACAGCAACAAGTTCCGCTCGGTACTTGGCCTTCTAAGCACAAGAACTTGTAAGAATCGGCACTTGACCTTCACAACGACTACAGCAACTTGGAACCTTGACAGCAGCAACTCGCTTCACTTGATACAAAGACAGCAGCAGTCTGTGTTATCCGGCAATAAATAACAACGCCGGGTACTGTCAAATTTCTTGCTTTAGGCCAAAAGTTACAATTTCGAAATTTACCGGGCAACGCCGAGTAGTTCCAAAATTCTTCATGTTGATGTCTTGTAGTTTTGTAGAATGTTGGAGTGTAGACTTGAATGAAGTGGGTAAGGGACCCCGAATCTGCTCACCAAATCAATGTTGAGACGTGGTGGGCTTATAGAATGCCTTTGGATTGGCCACCAAATGTTAATTGCTGTTTTGTAGAGGTGTCTGGTTTGAATGCGTATGGTGTGACAGTGGAGTAGACAGCTACAGTTCCACACAGGGACGACACATCATTTCATAACATGAAAAGTCAAGAAATCTTGGAACAGCTAGTGACGTTTTTGTATCATATATTGTAGACGTCACAATGACAAGATGTATAACATCAATAGGCAGGTACATCACATGTACGGTAGAATAGTCATCATTACATTAACATAATCAGTACAGCACTGGACAGCAGACAGCATCAATATAATGGTGAATCATATGAGTAGGAATACATCCTAGGGCTGTAAATGTAGTCAGGTGGAAATCTCCATCCCTTTCTATAATAGCCGAAATATAGATGTACATAGGAGATCAAATCCACTCTCCTCTATCTGACCCCAGCAAGACAGGCATGTCTTCTGAAGTACATAATAATGTTCTCACATTCCTTCAGTCAACTAAGGTATCAAACCCAGATCGAGCAGCAGAGTTCAACAAGTAAATAGTCCTTAGGACATGCATCAACCCGATGCATAACAATGTACGTGATTCGTGAGCTGAGAAAACTTCTCATAACGTAGACTCTTCTATGAGCAGGCTACAAACAATGTCAATCTCGAACAAATGGCGATAATGTTATTCAAAATGTTATTACCTTTACTTCAGGAAATAAACCACATAACTTATATGCCTCCAGGCAAAGCGAATCACAAAAAGGAGATATCATCTCAAAGGAACAAATAATCTATTTGAGAACTATCCATTTCCTGACAGAATAAGCACAGACGCTGCAAAAGCACGTCTTGCTTTCAAACGACTCTGTCGCTAAACTGCTGGGCGGAAATCTCGTTCAGACAAAGACTTAACTTGGACATGCGCAGACAAGCGCGATTCGAATACAGCTCAGAACAATCTAAGAAGATAGTACCTTCTCGAACAATGCCTTAAAAGGATAGGAACCGAAACCTTGCAAGTTGCCAAATGTAATCAAGACAAGTGGGCTCTAGCGCTCCATATATGGACATGACTTGAGATCGCTCAACCAACACTTATCGGCAACCGAACGCCAACAAGAAACCAAAACTGTTGTGGGTAAAAGTGACATACGATTAAACTGGTTATTTCCCTTTGCATAAGAAAAATTATAAAGTACACAGAATACGTTACGACATTATAACGTAACAGAAAGCAGACACCTTTCGTGGAGAAATAGACAAACTACTACAAGCTGGGATTATTAGCTAGTCCACATATCCATATAGCTCAAGCGTCGTACTGTTACAGAAACCGAATAAGGAACTTCGGCTGCGTATCGAGTACCGACTACTCAACACAGTAACAATTTCAGCCCGAACCACTCCCAAGCGCCACAGAACTGTTTACCAAGCTAAGCAAAGCAAAAATTTTCTCCAAGATTGACCTGAGTAAAGGTTATTACCAAATACCAGTCAAGGAGAAAATTAAACCCCTGTTAGCCTTTAGCACCAGCGAAGGACACTATACTTTCAATGTTATGCCTTTCGGTTTACACAATGCACCAGGAGTCTTCACCAGAATGATGAGAAAGCTTTTGGAACCCTTGCAAAGTCCAAATATTCACAATTTCATGGACGACATACATTGCCACGGATAACTATGATGAAAAAATTGCTACGGTCGCTATGCTCCTCATGAGACTAAAGGAAGTCGGGTTGACTGCCCTACCTAGCAAATGTTTAATTGGCTTTGAAAAGCTTGACTTCCTAGGTCATACCATTTCTCAAGGTTGTATGTTGCACGTTGCGAAAAACAGCGAGAAAATACGTGCAGCAACGAGGCCAAAAACAAAGAGAGACACTCGTTCATTCCTTTCACTTTGCGCGTATTACCAAAAGTTTATCAAAAACTTCAATGGCCTTACAGCGCCACTCACTGATCTCATGCGGAAAGGAAAACCCGATAAGGTGGTTAGGAACGCAGAGTGCGAAAACGCTTACGTCACTCTGAAGGAAGAGCTGTCCAAATATCACATTGTAAGGTTACCTAACTTTAAGAAACCTTTCGTCTTGTGCGTTGATGCCAGCGGAAATGGAATAGGATCAGCATTGCTGCAGGCAGACGACAAACATCCTAACCTGTTGTTTCCAGCCGCTTACGGGAGCAGGAAACTAGACAAAACTATTCGACCATGGAAAGAGAGTGTTTAGCACTCGTGAACGGAATCAGGAGACACCATGACTATTTATATGGAGTTTCATTCACAGTACAAACTGACCTTGCTCCATTGGCATTCCTAGGAGCCAATAAGGATCTTAACGCAAAAATTGGGCTCTATTGTTAAGCGTGTACTCGTTTAAAGTACAATACATACCGGGGAAAGAAATGTAGGAGCAGATT
Organism: Oreohelix idahoensis; assembly: GCA_024509875.1. Lineage (NCBI taxonomy): Eukaryota > Metazoa > Mollusca > Gastropoda > Stylommatophora > Oreohelicidae > Oreohelix > Oreohelix idahoensis. Next base: position 266,515 of record JAMPIV010008132.1, on the reverse strand, counting down.
TTATGAGTCGACATTGGAGCAATGAGGAGAATGATGCAATTGAGGATAAATATCACTCGGTAGCTAGAGATGACAGAAGCTCTGTTTCCATAAATGAGATATGAAGGGGTTTCACAAGCCCGGACGTACTGTGACGTGTAATAGAAAAAGAGTATAGAGTAATCCGATCGCCTTTTGCAACCTTATAGCTGCCCTCTGATTTGCTAGCTAAACCAAGTATCAATACCTATTATACTTATTATCTATTTCTGCAACGTACCATTTATCCCACCTCTTCGTTTTAACATGAGCTAACGCAGTGTTTACAAACTGCGTGACCTGTCAGTCATAACAGGAAAGCAAATCAGGCTGTGTTTACCTCGTCCCATTGATGTACTTTTTAGTTGGATAATTTGCTAAATTTGCTGTTTGTCCTTTCATGATTCGCGTTAACAACGAGACGATGGCGCCATTTGGATTGTCCTTAGTTCGATTTCACGGTGAGCTTATTACTTATGTTTCTTATCTGTTATCCGGTGTCATTCTTCTTACTGTCTTACGAGTGTCTAATATTTACCTACATTTATTTATTTACAGGTTCACTGAGGCAACTTTTGATATAAAGATGGCTTGTAATATGTCTTATTTGCAAATGTAATGTTGTTGTTTCTGTGTGTGTATTCCTTGATAAAGTCATATGTGTCCACAGAACGGACTATATATTGCATAGCTGATAGCTTTAACCTGTGACTGTTTGCTTTACTACTGTTATAACTAGTAGGCACAAGAGTCAGACTTAAAACACACCATTTAAGAATCGGCTCATACAACATCGTGAAAACCTTTATAATACATTAGAGAAAAATAGCTAGATCACCAAAGAAAGGAACGAACGAACGAACGAACGAACGAACTTTATTTTCGAAGGGTTAAGAATTGGGCGCGCAGGCCCGTCTCCGAGATGAGAGCGAGAGATGTTGCTCAAGTACTCAGAGATTTGTCACCACAGCAGGGCCACATTAAACAAGACTGCTCAAGGCCAAGAGAACTAGATAACTTAATAGCTGCATTAAAGGGCACAATGACACTTGCCTCTGATGGAAATCTGTGATATCGATAACTAGAATGTTTCGCTAAAAGATGTTTTGCTATAGAGCAAATCTTATTCTTTTTTTATCCTTAGTAGCCAACTGTCAAAGTAGTCAGTGGCCATCACGCTTGGTGGCGTCTTGGAAGTCAGCAAAAACTGCTTCCACTTTGCTCGGTCGGCGGCCATCCTTCGTGCAGTGACCCAGCTCTGGTTCATTCTGTGCATCTCGGCCTCCACAATTCTCCACCAAGTTGTTTTTGGTCGGCCTCTCTTTCACTTTCCTTCAGAGGTCCATAGCATAGCTGTTCTTGTGATGGCATGAGGGTCTCTTCTGAGGACGTGGCCAACCCAACTTCAACGTCTGCCAGCTATGATGGTGTGCATGTCCTCTTGGTTGCTCGAGTAAGCAGTTCTTGGTTGGTGATGGTATTCGGGAAAGAGATAGAGCACGTGGCACAGTGAAAACATATTGCCGGTATTAGCTGCAGTGCTTCTTTCTTCTGCACCGCACTCACATACATCGCTTTGATATTCGTTTTCTTTTCTTGCTGGTCGTGGCTAGAAATTACTTGATTTCTTTATAAACTGTCTTATTTAACCTGCGAAATCTTTTTTCTCCTGGCAACGAATCCTGTAACTTCAACCAGGAGCTTTAATCCGGGTTATGGATAGTCTCAAGAGAAGAGGTTAGCTGTGATACTTAATTTTTCACACAAAAAATACATATATCTTTAATGACGTGACACCCAAGGAATGGATATTCCATAATTTCTTTACGTCCCACTAAATTACGGGTAAGACCTTTAGGTCAAAGGCTGTTGTTTACTGCCATACATAATCCGACGGAAAGAAAATGGCAATGACCGTCGTAGTTCCATCTGTAGTAATAAATTTGATCAGTTTTCATAGAAAGGACAATGCGGTTAAAAGCGGTTCCTGAGAAAACACATCGTCAAGAAGGGGGGCATTAAATGCTACAGGTGACACCGGGTCATCATCAAGCTTGACACCGGATAATCATCAAGCTTGACACCGGATAATCATCAAGCTACTGTAAGGAAATTATAAGTAAAGATACATTGTTTAAATAACAAATATCGAGATGAGACCTGGCGACAGAAATATAATAGACGCGTAATTCATGCAAAGACCTTGATATGATGACACGTGACAAGAGGGATAGGCATACATTTGTTGAAGGCTTGTTGGGGAGTGTGGTGAGTAGGGGAGAGTTGATGGTAGTATGTGAAAATAATCTACTCAAGAAATACTTTTATGAGAATTAAAGACTGCACTTCTATGTAGCGATTTCTGAGAAATAATGGAACTATAACTGCTTGATGAGATAGAACAAACTACGCAAGGTTGGTGTTTCAGCCAATTTGCCCTCAGAAAAGAAATAGATTGAAGAGGTAATTGTGTCCAGTCGAAAGACCCCGACAGAAAGGAATAGTTCAGGGCTACTAATACGAGAACAGTGCACATTATGCGTAAATTAATAACTCAAACGCTGAGTTAATACTTGCAACTATGAAAACATAAATATTTATTCAATTAACCGCTGAAGTCAAACAGGGACATTTTCAACAAATATTTATCAACATATTTACACATTGAAATAACTAGACCTCAGTTATTGTCAATAGATAAATCTTGAGAATCACTGGGATCTCTTAGAATAGAAATATGAATAATCTCATCACGGAGATACAATTGTTAGGTAATAGATCAAATTGGTTGTAGTTTTGAAGGTCAAGTATTTACATATAATTTGGTGCTTCTTGTGTTGAACAGGTGAAGGGTTGGTATATTTTTGTTTATAGATCACTGAGAACAATTGGGTTTGCTTTCTTCCTACAGACGTCAGTGCCGTAGACCTTCTTCCAGAAACTTAAGAGATCAAAAATAAGTCGTCTCGTATTTATTTCTGCCTATTTTCATAAATTCCAGCTTCTTTTTTTTTTTTTCTCTATCTCTATAATTCTGTTATCTAGCAGTCTCAATGCAACATAGCCTTAGTAGTACAGTTACTTCATGGTCGATCAGCTTACTGCGTCAAAGTAGTTCAACTCTTCATCCAACCATTCAGTTGCCTAAAAGAAAAAGGCTGATATATATATATATATATATATATATATATATATATATATATATATATATTATATATATATATATATATATATATATATATATATATATATATATATACACACACACAAGTGGTCACAAGAACCACCGCTGTAAGAGCAGGTGACTGCTAGGAGCAGAATTCGTGACAGGGAAACAGCTGCAGCGATAACACCATGCTCCACAAGGAGCGCAAAAGAAAATGATGAATGGTTTGGTTTGGTTTGGTTTGGTTTCAATGACTATCTTCATTGCACACGGACAACTCAATCAATTCTCCGATTTCCTTCCTTAGATCACACATGGAGGATCTCAGTACAGTGCATGAATTCTGTAGCACAGGCGAGAATCAAAATGTGTGTATAGAGGTATCACACACTCTATAAATAGATCTTGTGGGATGTGGTGTAGACACCGTAAATGGAAGGTATTGAGTCTTTTTTCTTGGTCAGCATAGGCTGACCATGTCTCGATGTCAGATAGAAGCGTGCTGGTGACACAGGCATTATATACCGCGGCTTTAATCTTCATTGTGTGTTTGGAGTTTCCCTAAACACAAGTCGTGAGGCGGGCAAAGATGGCTAAAACTTTGCAAATGCGGCTATAGATTTCTGAGTCAATAGAGAGTGTGTTGATGATGGTAGACCCCAGCTATTCCCTACTTGATTACTAATTGTCTTTCTGGTTCCACTCTAGTCCTCGGTCCTTCAAAGATTGTCTAATGTTGTCCTCCTAGCGGACTTTGGGTCGTCCTGGAGGTCTGGATCCCTGGCTCTTAGTTTCCCATGCTTGCTGTGGTAGCCGATTTTATCCCATTCTGCAGATGGCCAAACCATCTCAGTTTGGACTATTCTGCTTGGGTCTGCAGATGTTGGGTTTTTAGGCGTTGACGTATCGTCTGGTTGCGGACCATGTCTCTTCTTGTTATTTCAACCACCTTCCTCAGATAGCTCATTGTTTTTTTTTTTTTATATTAATGAAAATAAATAAAAATCCCGTTCAACCTCTGATGGGTTATAATTAGGATATATATTGTTTTCAATTCCAAATAATATGAACAACTGCCGACATGAGGAAGTGGCATCACATTTGTAAATAGGGATAATCACAATTGTGTTTAGGCCTATGCGTTAAATAAAAAAAATAAAAAAAACAAACAAACAAACAAAATCAAGAAGAAACTATGAACAAGAATAATATTAAAGTGGAGGGGTGTAAAGGCCTGGTGGTTCTAGTTATATAACGGACTTTACCAGATATTTAATTGACTTTCATCTGTTTAAAGTCACATGCATCGTAAGAACAGCATCAGACCTTCACATTCCCAGCCACTATATATTAACATGTGTTCGTGTTAAATATTGTTTGACTATATTATGCAGTTCCCTAGGTCTGTCTATTCTCAACACCTCCTCTATATTTATAGGTAAGTTGGATGCATGCAAATAATCCAATATTGGTATTCTCATTTGGTCATACCTCTTTCATTTTAATAAGAAATGTTCTATATTATTGTCTTGAAGACATCCTGCACAGTAAGGTTCTTCTATTCTGAAATAGCCTTTTCCCAGCTGTAGTCTGAGAAGTTTCTTATTACTGGGAATTTTCAATTCCCTAGATATCTGACATTTTCTTGTTGGAGCCTTGAACATCTTATATGCATGTCTTCCTTTCAGATTTTTATCCCACTCTGCTTTCCATTCATCTGTTATTAAATCTTTCTAGTGCTTTTAGTATTGCCACCATCTCTGCAGTGAAAATGGATGTATTTTCCGTGATGCTATATTCTTTTGCCATTTTCCATATTGGAATATATATTCCTATCCCCAATTTGTCATCCTCTCCCTTGGATCCATCTGTGTACACAGTAATGCTATCTTTTGATATTTGTTGTATATATTTTTTGGCTGTGTTTTAATATTTTCTATATTATTTGTTTTCTTAAGTATTTCTGCTAGGTGGTAGTCCGTGTCTGGATTCTTTATCTCCCAGGGCGGAATCACTGGCTTGTATTCACAGCTGTTATTAATTGATGTAATTAATGTACCCAGATGGACAATTTCCTCCATACACTTCCATCCTGTAGGGTATCTAGTGGTATTCATTGGCTTGGCCTGAGTTGTTAGTTGCCATCTGGTAAAAGCTGTGTGTGCTGGGTGAGACGTATCTAACATAACTCTGTTCATGTAATTTAGTCTTAACTCCTTTCTCCGTAATTCTAAGGGTATGATTCCTAAAGCCACCTCTATAGCTCCCATTGATGTTGATCTGATTGCACCTGCTATTGTACATAAAGCCTTCTGCTGAATTCTGTCTAATTTAATCTTGTTACTGTGTGCAGCAGAGTCATATATTATACTTCCATAATCTATTTTTCCTCTAATAAAAGATTTATAAAAAGTGAGCATTATCTTAGTGCTTGCACCCCATCCATTGCCTTTCAAATATCTTCATGTAATCAATAAGTCTAATAATAATAATAATAAACTCTACAATACACTGAACTAACTCTGGCTGTTATAGTTTAAGTTTTAAAATCTTTTTAAATTTATTAGTTCTGAACCAATTTTTATGTTGGTCAGAACATATGAAATGATATGGATTTATCAATGAAATGCATGTATATATGGCATAAAATCAAATGTAATTTGTGTACATAAGTATATTATAAGAATGGTTAATATTACTATTATCTATAATGTCTTTGGGAGAACTAGCACTGGATGTTTCGTTGGGGTGGCGTCATCACTCCCAATCTGTGACTATAAAGATCATTGTCCATTGACTTATAGACTGCAGTTAAATGTTATATTTCTCAATAGTTATTTCTTTATTTGATGGTGGAATAGTTGTGAATCTCCAGCAGGCCAGGTATTCACTTATCTCGCCTGAGACGATCTGGTATAGGATTCTTGTGGCCCACTCCTCTCCGTAGCTGGAGTAAAATGGTTAGGCTTCACAGACACCAATGTTAGGCGGCACAGACATCCGCTTGTGTACTCTTACAAAAGCATTTGGCACCACTTTAGTGCCAAAACAGAAACTTCACAATTCAGAAGTGAGAACACAGTTACTTAATACTAGCAAAACTCAGCTGAGCTGCTGGCTAGAGTATGGCGTCCCACTGAATTTTATGTATTATTTCCTGGAAAACACCACTAGCAGTTAAGAACTGTGTTACAGGACAGACTTCTATCGAATGGCACAAATGTGCGTCTCTTTCTCGCTAATATAAAAATGCGTTGGCCAATCAGATCGGAAGACTAAGCTTTTCAATTTAAATTTTGAAAATAAAGTCAAAAAAACATCTCAATTTTTCAAATGTCCGTCGGTCACATTTTGGCTTTTCCCCAATTTCACTTGTTGTTTTGGGCTAACAACATGTAAAATCTGCACAAACCTGCCTCCTAAGTTATTTTTAGCCACTATCTACCGAGTTTGCCCCGCTAGTTCATTGCAGTTTGATTTTTGCATTTTTCTGTCTCAAGGACGCAAAAATGTGACTTTAGTGAAAGTATGCACAACATTACTGTTCGCTAGTCTGATTGGAACAATACGGTCTTTCGTCAATATCTTCCGTGTCATCTGTCCGTCTGTATAATTAAAAGTATATTATTTGTCAGCTTAAGATGGGCTATCAAACGAGCTAGGTTTTATTTTCATAACTTTATTATTAAAGAAAAACCTACTTTTCTCAAGGTTAGTTTTTGAAATTTGTTTTTGAACGTTCTCCACGGCATTTGCCGCTATATTCGAACAAAACAACCAAGTGCGGTAAAACGTCTAAGATACGACTGTTTCTAACAAGAGCTAAGGTCTTTTTCTGTCCATTTCCTTACATTGTGTCAACTAGTGGCGTAATTTTTTTCTTTAAACTACAAATTGCGTCTTTTTGCCTTTTTAGATTCAAACACGTGTTCAGACCGTCATAATGATTTTTATCTCCGTTTCCCTCCCGTCTAAAAGGGTAACGTTTCGTCTGCATGTCTAACTAGTTAGTTTCAATGGCGGTAGGAAACGCTGGCATAGGCGAGCATGTATCCTAGTATCTTACACATTATTTTATCCCTACATGTTATCTTTATACTTGGAGCTATTTTAACGTTGTATCACGGTAAATTCATCACACATCTCCCCACTTGAGAACATGCACTAATGCAAGTTCCAAAACCAGTGATACACATAGATAAAATTAATCTCACGCCTGCCAACTACTCTAATTTTGATCACAGGGGTGCCTACTGATGAAATCTGCACCGACATTCAATGACCCCGGGATATACTCAATACTAAACTGATAAGGTTGCAACAATAAAGACCATCTTAACAATCTTGCATTTTCATGCTTGGCCTGAGATAAGAACACTAGGGGCTGATGATCCGTCTGGACCACAAAAGTCCTACCATACAGATAGATTTGGAACTTTTTTATTGCCCATATTAACTCTAAACATTCTTTTTCGCTTGTGGAATATCCTTGCTCCGCTTTATTCAACTTGCGGCTTGCATAAGCGACTGGGTTCAGTTCCCCATTGGGTGAAGAGGACCTTTGCAGCAGAGCCGCCCCCAGGCCTACATTACTTGCATCTGTTCTCACCACAAAGTCCTGTGTCAAATCAGGCAATTTGAGAATAGGCTTGCTAGTGAGTTTTTCCTTTAACTCTTGAAATGCCAATTCACATTGCGCAGTCCAAACAATTTTATCTGGATTTCTTTTGCGAGTCAGATCAGTCAGAGGAGCACATATAGAGTTAAAAATGTTTGATATATTTTTGGTAAAACCCACATAACGACACGAAGGATCGCACGTCTTTTTTTGTTTGTGGTCTAGGTGCTCTCTGCAGTTTCTCCAAGTTCTTGGGGTCAGGGGTCATGTTACCCTGATATACAGTGTGTCCCAAGAATTCCAACTCTTTGCATCCAATACAACATTTTGTTGGTCTAGCAGTTAAGTTCGCTTCCCTAAGCCTATCAAATAACATTTTCAGAGAGTTAATGTGTTCTTCAAATGTCTCTGTGGCGACGAGAATATCATCCATGAAATTCGTGATACATGGATTATTCAGGGGATCCAACAATTTGCGCATCATCCTTGAAAATACACTCGGAGCATTTTTCAATCCGAATGGTAGCATGTTGAATTCATAATGTCCTTCCGAGGTGCTAAAAGCTAAATAAGGTCTAACTTCAGGCTTCACTGGAATCTGGTAATAGCCTTTACTAAGATCCACCTTCGAAAAGTATTTTGCCTTGTTCAATCTGGCAAATAACTGTTTTGTGTCTGGTAATGGATCCACTTGTCCTTCTGTGACAGCATTCAGTTTCCTGTAATCTATGCACAGTCTATGTTCCCCAGACGGTTTCCTCAACAAAACTACACTGGAGCTAAAAGAAGATTCACTGTGTGAAATAATCCCCTCTTTCAACAAATAATCTATTTCTTCTTTCAATGCCTTCTCCTTCGCGAACGGAACAGAATAGGCTCTCATACAGATTGGGTTTGAGTCTACCAGCTTCATGTCATACTGTAGCAAATTTGTATGTCCTGGTTTATCTGTTAATACATCTGTATGTTCCTCCAGAACCTGTTGAACTCTCTCCCTCTGATTTTTAGTCAGGTGCTTACTGACTTTTACTTGTGCAGCTGTCTCACAGGGATGTAATGGGTATTCATGTGAGGTGAGTGGTTCCTTTTTCATTTTAGTGGCGATAGCCAAGGTCAGTAAGGGGGTGCTTTCCTGGAGTGGTCTGTCCAGATACTTCTTTAAAAGGTTTACATGATATACCTTCTCCTTCCCCTTTTTGTCAATTTTATAGTTTGTTCTAGACACCTTCTCTAGAACCGTATATGGACCTTGCCATCCAATTTGTAATTTATTCTGGCTGCCGGGTAGTAGAAGAAGCACCTTCTCTCCCACAGCTAGTTCTCTGTCCTTTGCTTTCCTATTAAAATACGCTGCATGTTTCTTCCTGGCTTGTCTCAAATTATCATTTGCCAGTTTCCATCCAGCTTTCAGACGAGTGGTCAGTTCGTTCACATATTGATATGATGAGGTAACAGTCTCTTCTGCTTTCTCATCTGTCCAGGTCCTTAATAAGGCTTCTAATGGACCTTTTATTGGCCTCCCAAATAGCAGAGTTGCGGGAGCCATCCCGGTTGAACTATGTGGTACCTCCCGATACGCAAACAACGCGGCGGGCAGAAATTGATCCCACATATCCGGTTTTTCATGTGCCAGCTTCCTCAGGATAGAAATGAGAGTCCCATTGAACCTCTCTACCTGGCCGTTCCCTTGTGGATGGTACGGACTACAATGAAAGTGTCTGGCTTGAAATAGCTTAAAAACTTCTTCCGTTAGTTTCCCCTTGAACTGTGAGCCATTATCAGTCAAGATTTGATGCGGGAATCCTAATCTTGTGAATATTGTAAGTAGTGCCTCTGCTACATGTTTTGAATCATTGATGTCAGGGCTACCGCCTCTCCCCACATAGAACAAGTGTCCACCAGAGTAAGGATGTAACTGTTCCTCCTCTTGGTCCGAGTGAGAGGTCCCACAATATCCACTGCAACCCTCTCAAAAGGTGTTCCCACTATGGGCATTTCCCCTAGAGTTGCAGGAGCAGTCCAATGCTTTGGAGCTACCCTTTGACATTCTGGACAGGATTTGACATATCTTTTTATATCCTCCGTTATCCCTGGCCAGAAGTAATGACAAGCTATACGCTGTCCTGTGGCGCTGATCCCCATGTGACCACTGAAGGGAATCGCATGCCCGAGTTCCATCACTTTATCCCTATATGAAGTGGGAAGAACCAGCTGGTTGTGACCATTTTTTCTAGTTCCGGCCTTCCTGTAGATCAATTTGTCCTTCATAAAGTACTCTCCTTTGCTTGGAGGTTTGTGGCATTTGGGCAATTTTTTAAAACATGGCTTGAGTGTCCTATCCTCAGCCTGCGCCTTCCTCATCTCCTCTGGATGAGCATTTATAGGTTCACCTTCTTCCTCCTTTTTCTGTGATCTGGTCTGCACTGTCGCCATGATCACAGGTCTCTCGGGATTCCCCAAGAAGACGTACCTACACCCCAATATCAGAGGGTAGATTGGTTCATCTATCACTGCTGCTCTGATTTCTCCTTCCACATAGCGAGTTTTCACCGTTATCCTTGCGATGGGAAGTGTCATGAGTGGTATGTCCTTAGTCGCCCCTTGTATTTCCACTGTTTCTGTGGTATACTGACTTGGGTCCACTAGGCTAGACTTCACAACTGAATCATAATCCAAACCTGTATCATATAGGCACCTTGTGGTGACCCCATTACAAATAACATCCTCACAAACTGGGGGGTGATAAGGTTCCTGCTGTCCATTAGGATTAACCTTTAATCTTTGGTCCCCGATTTCATTGCAGCAATGTTTGAAGGTTTCCTTTTACAAAATTCGGTGTTATGGTTGTCTTTCTTACACCATTTGCACCATCTCTTTCCTTGGTTAAACGGTTTTCTTTCATTATATTTTTGGTCATTGAACTGTGAGTTTCTGTCACGATAATCATTTCGTGGCCTATCAAAGTTTGTCCTGCCTTTATTACCTTGTTCTCTGTTATCAAATTTACTAAATTGCTGTGGAGCTTTAAAATTTTCTATGTGCTTCTTTTTAGTGCCACTTACCTCTGCCTGGGCTGCCTGATACCTCTCAGCGACATTTAAAACCTCCCCCAACCTCTCTGCACCTTGTTCCATGAGAAATTTTCTCAAGTCTGGAGCCATGGACTCTCTTAATTGCTCTATCATGATCATCTCTTTAAGATCTTGGGTCTTCCCCAGAGCAGTCCATTTCTCCAAATAGGTTTCCAGTCTGGCAGAGAATTGGTGGTATGTCTCCCCAGACAAAAGTTTGGCATTTCTAAACTTCTTACGATAAAATTCACCATTCTTTTCATATCTCAATAACAAAGCCTGCTTTAGCATGTCATAATTGTCTTGGTCGTCTCTATTCATCTTAGCAAAGACTTCATAAGAAGTACCTCTAAGCCCTTGTGATAACTTAAGACTCCACCTCTCTCTCTCTCTAACCCATACGTAGTAGCTAATAATTCGAATCTACTGAGGTACCCCTCGATGTCATCGTCTTTCTCAACAAAATGGTCTAAATGAAACCCCATAGCTGAGGTTGAGGCTCCCTGACTAGGCGTAGCATCTGAGGCAAAAGGGCTGGCACCATTTTCAGGAGCATGGCCTTGTAATTCCAGCTCCCTTAGTCGTAATTCGTGCTCCCTTTGCAATCTTCTATCTTCTGCTTCCCTTTCGGCAGTTCCTTTTTCTGGCAGTCAATCTTTTTTCTTCTGCCTCCCTTTGCTGTCGTTTTTCTTCTGCCTCCAATGCTTTAGCCTCTTGTCAGCCTCAATCTGCAACCTCTTAAGTTCTTTATCAGCCTCAATTTGTAACCTCTTCTCTTCAGCTAACCTCCTATCTTCCCTTTCAATATACTTGTCACATTCTGAAGTTACATACTGAATTAAAACCTGACCCTCCATGTTCATCTCCTTCGCCGTCAGCACAGCAGCCGATCTAAATTTTGCTAGATCTGCCATACTCAACATACAATTTAGCAATGACTAAGGTAATTTCCAAATATATAATGACCAAGGTAATTCTAAGTATATAATGACTAAGGTAATTCTAAGTATATAATTACCAAGGTAATATATTAATTAATTAATCAACTAATTACCACTGGCTGTGAAGATTCATCAACTTTTATTTTCCACTTTTTATTTTAAGGGACACTTTTAAATTTATACAACTCTGTCCCCACTAGTTTAATTCCCACACCAGGAGATCCTACTATCTTTGATAAACTTAATCCCCGGACAAGACCCCAATATTTGTAGTGGTTTTTGATGTTATTGTATGGTTGTTATGTTACCTAGTGTACTGTATGAGGTCAGCTGTGAAGGCTCCTGAGATAAAAGTATATGTGAATTACAGAAGGCCTTTCTGCTACCACTTACGACCTCAAACAGACTTATTAGACTATTGTGAATGTTAGCTACGTTAAATGTCTAGGGTACTGAAATGTAATGTGTAGTTAATGTAATATACAGACACACACATGTAATCAATAAGTCTAATAATAATAATAAACTCTACAATACACTGAACTAACTCTGGCTGTTATAGTTTAAGTTTTAAAATCTTTTTAAATTTATTAGTTCTGAACCAATTTTTATGTTGGTCAGAACATATGAAATGATATGGATTTATCAATGAAATGCATATATATATATGGCATAAAATCAAATGTAATTTGTGTACATAAGTATATTATAAGAATGGTTAATATTACTATTATCTATAATGTCTTTGGGAGAACTAGCACTGGATGTTTCGTTGGGGTGGCGTCATCACTCCCAATCTGTGACTATAAAGATCATTGTCCATTGACTTATAGACTGCAGTTAAATGTTATATTTCTCAATAGTTATTTCTTTATTTGATGGTGGAATAGTTGTGAATCTCCAGCAGGCCAGGTATTCACTTATCTCGCCTGAGACGATCTGGTATAGGATTCTTGTGGCCCACTCCTCTCCGTAGCTGGAGTAAAATGGTTAGGCTTCACAGACACCAATGTTAGGCGGCACAGACATCCGCTTGTGTACTCTTACAAAAGCATTTGGCACCACTTTAGTGCCAAAACAGAAACTTCACAATTCAGAAGTGAGAACACAGTTACTTAATACTAGCAAAACTCAGCTGAGCTGCTGGCTAGAGTATGGCGTCCCACTGAATTTTATGTATTATTTCCTGGAAAACACCACTAGCAGTTAAGAACTGTGTTACAGGACAGTCTTCTATCGAATGGCACAAATGTGCGTCTCTTTCTCGCTAATATAAAAATGCGTTGGCCAATCAGATCAGAAGACTAAGCTTTTCAATTTAAATTTTGAAAATAAAGTCGAAAGTACATCTCAATTTTTCAAATGTACGTCGGTCACATTTTGGCTTTTCCCCAATTTCACTTGTTGTTTTGGGCTAACTACATGTAAAATCTGCACAAACCTGCCTCCTAAGTTATTTTTAGCCACTATCTACCGAGTTTGCCCCGCTAGTTCATTGCAGTTTGATTTTTGCATTTTTCTGTCTCAAGGACGCAAAAATGTGACTTTAGTGAAAGTATGCACAACAATACTGTTCGCTAGTCTGATTGGAACAATACGGTCTTTCATCAATATCTTCCGTGTTATCTGTCCGTCTGTATAATTAAAAGTATATTATTTGTCAGCTTAAGATGGGCTATCAAACGAGCTAGGTTTTATTTTCATAACTTTATTATTAAAGAAAAACCTACTTTTCTCAAGGTTAGTTTTTGAAATTTGTTTTTGAACGTTCTCCACGGCATTTGCCGCTATATTCGAACAAAACAACCAAGTGCGGTAAAACGTCTAAGATACGACTGTTTCTAACAAGAGCTAAGGTCTTTTTCTGTCCATTTCCTTACATTGTGTCAACTAGTGGCGTAATTTTTTTCTTTAAACTACAAATTGCGTCTTTTTGCCTTTTTAGATTCAAACACGTGTTCAGACCGTCATAATGATTTTTATCTCCGTTTCCCTCCCGTCTAAAAGGGTAACGTTTCGTCTGCATGTCTAACTAGTTAGTTTCAATGGCGGTAGGAAACGCTGGCATAGGCGAGCATGTATCCTAGTATCTTACACATTATTTTATCCCTACATGTTATCTTTATACTTGGAGCTATTTTAACGTTGTATCACGGTAAATTCATCACACCTACCTTTACTGAAGATCATTCCCAATGTTTTATTTGTATTCAGCTGAAAACCCCATTTTGTCATCCATTTACATACTTTATTTATTTGCTTCTGTAGATCCTTATATAATTTTGGCAGATGTCTCCCAGTCCTCCATATAGCAACATCATCTGCAAACTGTGACAATTTATTTGTTGGATGGGTTTGAAAAAAAATCGAAAAAAGGTGATTCGTCTTACGAGGACAAAAGACAAAGAAAATAGTCTACGTTACGGCCACAAGGCCTTCGTCAGGAAAGGAAAGAAAGTGAAGGCTAGATAGGACACATAAAAACTAAATAAAATAAAAACTGGGTACTTCCCTGAAGGCAAGAACCGAAATTCTATCAAAATCGCTGTCTGTTTGTAAGCGCGTGGCTGAACAGAAAAGTGACTTCCGCCGCCGGATGTACACAATGCATACTAAGAAACTAAAAAACGAAACCGGAAAATAAACTACCCAACGTGATAAAAGTGGGGACTGGAAATAGAAGGGGACAGAAGGAGTGGGAGATAAATAAATATGAAATAAAAAAATGTATATGGCATACAAATAGAAGAATAGGATAAGAGTGGAAAGAGTAAAATAGAGCAAGAGAGGAAAGGGTGACCTCAGACAAAGGTGTGTAAAGTGTTGAGACACGCTGGTTTTAGACACCCCATGCGGTGGATAAGACGGTTCTCAAGCTGTTCTCGCTGGCAGTGTCAGAGGAGCAGGATCGGATCGCTGTGACCTGGATGTCGATGGGACCATGGTGGTCAGGACCATTGAAGTGTATAGCAACTGGTGTGGACTTTTGCTGAGCGATGTCATTTAAGTGCTGGCTGAATCTGTCCCCAAGTCGTTTGCCTGTTTGGCCAATATAAGTTTTGCAGCAACGTTTACATATGATCGTATAAATGACATTGCGCGATTCACACGTGAAGCTACTAGTGATGGTGTACGTAGCCTTAGGAAAGGACACCTTCTGGGTTGATATGACATACTTGCACGTGTTGCATCGTGTCCGACCACAGGGTAGTGTGCCAAAGTGAGTGGCATTCTCCTTTGGGAGACGGCTGTGAACAAGAAGATCCTTCAAGTTCTTGTCACGTCTATATGCCACCAAAGGTGCTTCACTGAATACTTTTTGGGTCAGAGGCTCAGCTTGGAGGATAGGGAGGTGGCGGAAAAGGATCTGTTTGACAGTAGTACTGTGAGGGTGATGGGTCAAGATTAATTTGACTCTATCCGAAGTGGATTTATGGTGAGGTTTGAGGGCCTCCAACGTGTGCTCCCCATCTCTCGTCTGGAGGCCCTCAAACCTCACCATAAATCCACTTCGGATAGAGTCAAATTAATCTTGACCCATCACCCTCACAGTACTACTGTCAAACAGATCCTTTTCCGCCACCTCCCTATCCTCCAAGCTGAGCCTCTGACCCAAAAAGTATTCAGTGAAGCACCTTTGGTGGCATATAGACGTGACAAGAACTTGAAGGATCTTCTTGTTCACAGCCGTCTCCCAAAGGAGAATGCCACTCACTTTGGCACACTACCCTGTGGTCGGACACGATGCAACACGTGCAAGTATGTCATATCAACCCAGAAGGTGTCCTTTCCTAAGGCTACGTACACCATCACTAGTAGCTTCACGTGTGAATCGCGCAATGTCATTTATACGATCATATGTAAACGTTGCTGCAAAACTTATATTGGCCAAACAGGCAAACGACTTGGGGACAGATTCAGCCAGCACTTAAATGACATCGCTCAGCAAAAGTCCACACCAGTTGCTATACACTTCAATGGTCCTGACCACCATGGTCCCATCGACATCCAGGTCACAGCGATCCGATCCTGCTCCTCTGACACTGCCAGCCGAGAACAGCTTGAGAACCGTCTTATCCACCGCATGGGGTGTCTAAGACCAGCCGGTCTCAACACTTTTCACACCTTTGTCTGAGGTCACCCTCTCCTCTCTTGCTCTATTTTACTCTTTCCACTCTTATCCTATTCTTCTATTTGTATGTCATATACATTTTTTTATTTCATATTTATTTATCTCCCACTCCTTCTGTCCCCTTCTATTTCCAGTCCCCACTTTTATCACGTTGGGTAGTTTATTTTCCGGTTTCGTTTTTTAGTTTCTTAGTATGCATTGTGTACATCCGGCGGCGGAAGTCACTTTTCTGTTCAGCCACGCGCTTACAAACAGACAGCGATTTTGATAGAATTTCGGTTCTTGCCTTCAGGGAAGTACCCAGTTTTTATTTTATTTAGTTTTTATGTGTCCTATCTAGCCTTCACTTTCTTTCCTTTCCTGACGAAGGCCTTGTGGCCGTAACGTAGACTATTTTCTTTGTCTTTTGTCCTCGTAAGACGAATCACCTTTTTTCGATTTTTTTTCAAACCCATCCATCGTATTCCACGTCTTACCGCAGTTCCCCTCCACTTCCTCAATTTATTTGTTATATCATTAAATTCCTCACCTAAATCATTTACCATTATTGTAAAAATTGAAGGAGACATTACTGATCCTTGGGGTATTCCATTTTGTTGTTCATACAGTTCTGATCTATCATTGTTTACCGGAACAGGGAAATATCTATCTTGCAGAAAATTCTCTAAATAATTATACATTTTACCGGTTATTTCTGTCTTCTTCATTTTAAAGAGAGCACCCTCTCTCCAGCATTCATCATACGCCCTAGCTATATCTAAAAATACTACCACAGTTTTTTCTTTCTTTTGAAATCCTGATTTTACTTCATGTTCCAATTTAATTATCTGATCCATAGTGCATCTGTTCTTCTTAAATCCTGACTGAGTTTGATTATATAAATTATTCTTTTCCAAATAAAACTTTAATCTTTTATTTACTATGGTTTCTAATATTTTACCTAGATGGGAAGTTAAAGAAATTGGCCTGTATGAACTGGCATCATGGGCATCTTTTTTCTGGTTTTAGTATTGGAATAATTACTGCTGTTTTCCATGTTTTGGGAATTTTTCCTGTATTCCAAATTTTGTTAAACAGGGATGTTATAATTTCTATGGTACTTTTTGGTATGTGTTTCAAGATTTCATAGCTCAAGATGTCATGCCCT
Source organism: Oreohelix idahoensis (assembly GCA_024509875.1). Classification (NCBI taxonomy): domain Eukaryota; kingdom Metazoa; phylum Mollusca; class Gastropoda; order Stylommatophora; family Oreohelicidae; genus Oreohelix; species Oreohelix idahoensis. The sequence goes on along the minus strand of JAMPIV010008132.1, from coordinate 249,422 downwards.
GCTGATGTATTTGTTTTGTCCTTTATTGTATTTTCAACTTCTTCCATTGTAATATCTGCATTTAAATATGATAAATCTTCAGTATTACTGAGTTTTTTAAGAAGTGTTGCTCTTCTGTTGACTTCAGCCTGTCCTAGATTTTCCTTAGAACTAACTCTATGGTAGTACCTGGCCAGCACCTCTGCTTTCTGCCAGTCACAGTCTCTGCCATTTCAGGTCTTTTTATATTAGGTATTATCATATTTTTAGTTCTGCCTTTAATGGCTTTTAACTTATTCCACACATCTGTTGTAGAGTTAGTTGTAGGGTTCAGTGTTTGGCAGAAACTTCTCCAATGATTTTCTTTTGTCTTTAGTATTATTCTGTTTGATTCATTTCTTATGTTCTTATAAATATCTAAATTATCTTCAGATCTATGCTTTCTATATTCTTGTAGAGCTTGTTTTCTTTGTTTTTGAATTTCTGTACATCTAACTGTCCACCATGGTACTGGGTTTTTGTTCCAATGTTCATTCTTCTTTGCTTCCTTAATGCGGTGTGGAATTATGTGCTCTGGCATATATGCATTTGGTATATGTTTAACAGCTTTTAGTAATATTTCTTTTGTGAGATTATCTGCAAATACATCTATATTTTCATTTACTATATTATTCTTTTTATCTCTTCCATTTCTACCTGAAAAGCTACCCAAATAGCTTTATTATAGTAAAATTTTGGTTTTTCTACCAGTTTGTTAGGTTTGTAATTATCTTTTAGTGTTATTTCAATGGGTAAATGATCTGAATTTGTATCCCCAATAACTTCCCATTTTGCATTAGCAAGATTTGGTGTTACAATGCTTATTTAAATGTCGTGGTTGAGTTAGAGTGTAGAGTATTTGTCGAGTTGGACAATAGTAGTGAAATCGACAAGGGATAGTGGACTGACAGAGTTATAGATTACACACACAGAAAGGTGTAAATAGGAGATGGACTTGAGACAACCTGGAACAAGATTTATCAAAATGATCTCTCTCTCCAAGCCTCAACTCACTTTTACTGTCTAAGCACCTCCTGCTCTCACTCTTTTCTCTTATCATACATAGAGATTATAGTAAAGAGCTAAAACAAGTTTATTATGGATGGAAGGGTCGTGAACAGTGCATAAATAAATGTGTAAACTTTATTAAAGAAGAAAAGCGTGAAAATAATGCATTGCATCATAACAACATAAAATTACATCAATAATCAAAATATGCCAAATACACCAACAACACACACACACCACCAGTCATAAAATAACCTGTAGAACACAAGAGAAATAAATAAACTGTCTGACAGTCTGTCCGTTTTCGTGGGACCAAGTACAATGCTTCAGACAGTGTCTTTTACGTAAAGATATACTCCATGGGTGATGGACTTGACCTGTATAAATCCACTGTAGTCGCTATTGTTGGTGGCACCCCTGATTTCGCGATGGGGCTGGAAGACTGTCTATCTCCTGCTGACCAAATAAACAACTGAGCGACAGTCCGTCCGCTTTCGTGGGACCAAATGTAATAGCTCCAATGTCTTTACGTAAAGATATACTCCATGGGTGATGGACTTGACCTGTAAATCCAATGTAGGTGCTATCTTTAGTGACCTCTAAGTGCGTGAGGGGCTGGAACTCTGTATTTACCTCTGGTTTACCAAATGAATAAACTGCGTGTCAGTCCGTCCGCTTTCGTGGGACCAAATGTAATAGCTCCAGAAAGTGTCTTTTACGTAAAGATATACTCCATGGGTGATGGACTTGACCTGTAAAAACTTTTCTTGTTGGTGCTAAACGTTGGTGACCTCTAAGTGCGTGAGAGGCTGGAAGACGCGGTTTCTTCTTTGCTGGCCGCTCCTAAGTGCGAAGTTCTACATAAACCCAGAAATACACCAGACGAGGTTACTTGAGGACAAAGCGTCCCAGGCGCTCTAATCCGGCGCTATTGCTTGCTTGGCATTAAATCCGGTTTAAACTGGTTGGACTGTGGCGTGGCTGAGTGCCCCGTTTAGGCACACAAAGGCGGGTGATATCAGATTCTGCTATAGACATGCTGGGCGGTTTTGATATTCTGGAAGCCGCAATGCTCTGACTGGTAATCCAATAGGCGAGTAGAGAACGACTACTGCATTCGATAATTCCAGATTTAGCGTTGGCTCGTTGCACTGCGTGAGCTTAACTTGGCGTTGACAAAGGGTTTAGGTTCAGGAATGGGGTTGACGACTCGTGATTGCTAGCTGTATTCAGAATCCCTCTAAAACGAAGAGTATATGACATTCTTCGCCTGACTGGAGACTTGACTCTAGCAATTCGGTATCCCTGAAACCCGAAAAGTGACTATGTATAGGCCTTAACATTTTAGTTCTGTGTTAAAGTCTGCCTTATCTCATGATGGTCCATCTCGGGCCAGGAATATTTCTACGAGTGGGTTAGTCTATTAAACCCTTCTACTCTTATAGTTTACAAATAAACACCTGACATGGCTTGTTTCTACAGATGTATCGGCGTGTAACGTAATAAGAGTAAGACAAAGGTTTCTCTAGAGACTACATCAAAGACAACAGAAATTTCCCCAGATCGGCGATGCATAATATTATGGTCAGGGGCCACAACAAATCTCTCCTGAATTGAAGATCAAACTAGTTTACCGACCTCAGAAGATTGGTCCCTGCTAACGAGCCGTTTCTTTCACAGAAACCCGTTCGCTCGTTCAACGCTATCAAAGACTTAAAGCGACCAGAGGAATGTTTCTCTGGTCAACGAACCACAGGTACGTTTAGATAACATTACGTTACCGCTACGCTGACCGTTGTAGGAATTTAGTACTGAAGGCCAGCCAGAATATAAACAAATGTCGGGTGGGGTTTGAGAAGGTGAAAAATGAAAGAAAAGAAGAATACAAATGGCGAGGAAACCAGGACATTAAAAATTAATAACATATGGAACGGAATGGTAAAATAAATTATCAGTCACGTGACAATCAATAGCTGTGTCTTGCTGATTTGCACAAGGGTTAATTCTTGTTACTGATCCATCATTCAGTATTATTAGTTCATTGTTTTCAATGAAGTCAAACAGTAGTTTTCCTGATTTGTCTATTACATTGCCTCCCCAAGCTGTATGATGAGCATTGAAATCTCCCACTATGATAGTTCTGTTGTTTATTCTTTTATTTACGTCTGAGATATCTTTTTCGTTTATGTTTCCACTTGAACAGTAAAGGTTAACTATTTTAATTTCTTCTAACTCAGTAGACACTGTTATAGTTATTCCTTCAAAATTTTCTGTTCTAAATGATTCCCAGTCAGTTATTACATATGTTTTATTAACTAGAAATGCCACACCTCCTCCTTTTTGAGTTTCTGTCCTATCATTTCGAAAGACTTTATATTCAGGGATGGTAAAACGTTGACTCGGATTAAGATTAGTCTTTTGAATGGCAAATATTACTTTAGATTGTTTAAACATGCCTATTAATGCTGGTACATTTTGTTTGGCACTTCTGCAATTCCACTGTATTATTCTAATGTTCTGTACGTCCATTATTTAATTGTTAAGTTTGTTATAAATAGTGTTGTACTCTTTTACTCTGAGAAGTGTATAATATATTTATTTATTTTTTAACAACAAAGTCTCCTAGATTTTTGGTTTCTCTGTTAAAGTGAGTTTGTAGTTCACTTTGAAGATTCAGCATAAAGGCTTTCACAATGTTTGATACAGAATGAATACGTTTTTGACAATCTGTCATTTTTTCATTCCACATTTCTTCTAGTTGTTTTTTATCTGTTCGCTTTTGCTCACTCATTATGAGTTGTCTTTCTGACTCAATCCTTTTCAGTAAATCTTCATTCTCTTCTTTGAGTTCTGCTAATTTAGCCACATCTTTAGCTACTTCATGCTGTATGTTTCTCATGGTTTTTAAGATTTCTTCTGCCTTTCTCACTGTATCTTCTGTTTTCGATGATTTGATTATTTCACTTTCTTCTAGTAGATTGCTATCTTTTGTCAGTATTTTTTGGACTTTATTTTTCTTTTGGTTTATTTCCGCATTTCTGGTTCTGACTGTGATTTCTCTTGGTGTCGGAGTTGTAGATGTAGCGACTGATGATTGATGTTGTTGTAGTGCTACTTTAAATGGTGTGTTAGTATTGACTGATTTTATTAGAGCTAGTTTTGTTTGTTGGTAATGTGGACATCCAAGGAAACGTGCACTGTGGTTTCCTAGACAATTTGCACATTTTCTGTTTTTATTTCTTGTTCTGTAATCTTTATCATCTTCTACTAATTTGCAGTGATAATAAGTGTGGTCCCCTGCACAATATCGACATTTAGGCTTACTTCTACATGTTCTTTTGGTGTGGCCAAATTTCTGGCAGTTTGAGCATTGAATGACTGGTGGTATGTAAGCTTCTGTTTTGATTGTAGTACTGCCACTGAAGAAATGTGATGGTATTTCTCGCCCTTCTAATATAACTATTATTACAGTTGAAGTTCCTAATTGTTGCGATATCCTTTCCAGTTTAAGAATCCTATATTTTGGATTTTCTGTTTGTAGTCTAGTTCTTATCTCTTCCTCTGGAACTGTTACATGTATTTCTTTAATTACACATTTCCTGGTTTCTTTGACTACTTCTAGCCTAGCTGTAATGCTGTGTGCCAATTCTACTTGAACAGGACTTACTTCAATTTGTTTAATTAAAGCTGTTGACTTTTCAGTCACGTTCATTGTGAGTATTATGCCAAAATTTGTTCTTTTTATGTGTGTTATTGACCCTTTATTGACGGTTTCTAGTACATTGATGATCTTACTGTCTGGTAATGCTCTAATACTTACCACATTGCCACTGATTTGAAAAATCCTTAATCTTCGGAGGTTTTGTTCAACTTTATGAGTAGGCCTATTGATTTGTTGGTCTTTCATAAGGTTCTCAACACCCTTATTCTTTGAATCAATGTTCAGATTATTGGTTTTCTCTATCATTTTACTCTGACATCTTCCTTTTTTCTTAATTGTTTCCTTTGAAGCTTGTATCTTCTGTCTTTCCTTTTCTCTATTCGTATTCCTGATTTTCCCTTGATCATCATTCTGCGAGTCAGCTTGTACTATTTCAGCCCATGATTTTCTGGAGATACTACCTGTTTTCAATCTTGTAAGAGCTGGCATGTCTTTTAGAATAATTGTCCTTACTTAACTTTAAATATAAAGTATAATATTTAGTAGTTTTGTAAGTAACGAAAATTTCAAATTCAAAAATGGCGCCTTTGACTTTCAAAACATGGAAAGTCGCGGATGCAAAAGTAATTATAAAATTATAACTAAGTATTAACCAATCTTAATTCTTCAATATTGTTATAAACGACAAAATACTAATAAATCTCAAAGAATTTTAACACACAAATTAACTTCCCTGCAGTAAGCTTTTGCACAACAGATTTAGAATCACAAGTAAAAGTAAAGGCTGATGCCTTTTATGATGGTAGATATGACAGTGCACATGAGTCAGTCATTCATTGGTCTAACGTCAGCCTAATCTGTTATTATTGTGTCGGCGTACTCTGTATTTGAGAGTCCGATTAACAGAGTGGTTAGAGCGCTGGTGTCTCGTGTCAAAGGTGCTGGGTTCGATTCATGATATCAACACGCTCCAGCTTACCCAGCTGTAAATTGGTACCTGATTTTGCCTTTGAATTAGAGGGAGGAAAAAGCAGTGAGTAAGGGAACTGGTCACCTCACCTCTCGATGCTGGATCTAGTATGGTAAAGTCTCTAACACTTCACTCCCCTACGACAATATCTGCTATGGGACAACCTTTACCTTTGTAATCTATACTAAACCCAACGTGCGAGTAATAAATGACTAACTATGACTAAAGCATAACTATCGGACCTGTGTTCATGCATTACTCTTTAGCATCCTGTGGAGCACACGGGTTCAAAACAAGCTCCCCATACCTTACTATCCTGCGTCATCCATGCAATGTCTTCTTTATTGCTTCATCGTCCAATCAATCAATACCCTTTAGCTCCCAAAGAAGCATAGGCTTTCACCAAACACATACCAAGTCCTCCTGTCACGTTTTCATCTGGTCAAGTTCTTAACGCATCTATCTCATCACTGTCACTTCTGAGAAGGGTGGCAGCGTGGCATTCTACAACTCAGATGAGGGAGAAACTGTAAGGTGATGAGAGAAGCCTGAGGCGGGCCGCCAGCATTATAAGAGAGAGATAGATGTGGTTACTTGAGAGTGAACGATGAAGAAGAAAATTGTCACTTGTCTCCAGCTCTCTTCTCCGCGCGCGCGTGTGTGTGTGAGTGTGCGTGTGCGTGTGTGTGTGTTTTTTTTTTTGGGGGGGGGGGGGGGGGGGGGGGGGGGGGCAACTTCTGCTTCTATTTCACTGTGGATTCCAGAAGAATTACTGCTTAGTAAAGTTATCACCAGGCCTCCTCAATGCCAGCGTCTACTTCTAATTTCTTGTTCCACTGGCATTTGTCTGGTTCTTGTCATCACTTCTACATTTGTGACTTTGTCATACCATTTCAATTCTTCTATTCTACCCAAGCACCCAATTTATGAAAGTCTGTAGCTTTTAGATTGTAGTTTTTTGTCGTTTTCCATGTTTCTGAGCCATACAATAGGACTGAATTGACTTTGGAGTTGAAGATTCTTATTTTAGTGTTGGGCTTGATTTTTCTTGATCTCCATAACAAAAATGAAAGCTCCTCTTGCCTTTTGTATTTCTTTTTTGAACATACATATTTATGTCTAATTTTTTTTATCCAAAGATGTTTTGGCCCCTTTCTTTTTCTTGTACCCTTCAAATTCCAGAACTGGGATTGCCTTGCAAGGCTATCAACTGGTTTTCTGAATGTTTGTCATATTCAAAGCCAGCATTTTCTGCACAAGTACTGTTTCATTTGTATTTGCCTGGTTCTTTCCACACCATTGGTCCTTTGTAAACACACTTAATTTACAAATCATTTGATTATATGTAGATCGATACTTAGAACTCATCGTATAATAAACAATAAGTGTTACACTAGAGTTGGTAGCTTCCAGCAAAAACGAAATTGTCCATGACATTGAAAAAAAATTCTCTTGCAAGCTCGCAACATCATACTCGGGAATGTAAAGATTTAAGAACACACATACGGTGCTAGGAATATAGCAAACAATAAGAATGCATGATAGAAGAACGATCATTTTCCCAATCCTTTTGTCTTTGTTTGAAATTATTTCAGAGTTTTGAACCATTTTTTGGAGCCCTCTTGACCTTTGTTTGAGCTGGTAGAATAAAATGCTTGTACTTAGAACGCTGATAATGAAGGACATGAGCTGGATACATGTGTTGATAGTGCCACTAACACGTGCCACTGTTCGAGCATTCTGACTAAACTCTATGCCCAACAACGTTTTGTTAACCTCTGGATAGAACTTCCATTTGATTCTGAAGGCGCCTGTACAACAGTTGGGAAAGACGGTTAGAAAAAATATAAGCACATATATGGAGACCACGACGAGTGCTGTTCGTCTTGGAGTGAGAGCCGTTTTGATCTGAAAAGGAAAGGCTGTGCAGAGACATCTTTGAATGGTTATGAAAATTGTGATCCAGCAAGCGATTTTTGAGAAACCAAGTCGAGGGTAACCTGTTGAATAAAAAAACCAATTATATTCGAGAAGGGAATATTCATGTGATCTTAACAAAATTCATGGAGTTTATCTAATAAGAACCCATCACCGCTACAGCAATGTTAAAAAAACAGTACTTGAACATTTTTGTTTCTCTTCGAAAATATCTGATTGTTTTACATTTTATCTCTTTTGTCCTCTTTTGTCCTGGTCAGTTTCACGGTGTCTTTATATGTCCTTTTACACATCACTGTAGTTTTATACTGTAATACTGAATAATCGAATGGTCTCTATCTAATAAAGTAATACCGATAATTGGAGAATAAGTTCAAGATTGAGACATATACACACATTGATAAATTTGTCATCGATTACACTAGTCAACAACCAAAATGTACCAGAAATGAAAATAGCTGATCTTAACTAATTTTGGTGTGCTGAAAACGAAAATGACATTCAAAAATGTTGATTGGCTCTAGTTTTCAAGATATATGCTACTAGTTTATTTAATTACGGTCAATTTATATATATGACGCAACTGTTGTGGGCAATTGCATAATTTTTTCTAACGACCAATAAAAATGTAACTAGAAGTTGATGATGCAATCCTACCTATGATTACATCACCTTTGTGTACAAATATCTTATCTCTGATAAAATTTTGCCATTAGTTAGTGCATTTGTCCTTACCAAAAGTATCGTAGTTAGAAATGCCTAGGACATGTGTGAACAGTGCTAATAATTTCTGTTATATATGTGGTGAGGTGACATTTCTATCACAAAAACGAAATATAACTAAAGTGATTAAGAAGGCGTACAGTTTGTATTTTGGCTGCAGAATAGGAGATCAAGATAAGAGCTGGGCGCCACACATATGCTGCAATACATGTGCCACACATATGCTGCAATACATGTGCAGCACATCTTAAACTGTGGTTGACAGGCAAAAGGCAAGCTATGCCTTTTGCAGTCCCAATGATTTGGAGAGAGCCCACTGATCATCTCAACAACTGTTACTTTTGCATGGTCCCTCCAATTGGGAAAGGCATATCAAAGAAGAAAAATTGGACTCTGGAATATCCAAACATCCCCTCTGCAATACGTCCGGTACCACATAGCGATGACCTACCAGTTCCCAAAGTGCCAGAATCATTTTCTGCTGCTTCCACTGATGAAGAAGAGGACATTGGTGGTCCGGAACCATCAACCTCAAGCGACCCAGATTTTGAGCAAACTACATCCACTAAACCACACTTAATAACCCAAGGTGAACTGAATGATCATGTAAGAGATCTGAATTTACCAAAGAACAAGGCGGAGCTTTTGGGTTCCAGATTGCAACAGTGGAATCTCCTGGCAGAAGATGTTACACTTTCTGTGTATAGGAACTGCCAGAAGCCACTTATTACATTCTTTTTCAAAGAGGGTGACCTTTCTGCGTGCCACAACATTTCTGGTTTAATGGCAGCCCTCAAAATCAATTACATACCGGAAGAGTGGAGGCTTTTCATTGATTCATCCAAGACGAGTCTTAAAGCTGTTTTGTTGAATAATGGTAATGTGTTACCGTCAATTCCAGTTGGTCACGCAGTTCATATGAAAGAAATTATGAAAACATTAAGCAGCTTTTGAAGTGTATAAACTACGATCATCATCATTGGTCACTTTGCTGTGACTTAAAAGTGGTCGCTCTTTTGCTTGGACTACAGGGTGGATACACCAAGTACTGTTGCTTTCTCTGTGGGTGGGATAGCCGTGCACGAAGTGACCATTACATCAGAAGACATTGGCCAATCAGGCAGTCATTGCAGTCTGGCAGTAAGAACGTTGAGAACCCAGCACTTGTCGACACCAGCAAGATTTTGTTGCCACCCCTGCACATTAAGCTGGGTCTCATGAAAAACTTTGTCAAGGCAATGGAGAAAACAGATGAGGCTTTCAAATACCTCATCAGAAAATTTCCAAGACTGAGTGAAGCTAAAATAAGAGAGGGAGTATTAGTTGGTCCGCAAATTCGAAAACTTCTTTATGATGACGAGTTTCTTTGCGTGTTGCATGGCAAGGAAAAAGCAGCATGGCTAGCATTTAAGTCAGTGGTGGACAATTTTCTTGGAAACAACAGATCTGATAATTAATTACAATGAAATTGTAGAAAATCTCCTTCTGAAGTATAAGAGTCTTGGCTGCAACATGTCTTTGAAAATTCATTTTCTGGATTCTCATCTGGATTTCTTTACGTCAAACTGTGGAGCGGTCAGTGAGATGAGCATGGTGAACGATTTCACCAGGACATTGCTGCTATGGAGACAAGGTATCAAGGCAATTGGAGCCCTTCAATGCTTGCTGATTACTGTTGGACTGTGACAAGAGACACCTCAAGCAAAGAGAGCTCGAACAGTGACTGAATAATGATGGAATGGGTTCAAATGTGCCTTTTTAAAACATGATATGTGAACTTTAAATAATGTTTTTATTTTTTCTATCATTTTATGTTGAAATATCAATTAATTGAGTATGTAACCACAATTTTTGTAATGCTAAAGTAGAAAGACTAGCTGTTCACCCCAGAGAATTAAACAAGCATACATTATTTGAATGACTGTAATGTAAATTCATCATTTAAAAAAAAACCAGAGCCAATTGGTGAATTTCATTATGATATTTGAAATCAGCATGTCAAAATCAATAAGAAATGGTATATTTAATTTCTGGTACAAATAACTTTTGAAAATTTGTTGACTAGTGTTATCAATATCTTCAAATTAAACTAGGAGATGTGATTGATTCTTGTTTAACTGCATGAATATGTTATATAACTTTATTATTTTTAGACCATCTGGATCATCAATCAATCAATCAATCAATGCCCATTAGCTCTCCAAATGAGCATAGGCCTTCAACAAACACATGCCAAGTCTTCCTGTCCTGTGCCATCCGCTCGTTCTTTCCATGTTTTCCTAATCATTTTCACCTCTGTTTCCAATTCTCTTCTCCATGTTTTTTTAGGTCTACATCTGCCTCTTTTTCCCTGTGGATTCCAGAACTTGGACTGCCTTGTAATGCTATCAACAGGTTTCCTCAATGTGTGTCCCATTCATCGCCAGCGTCTTCTTCTCAACTTTTGTGACTTTGTCATTCCATTTCAGTCCTTCTATTCTACGCAAGCACGCGTGTATAAAAGTCTGTAGCTTTTAGGTTGTTGTTTTTGTTGTTCTCCATGTCTCAGAGCCATACAATAGGACTGACTTCACATTTGAGTTGAAGATTCTTATTTTCGAGTTGAGCTTGACTTCTCTTGTTCTCCATATGTTTCCCAGTGCAATGAAAGCTCCTCTTGCTTTTTGTATTCTTATTTTGATATCACTGTCTGCCCCTCCAACTTTGTATATATTACTTCCATGATATGTGTACAATTCTACAATCTTTAGTGGTGTTTGTTCAAGTTCAACCGTGTTATCATTTCTTGCATTTATTTTCATAATCATTTTCTTTTCCCTATGTATTTTCATGCCCACTTGTTGTGACCTCTCAACGAGAATTTTCATTTTCTCTTGCATCTGACTATGGTTATGGGACAGAAGAGCCAAGTCATCTTCAAAATCCAGATTATCAAGCTGTTTAGTCAAATTCCACTGGATTCCATTTCTGTTGTGTGATGTCTGTGTTGATGACAAGATGAAATACTGTATATTGATGATTTGGCAAGTGAAACAGAGAAAGCTGCAGCCAAAGGAAATATGAGGGACCTGTACAACAACATAAAGAAGCTAACAGGAAAATATAAGCAGGCAAATGGCCTCATAAAAGATAAGAATGGAAAATTGCTTAGTAATATACAAGAAGAAATGAAGAGATGGACAGAACATTTTGTTTGAGGAACTTCTCAATAGATCATCTTCAACTAATCCCGCAGACATCCTGCCAGCAGAAGAGGAGCTACAAAAAAGCTGTGAACGACCAAGTAGAGAAGAAATAAAGAAAGCCATAAAGCTTCTGAAAGATGGAAAAGCATCTGGTCCAGATTGCATTCCAGCAGAGGCCAGGAAACGTATTAAACAGAATCATCCTTGAGATATTAAAAGAGTCCATAGACAAGCAACAGAGAGATGAACACGTAGGTTTTCGACAAAACAAATCCTGTACAGACCAGATAGTTACATTGAGAATAATAGTTGAACAAAGTCTGGAATAGTCCTCTCAGTACAGCACGAGCACAAAATTAGGATTATATCAGAGCTGTGTGCTTTCTGTGCTTCTCTATGGCGCGGAGAGCTGGAGAGTTACAGAGAAGGAAATGTCGAAATTGTCCTCTTTTCACACAACATGCCTAAGAAAAATTCTCCGAATCTTTTGGCCGAATACCATCAACAACCAAGATCTGCTTACTCGGAGCAAGCAAGAGGACATGTGTAACCGCGCTACCTCGTCTTAATCTTTACTAGGTGGCAGGTGGCAGGCCTAGTTGTGTGACTCACACCAGTCTCCTTGTATATCTTCCAAGTTTTAAGTTAGTAGTGTTTGGTACTGGCCCTCTCCGCCAGAATTGACAATTCTTGGATGAACTACTTTCCTTCTTATTTTCAACCCTTGGCTCGTTCGTACCCTTCTTGGTTGTTATTCCGTGAATGATCGTACAGTGATTTTATTATAGTGATTGATGATCAGGCATTCAACAACAATCCTTCATGGATCAACTCAAGCATTTGTTTGTTCTCTTACAAAATTCTTATTTATTTACATGTAATATAAATATATTTCAAAGATGCAGGTAATTCTTCATATAGAGCACACCTGCAGTCATATCATAAGTACCTCAAGTATAAATTCTGTATCTCAAAAATATGCAGGCATTTAATCCCCTTTGTGCTTATTGTGGTAAAGTGGGATGTTATAAATACTTATAGGGGACTTAATGTAATTGACTGAGATCAGCTGTGAAGGTATCTGTATCTAATAGGTGTAGTGTTTACAGATAACCTTACTTGCTACCACATTTATACCTCAGTCGGAATTATTCTGGAATATTGTGATGACTACGTTGAATGTCTAGGGTTATGTAAATGATGAAGTGTAAGTCACAACAACAACAGACAGATAAACAATTTAATTTTTTCCACCACACTTGACAACACTGTGACACTCACACACATTTAACACTCTATAAGACTATCTTAAATGAGTCACTGGTAAAGTTTCAAATATATATATATGTATTAATTATTTTCACTAATGGATATCCTGATTCAACTACACAGTGAACCAGGAATCACAATCAAATATAATCACAATTTATATGTACATAATTTATAAATATGAACCGTGTAGTGACATATTTTATTAATATTATCCTATGTGTGTCAGTTGTGTAATAGTACTATGAGGTATTACTGGTTTTGTTTTCAAGCTGTTGTTATTTGTTTTCATGACTTCAAGTGTTTGTTTATCTTGGAAATAGTATGGGGAAAAGTTCACAGTTCCTATCACTTTAAACAATGGATTGTCCCTCTTTTTACTTATACTGTCAGTTTTTGAGGGGGACACATAATGTTGAGCTCCTCTGGCCACAGAAGCTTATCTTTCGTGATGGCGGCAGGAAAAGACTCCTCTGCTCGATAGCTTCCCTGTGTGCTGGAGACACCTCACTGGTCGATATCTGGACCCAGGAGTATGCTGTCAGCCTTTAGATTCAGCAAAGCTCAGACCAGGTGCTGCTCAATAACTTTAGGACCACGTTCCCTGGAACAAGAAGGTTGTACCTCCTATTTCAGAACTAATTTATAATCTATTTCCAGACTGAACACAATACATAACAAACACTGAGTTCAGAGCGGTAGGCCAACTGCCATCTTCATCTGAAGCAATTCACATCAGTATACTCCTCCCTAATGGTTACCACGCCTCTGCAATTCCAGCATTAGTTCGTTCTAGTCAATAAGATAGGTGTCAGTGTACTGTTAGGCAATTCCATGCAATTTTACTTTTCTCCGACACCTTCTGTTCAGGTTGGAGCAATATATAGGCTTTGCCTCATGTTCGCTACTGAACCACACACATATACAGACATAAATTATCACTTTACATTCAATTTTCATTAAAAAGATATTGAATATTTCAAGCTTACCACAATTCATGGAAATAATACACAATTACGTTGACTGGCAATGAATATAGCACAATTTCGATCTGCCGATGTCCCAGGCTTTTATTTAGAAAATATGCACTGGCTCTCAACGCACTGTTTCTTTAGTAAGTTTATTTGAAAATGTGGTGCTGAACTGACGCTTCTAATTGCCTATATTGGCGGGTCTAACCAATCGTGCCCTGTTTACCAAAGCGTTTGAAAAAAAAGTACCCTTCCTTCCGTCTCCCCTAACAACAAAAAATAGTATTTGTAGCCCGACTAATCGTGTTTAGCCTTACATTTACTTCTATCCAATCAAATAGGATTTTACATGGGGACCTATTTCCCGTACAATGGTGGTTTTAAAATCTGCCACTGAGCGATTCTGATTTTGGTGTTGTCTGACACCCTCACTATTTCTTTTGGCTATAATTTGTTAATTCCTAGACTATTTGCGTAACACTTAACATATTCTTTGTCAGCAAGCCCTAAGGAACCCAAATATACATATTTAAGGGAGCTAAGTGGCTGCGTTCAAAATATGCATTTTTAAGGTTTTTTAAAACCTACTCTCGTATGGGTAGTGTTTTTTATCACTGTCGATTTGAAAAAAGTTAGTGCTTGTGGCCTTACACGCGTGATGGCATTAATTGTATAGCGAGACGCGTGTTGGTGTTGCATGCGTTCCTGCTTTCAGCCCTCCCTTTCTTTCTATCCTAAGTCCATCTGTCCGTTCGTTTATGGTAACGTAGTGTACTAAAATGACATGAATGGAAAATTAAATATAGGTCAGCTTGCGTATCTCAAGGTTTTTCTTAGAAATGCAGTACACGTTGTATTGTAGAAAGCGTGTATTGATGCAGTAGGCTTTTACTATCAACGTGAAACGTTACAATTTGCAGACGAAGTAGAAAACAAGGGGGATTTCGAGTACAGTCATTGTGACAGCACTGTTCTTTACCATTCTTCTTTCCTTTTATAGGATTTATGTGTTAGGCTGTACAATTACCTGATAATTTATATATGTGGATTAGAATTTCTCACGACAAATTCTCCCCACTTGAAACAGACGTTATATGTCAGTCTATAATTCTATATACACATAGAGAAATTTACTATCTTTCCTGGGGCTTAGGGTGATTCTCATCACACGGATGGCGGCTTAAAAAATCCGCTCCCAGATTTGTTTTTCCACTTATATACTCTATGCTAAACTCATATGGCTGCATCAGTATTGACCAACGGAGTAATCTAGAATTTTCATGTCTAGCCTGCGCTAGAAACGACAAGGGTTTGTGATCCGTTTGCAACTTAAATGCCTTCCCATACAGATAAATATTGAATTTCTTTATCGCCCATATTACTGCAAGGCATTCTTTTTCGCTAGTTGAGTAGTTGGTTTCAGCTTTATTCAACTTTCTGCTAGCATATGCCACTGGGCTTAATTCCCCATCCAATGCATCTGATTTCTGTAGCAGAGTCGCACCTAGCCCAATATTACTGGCATCCGTCCTTACAATGAATTCTTGACTTAAGTCAGGTAATTTCAAAATAGGTTTACTTGTGAGCTTTTCCTTCAATTCCTGGTAAGCGAATTCGCATTGTGGAGTCCATGTAATTCGATCTGGATGTCCTTTACGTGTCAAATCAGTTAACGGTGCACATATGGAATTAAAGTTTTTGATATACTTTTGGTAGAAACCACATAATGAGACAAAGGATCTCACGTCTTTCTTGGTTTGTGGTCTCGGGGCTTTCTTTAGTTTCTCTAAATTCTTTGGGTCAGGGATCATGTTTCCCTGATAAACTGTGTGTCCCAAGAATTCTAATTCTTTACATCCAACGCAACATTTGGTTGGTCGGGCTGTTAAATTCGCTTCCCTAAGTCGATTAAACAGCATGTTCAGAGAATCAATGTGTTCCTCAAATGTTTCTGTTGCTATAAGGATATCATCCATGAAATTTGTGATGCATGGATTATTCAGAGGGTCCAATAATTTTCTCATCATTCTAGAGAAGACACTAGGCGCATTCTTCAATCCAAATGGCAATCTGTTAAACTCATAGTGTCCTTCTGAGGTACTAAACGCTAGGTATGGTTTAACCTCAGGCTTTACTGGAATCTGATAGTATCCTTTACTCAGATCCACTTTTGAGAAATATTTAGCTTTATTTAGTCTGGCAAACAATTGATTTGTATCCGGCAATGGATCCACCTGTCCTTCTGTAATAGCATTCAGTCTCCTGTAATCTATACAGAGTCTATGTTCTCCAGAGGGTTTCCTTAAGAGTACAACACTGGAACTATATGAAGATTCACTGTGTGAAATAATTCCTTCCTTCAACAAATAGTCTATCTCTTCCTTCAAAGCTTTCTCCTTAGCAAAAGGAATCGAATAGGGTTTCATACAGACAGGTGTGGGGTCTATCAGTTTCATATCATATTCCAATAAGTTTGTATGCCCCAGGCGGTCTGTTAACACCTCTGCATGATCTTCTAGAACCTGTTGCACTCTCTCTTTCTGATTTTTCGTTAAATGTGTACTGATTTTCACCTGTGCCGCTGTCTCACAGGGATGTAATGGATATTCAAATGATGAAAGTGGTTCCTTTTTCATCTCCATGGCGATGGACAAGGTCAACAAGTGGGTCTCTTCCTGATTTTCTCTTTCCAAATATTTCTTCAGGAGATTCACATGATAGATTTTTTCTTTCCCCTTCTTATCTATCTTATAATTGGTTCTAGACACCTTCTCTAGAACTGTATATGGACCTTGCCATCCAATTTGTAACTTATTCTGACTACCGGGCGGAAGAAGCAGTACCTTCTCTCCCACAGCCAAATCTCTGTCTTTAGCTTTCCTGTTATAGTAAGCAGCATGTTTTTTTCTGGCTTGTCTCAAATTTTCATTGGCAAGTTTCCAGCCAGTTTTTAAACGAGGGGTCAGCTCATTCACATATTGGTATGAGGATGTAATATTTTCCTCTGCTTTTTCATCAGTCCACGTTCTTAACAGAGCTACATATGGACTTTTAATTTTGTGGACCTATTTGTCCATGCACCGGTATGGTCTCTTCCACTCGAAGCTCTATAGTGATGATTTTTCTTCCCAGAATAATTCTGCCCTATATCTTTTAGGAAGTACCAGCTGTCCCTGACCTTTGGATCTAGCTCCGGTCTTCCTATACATCAACTTGTTTTTCATGTAAAAATCTCCCTTGCCTGGAGTTGTATGACAAGTTGACAATTTCCTGAAACAAGGCTTGAGGGTCTTATCCCCAGCCTGTGCCTTCCTCATCTCTTCTGGAGTGGTATCTAACAGAATATCCTCCTCCTTTCTTGAGGTCGACCTGACCTGAAGGGTGGCCATAACTATAGGGTTCCTTCTACAATGGTCAGTGTCATGATTGTTCATCTTACAATTTTTACACCACCTTTTTCCTTGGTTGAAAGATTTTCTTTCATCATATTTCCTTTCATCGAATTGTGGGGTTTTATTTTTATTGTCATACCGTGGCCTATCAAATTGGTGCTTACCTTTGTTTTGATCTCTAGGATCAAATTTATTAAAGTTCTGTGGTGCCCTAAAATTATCCACCTGTTTCTTTTTATTACCTGATACCTCTGCCTGAGCTGCTTGATAGCTTTCAGCAACATTTAGCAACTCACCCAGCCTCTCTGCACCTTGTTCCATAAGAAACTTTCTCAGGTCTGGAGCCATGGACTCTCTTAATTGTTCTATAAGGACCATTTCCTTAAGATCTTGGGTTTTCCCCAGAGAAGTCCATTTCTCCAAGTATGTCTCTAACCGTGCAGAGAACTGGTGATAGGTTTCACCTGACAGTAGTTTAGCATTCCTAAATTTTTTTCTATAAAATTCTGCGTTCTTTTCATATCTTAACAAAAGAGCCTGCTTTAGCATGTCATAATTTTCTTGATCACCTCTGTTCATTTTGGCAAAAACTTTATAAGCTGCCCCACGAAGCCCTTGAGATAACTTTAAGCTCCACCTTTCTCTCTCTAACCCATACGTGGTAGCTAATAGTTCATATCTATTTAGATAGCTCTCAATATCATCGTCTTTCTCAACAAAATGATCTAAATGAAAATTCATAACTGAGGTTGAGGCTCTCTGACTAGCAGTGGCATCAGAGGTAAAGGGACTGGCACCATTTTCAGGAGCATGGCCTTGAAACTCAAACTCCCTTAGTCGTAACTCATGTTCCCTTTGTAATCTCTTCTCCTCCTTTTCTGCTTCCCTCTCTGCAGCTAATCTCTTGTCTTCCCTTTCTGCAGTCAATCGCTTGTCTTCCCTTTCTGCCTCCAATTTCTAAGCCTCAGCCTCAATCTGCAGCCCCTTAGTCTCAGCCTCAGCCTGCAGCCTCTTAGTCTCAGCCTCAGCCTGCAGCCTCTTAGTCTCAGCCTCAGCCTGCAGCCTCTTAGTCTCAGCTTCAGCCTCAAATTGTAACTTCTTAATTTCCTTTTCAGCCTCTAACTTTCTTTCGGCCTCTTTTTCTAATCTTTCCGTAAGACTATATTAAATGAGTCACTGGTAAAGTTTCAAATATATATATATATGTATTAATTACTTTCACTAATGGATATCCTGATTCAACTACACAGTGAACCAGGAATCACAATCAAATATAATCACAATTTATATGTACATAATTTATAAATATGAACCGTGTAGTGACATATTTTATTAATATTATCCTATGTGTGTCAGTTGTGTAATAGTACTATGAGGTATTACTGGTTTTGTTTTCAAGCTGTTGTTATTTGTCATCATGACTTCAAGTGTTTGTTTATCTTGGAAATAGTATGGGGAAAAGTTCACAGTTCCTATCACTTTAAACAATGGATTGTCCCTCTTTTTACTTATACTGTCAGTTTTTGAGGGGGACACATAATGTTGAGCTCCTCTGGCCACAGAAGCTTATCTTTCGTGATGGCGGCAGGAAAAGACTCCTCTGCTCGATAGCTTCCCTGTGTGCTGGAGACACCTCACTGGTCGATATCTGGACCTAGGAGTATGCTGTCAGCCTTTAGATTCAGCAAAGCTCAGACCAGGTGCTGCTCAATAACTTTAGGACCACGTTCCCTGGAACAAGAAGGTTGTACCTCCTATTTCAGAACTAATTTATAATCTATTTCCAGACTGAACACAATACATAACAAACACTGAGTTCAGAGCGGTAGGCCAACTGCCATCTTCATCTGAAGCAATTCACATCAGTATACTCCTCCCTAATGGTAACCACGCCTCTGCAATTCCAGCATTAGTTCGTTCTAGTCAATAAGATAGGTGTCAGTGTACTGTTAGGCAATTCCATGCAATTTTACTTTTCTCTGACACCTTCTGTTCAGGTTGGAGCAATATATAGGCTTTGTCTCATGTTCGCTACTGAACCACACACATATACAGACATAAATTATCACTTTACATTCAATTTTCATTAAAAAGATATTGAATATTTCAAGCTTACCACAATTCATGGAAATAATACACAATTACGTTGACTGGCAATGAATATAGCACAATTTCGATCTGCCGATGTCCCAGGCTTTTATTTAGAAAATATGCACTGGCTCTCAACGCACTGTTTCTTTAGTAAGTTTATTTGAAAATGTGGTGCTGAACTGACGCTTCTAATTGCCTATATTGGCGGGTCTAACCAATCGTGCCCTGTTTACCAAAGCGTTTGAAAAAAAAGTACCCTTCCTTCCGTCTCCCCTAACAACAAAAAATAGTATTTGTAGCCCGACTAATCGTGTTTAGCCTTACATTTACTTCTATCCAATCAAATAGGATTTTACATGGGGACCTATTTCCCGTACAATGGTGGTTTTAAAATCTGCCACTGAGCGATTCTGATTTTGGTGTTGTCTGACACCCTCACTATTTCTTTTGGCTATAATTTGTTAATTCCTAGACTATTTGCGTAACACTTAACATATTCTTTGTCAGCAAGCCCTAAGGAACCCAAATATACAAATTTAAGGGAGCTAAGTGGCTGCGTTCAAAATATGCATTTTAAGGTTTTTTAAAACCTACTCTCGTATGGGTAGTGTTTTTTATCACTGTCGATTTGAAAAAAGTTAGTGCTTGTGGCCTTACACGCGTGATGGCATTAATTGTATAGCGAGACGCGTGTTAGTGTTGCATGCGTTCCTGCTTTCAGCCCTCCCTTTCTTTCTATCTTAAGTCCATCTGTCCGTTCGTTTATGGTAACGTAGTGTACTAAAATGACATGAATGGAAAATTAAATATAGGTCAGCTTGCGTATCTCAAGGTTTTTCTTAGAAATGCAGTACACGTTGTATTGTAGAAAGCGTGTATTGATGCAGTAGGCTTTTACTATCAACGTGAAACGTTACAATTTGCAGACGAAGTAGAAAACAAGGGGGATTTCGAGTACAGTCATTGTGACAGCACTGTTCTTTACCATTCTTCTTTCCTTTTATAGGATTTATGTGTTAGGCTGTACAATTACCTGATAATTTATATATGTGGATTAGAATTTCTCACGACACTTATCTCATCTCAAAGTACTTATTTAGCTTCCTCAAGCTCTATTTCATTTTTCCCAATCTGCCTCAAAACTCCTGATCAACTTTATGCAAAGTACTTTGTATTTCTATTCCTCTGGTACATCCTGGGCATTACATTGCTTCTCTTCTTTAAACTTCTCGCCCAGTACCATTTCATTTAATCATTTTTCTAACATACCGTCTTGTGATTTCTCTGCTTCGAATCGGGAAAATGTTCATCAAAATGCATAATAATTTATAAAAGGTCAATACTTACAGGTGATTCCCTGAATCTCTCCTGTGAATACACTAACTAGTGACATTATAAAACAAATTCTCTTAAGTAGCATTTTTCTCTGACTATGAAACTTCTTAGTTTACTCATACTGTTCTGACTAATCTTAATCACATCCTCCGAATTTCCTAGGACTAGCATCTCCTAACTTATCTATATACCTTATGAGTTTACTTTGTCACTTCTAATCTATCTGTGATAACTTCTACAGATCTTATCAAACTTGTGGCAACCGCACAACATTCTGGTTTCTTCATCTTCAGAAATACACGACCGCACACTTGCGAGCCGTAAACCTTTCTGCCCTTGACTTCTAGTCAATGCTCAGCGGATCTGTCCCTGTTTATCAGCTAAAACGATTGGTCGGCCTTATTTCCACTCACTGGAAAAATTTGATCACGCTTCTACAACATAAGCGAATTCAGTGAACTATCGTCTGTTATTTTTAGACTTCTCTCACTCTATTCCCGTGTGTATTTTTTTCTCACCTCACTAAAACCTACAAGGGACTTAATTCCACGTTTTCTCCCTTTGACGTTTTAACTGAACACCATATTCTCTTCTTTAAAGCTTACTATAAAATCGTTAGATGCTAATTTTCTCAACCATAATTGAGAACCGACTAAATCTGCTTAACCCTAATTCAAGACTTTTATCCACCAACCGTAATATGTGGAGTTTCCTCCCTTCTCTCAAAGCATCCCTTCACTCATTTTATCTCCCTTCAACTAAGACAAATAGTCTGTATCCAAATCCATTCATATTTCCTAAACCATTTTTCTACACTCTTTTACTTGACTAAAACCAAATCATTGTTCATATAAACCTTGCATGAAGCACAAATCTTAGAAAATCTCATAGGCACAAAGAGCCCTTCAGAAATGCAAAAGTTAATAAAACACTATATTACAAAAACTAAAGCTAACATATAAAAATCAAATAAGGAATTGAACCAGTAGTCCAAACTGGTGAAAGACTCGCCCCAGAAACATACAGATTAACCAAATAAACCATCCAGTAAAAATCAAAAACATACTAACTTAGAAAATAGCATATATTGGAATTTTTTTTAAAAACCATGTTGAACTATAACTACAAAAGGAAAAATACCGACTAGAGATAATATAATATAAAACAAATACAAACAAAAACATATCACAATAAAAGAAACACGTCCTGATATAACCAACAAATCCATGTACATGGTAGATGGTTGAAAGGGGCGTGCTACAAAATGAAGTAGCAAACACATTAATTAAAAAAAAAAAAAAAATAATGCTCTGGCCGACCCAACGGCCTAATATCCGGCTTTTGGCTAGGATCATGTGTCTAGACACAGGGACCAGTAGTGACATTTGTGTAAGAACATAGAAGATCACTACAATGACACATGGTGTCATTGGGTCTTCGTGTGTTGGGACATGTGGTCTTGACCAGAGCCGGGTTTGGGCCGGGGCCAATGCAACCTCATGCGAGGAAAAAATATGCAACCTCATGCGAGGAAATTTTAAAAAAAAAATATCCGGCTTTTGGCTAGGATCATGTGTCTACACACAGTGACCAGTAGTGACATTGATGTCATGAGGTCCTTTGTGTGAAAACACGGAAGACCACTACAATGACACATGGTGTCATTGGGTCTTCTTGTGTTGGGACATGTGGTTTTGACCAGAGCCGGGTTTGGGCGGGGGCCAATGCAACCTCATGCGAGGAAAATATGCAACCTCATGCGAGGAAATTTAAAAAAAAAAAGGTGACATATGCACACCATCATAGCTGGCAGACGCTGGAGCTGGGTTGGTCATGTCCTCAGAAGAGACCCCGATGCCATCACAAGAACAGCTTTGCTATGGACCCCTGAAGGAAAACGAAAGAGAGGCCGACCAAAAACAACTTGGCGGAGGACTGTGGAGGCTGAGATGCAAAGAATGAACCAGAGTTGGGGCACTGTACGAAGGATGGCCGCCGACCGAGCAAAGTGGAATCAATTTGTTGTTGCCCTACAAGACGCCACCAGGCGTAATGGCCACTGACTGCTTTGACGGTCGGCGGCTAAGGATCAAAGAAGAAGAAGAAAGTCTGGAATGGAATTCACCGCTATACATCGGATTCGTGGACTATGAAAAGGTATTTGACAGTGTAGACAGAGAATCGCTTTGGAACTTGATGAGGCATTATGGAGTTCCCATGAAGATCATTAACTTAATAAAGAAGACCTATGAAGACATGACATGCACAGCTCTTCATGAAGGACAACTTTCAGAACCGTTTAAGATTTAGAACGGAAGTGAGACAGGGATGCCTTTTGTCTCCATTTCTTTTCTCACTAGCAATAGATTGGGTTATGAAAACATCGACATCCACAGATCATAGGCTCAACAAATTCACACTCCGCTTCCCAGTCCTGTGCAGTCGTTTCAAAGTCTTTTCTGATGTATGTGTTTATCCTTTTTACGTTTGTCCCATTTTCACTTCTCCATTTTTTTTTCTTTCCAGGTTTCTCTCAATGTCTCTTACCCCGTGGATTTTAGAACAGGGCTGCCCTGTAACGTTATGCACTGATTTCTATCATGTATGTCTTATCCAACTCGATCATCTCTTCAGCACCTCGTCACACTTGATATTTGTCTGGTTCTTTCAATCAGCTTCAAATTGGTGACCTTGTGATTACATTTTAATCCGTCTGTTCTGCTTAAGCTCCCATTTAATTAAGGAGCATCCGATTGGCAGAGTGGTTAGAGCGCTAGTCTGTCGCTGGAAAAGTGCCGGGTTCGATTCACGATACAAACATTTATAACATATAAGGAAGGGAAACCCGAGGCCTGTAAACATTAAATAAATATTAGACAAAGATAAAGGAATGTTTTCAGGCACTCGTAAGAAATAAAGAAGTAGAACACTAGACAACAGAAAAACAGACGTGAGTGGCTTACCCTGGATTCGAACCCCGGACCTTCCGTACGACAACACCGCCTAGCTATACAAGCGAATCACACTATCCTCCCGGCCAGCTAGTGTGACCAGAATATTTTACTGAAGAGAATATATAGATTATTGAAGGGAATGTTTTTTCCCAGGAGATATGGTTCAAATGCCATGGATTACGTTGGCTCATTGATGTACCTAGTATTATAATGTATGCAATTCTTTTCCTGGTGGATTTGTACTTACACGATTTATTATTCTAATGCCATGATGGCCTGTGTGGCCTGCTGATGTTGTTAAAGAAAACAAACTTTAACATAAGTGGTCGCCAGTGATATGGGGTGTGATTTACATAAGAAAACGATTTATAACGACTCTTTCCACCACTAACATAAGTGGTGAGCCTGTATTATGTGTAACGATACAAGAACAGAAGGATATCAACTATCAGAATTTCTTATGATGTCAAGTCAAGATTTAAAGGGTTGCCAGGACTAGTTTTCGTGTCCACGTTTCAAGTAGACGTCATGCAGTACGCGTCAAGGACCTGAGAAGTGAGGAGTGCCAGTACCTTTCAACGTTGGACTGCAACGTACAGTGTGATACCCGATGCCCATCGTTTTGTCGCGAAGGCCGGGAGTTCTCTTTTTAAAGATAAGTGGTTTTTCTGTTGGTAAACTGTGCCACTGTATATGTTAACAAGCCTTCCTCTATTATGTACATTATCTGTTCTATTTAGTGTTCTATGTTCTACGTTTATGTGGGCGGATGGGAGGTCGTTCTGACAAACGAGGTTCATCTCGAAGCTAATTTGGGCTCTTGTCAGATGTTCTATAGGTTTCAGTTTGTGAGTTTCAATTGAGCGGTAATTCCGGTTCAAGGCTAAAAACCTTGCTGAAGTTCAGATCGCTACTTGTCTCTGACAACAGTAATTGTTTAGGTGTGACGAACTGTTTCAATGTCGTTGTCATAGTATTTTTTCTCTGCCTTAGTTTATTGATTAATTTGTTTGTGATTGTCTTCCTCTATCTTGCTATCTTTACTTTATATACACATTTTTCGTTTATACACTGTGCTGTTGCTTGTCTTGTCACTCATTTCGCAGTGTCATTGCATTCTTTGCAATATTTTTTCTTTAGTTTTGCTTTCTTGTTTAGTTGATTCTGCGAACGTAGTCATTTGTTCTTTATATCTTGTCTTTGTCACTCTTGTTTGCATTATCTATTTTTGTTGAGATCGGATAATATTATAATACATACTTTAATAGGTAAATAATAACATTGTTAATAGTTAGGAAGTAATTGTGCAAGTTCTATGTTCAGGAAATTATTGCATTTGTAGGTGATAAATAAATTTTGTATTATTTTAGAAAAAAAATCTTTCTAAGGTAGTAAGATTGCTCATACACATTTGTCATAATGGCATCTTTGGATTACTTCATTAAACAAGGGAAATCCCTTGGTATGACTACTGAGGAAGTAAAGCAATTCGCACTTGTCGAATATGACAAGTCTCAGAGGCTAGAAGGGAAAAAATTAGAGATGGAAGAGAAAAAACTTCAACAGCAAATGGAAGTAGAAGAGAGAAAACTTCAAATGCGAATGGAAAAGAAAAAACTTCAAATTCAAATGGAATAGAGAAAACTTCAGATGCAAGCTGAAGAAAATTTTAGACTCCACGAGCAAAGATGTTATCAATGGAGCTGGAGAGAATGAAGGTAATGAATGGTGTTAATACACAAAATGCTACGGACACTCAAACAACTTCTCATAGGACAAATACTAATTCCTATAAGATCAGATTGCCTCCTTTTAAACCTATCTCCGGTGACGTCCTATTCTACATGAATAGATTTGAATTCACATGTGAGTCTCATAAGATAGATAAGTCGGAATATTGTGTACGACGTATGGAGCTACTTTCAGGTGAAGCTATGACAGCTGTAAGTATGTTGGAGGGGCCTGACAAAAATAACTATGATATTGTCAGGGCTGTTTGCGCTTTAAGTCTCTATTACCGGAGACTGGGAAAGATTTTTCAGAGTTTATAGCGAATATACGTCTTACGTTCTCACGTTAGATTGAACTCTCAAAAACTGAACACATATGAAGCCCTCATGGACGTATTGCTTCGTGAGAAAGTCATGTCATCAGTTAAAACTTCTTTTCTTTCCTTTCTACATGAGCGAAAGCCTACAAACTTGAACGATATGGAACAATACTGTCGCCAATACGTCACGGCACACCCAAATATGATTGTTAGCCACTCTCAAGTCAGAGAAGGTTTACCCGTGGCTTCGGCAATGTCATATAATGCTAATTTTCGCCGTAGATCACAAAGTGTTGATCGCAATTTTGGTAGGAGAGATTTTCGTGATTTTAGAAAGTACCAAGGAGGTCCATTACGTAGTAATTCTCCTTCTCCAAGAAACTGGAGATAGTTTAATGAACCTCAACATTTTGGTTCCAACATTGCTGGAAATTATGGAGGGGGTAACTACACTAGTGATTATCAACCTTACAGTAATTTTTCTCGAAGACAACAAAATCCATCTAATAGATATTTTGATCCAAGGGGAAATAGTAATCGCAACTATGCTAACTGGGGTTCAAATCAGAACAATGGTCTCAATAGAGGAAATAACAATGGTCCCAATAGAGATAATAGTTGTGATAGATCTCGATATGACGGTAGATCTCCAAATGATAGATCGCGTCGCCATGCTAACTCTGCTCAACATGAGCCCCAGGTTATTGCTAATCAAGGTAACAATAATAATATTGTCTCTAATGCTACTGCTTGCTCTGCTTTCGATTTCGAGAGAGTATCTCAGTGCCCTGAGTGCACAACTTTATTCCAACCTACAGCGGTAACTACCTTGAGTTGCGGTCATCCTCTACCTACTCTTCCTGCCTTGTCTGCACATGACGGAAGAGGGTCTCTTACCCTACACAAGGGATTTGTAAATAGTAATTCCGTCTCGGTACTCTCTGATTCGGGATGCACGACTGTTGGGATTAAGCAATCTTATATACACCCTTCCTGTGCCACTGGTAATGTG
Source organism: Oreohelix idahoensis (assembly GCA_024509875.1). NCBI lineage: Eukaryota > Metazoa > Mollusca > Gastropoda > Stylommatophora > Oreohelicidae > Oreohelix > Oreohelix idahoensis. Next base: position 222,845 of record JAMPIV010008132.1, on the reverse strand, counting down.
GTGAAATGTGTGACATTCGGCGGGACAGTTGAGACTTTTCCAACTGCTCTCGTCCACATAGCCACTCCCTTTTTTACGGGACATATCCACGCATGCATGCTCCCAAATCCGATTGCAGACCTTATCGTCGGACGTATACATGGGGTTAAGGATTGTACTCCACAAGAGATTGCTACCTGGGAACATCAAAACATTCATACTGCCTATGCTGTCACGACTAGAGCACAGGCTCAAAATCTTTTACAGGTCCCACTTGCTACAACTAAGGAGGTACATGATCATGATGCTCACTCTGTTATTTCACGGGAGTCTTTTATCGAACTCCAGCAAAACGATACAACATTACGTAAATTTTTTCAGCTTGTCAAACATGATAACTCAAACGATGACACAAACCTTAAATATTGGTTTTTAATTAAAAACGGAGTGCTAGTTCGGATGGTACGGGGTTCTACTTCATTCATACGATCTCAAATTTTGGTACCTACTGACATGAGAGTTTGTATCTTACAACATGCCCACGACTCTCAGTGTGCAGGACATATGGGTTTTTCTCGAACTAAATCTAGGGTGCTTTCTTCCTTCGTTTGGCCGGGCGGCAATAAGGATATAACTATTTATTGTCGCTCCTGTAAGATATGTCAGGAGGTTAAGTCACGAGGTCCACGCCATGCAGCTCCCATCCAAGCTGCAGACGTCCCTATTCGTCCTTTTGAAAAGATGGCAATTGACATTATTGGTCCTTTGCCCGTCAGATCTGCTAGGGGACACCATTACATTCTTACATGTATTGACATATGTACGCCTTGGACAGAGGCTATACCTCTTAAGAACATTTCTTCTGCTGATGTTGCAGATGCTTTTTGGCTAATTTTTTCTCGCCTGGGTTTTCCGACGAAAATTTTGTCTGATCATGGTACACAATTTGTGTCCGACTCTATGTCTCAAGTAATGGTCATGCTCCACGTTGACAGATCCCTAAGCAGTGTATTTCACGCCATGTCAAATGGTTTAGTGGAGCGTCAAAACAGAACGCTTAAGCAGTTACTTGGGAAGATAACTGATGACTATCCTCAGGATTGGGACAGGGTTTTACCCGCTGCGCTTTTCGCATATCGGGAAGTGCCAAATGAGCATACGGGGTTTTCACCATTCGAGCTCGTTTTCGGTGCACAACCTCGTGGTCCCATGTCGTTACTTCACGACCTACTAACTGCTGATGACATTAATGATGACACTCAGTCTTCTTACGAATATGTCATCACTCTAAGACAGAAAATTATTGATGCATGTAAGTTGGCTACCTCAGCATCTGAGTCTGCCAAGGAGAAGGCAAGGCTCTTTGCGAATAGATACAGGCGTCTACGACAACTCTCTCCTGATGACGAGGCATATGTTTTACTTCCTCGTAAGGACAATCGACTTCTTATTGCCTGGAAAGGCCCTTTTAGAATTGTCTCGAGAATTTCTGACGTCGACTATGTTGTCGACATTGACGGGAAACATAAAACCTATCACATTAACATGTTGAAGGAATTCCACGCACGTCCAGACTATCTACAGTCTGTCTTTCAGGCGACAGCCGACCCTCCGGCTCGTCGTAATAACTATGCCTCTTTGCCTGTTATTCAGGAGGAAGAGGCTATTTTCTCTGACGTGCATCTTCCTCTTTCTGTTTTTCCATTACATTCAACGGAATCTTGGGAAAATGTGACCATTTCTCCTGAACTGCCTGCAGAAAGACAGCAGCAAGTCTCCTCTTTATTGCAGACTTTTAAGGATGTCCTTACTGACATTCCTGGTCGGATATCGGTCATTACACATGACATTATACTCACTGATTACAACCTTATTAGAGTTCGACCTTACCCAATTCCGCTACATTTTCAGACTCAAGTTGAAGAAGAATTAGATGAAATGCTACGATTAAATATAATCGAACCATCTACTTCGGCATACTCCTCTTCTACAGTTATTGTCAGGAAGAAGGACAATAACATACGTCTTTGTGTTGATTATCGCAAATTAAATCAAGTGTCTAAATTTGATGCAGAACCAATGCCTTTGTTGGAAGATTTGCTCATCAAACTTTCTAATTCAGTCTTCTTTACAAAACTAGACTTGTCTAAGGGATATTGGCAAGTTCCACTTACTGAACGCGCCAAACCTCTTACTGCCTTTTCAACACCTCGGGGTTTGTTCCAATGGAACTTCATGCCTTTTGGTCTCGTCAACGCCCCGGCTACTTTTGTACGCATGATGCGGCGTATTCTTTCTCATCGTCCTGATGTTATTGCGTATCTCGACGATATTTGCCTTTTTAGTGATTCTTGGGACGATCACTTTAGTGGTCTTTGTGCACTTTTGTCTACACTACGGTCTCACAATTTGACGGCTAAACCGTCTAAAGCCCATGTTGGTTTCAGTGAGATCTCTTTTTGGGCCACCGTGTTGGTCATGGTCTCTTGCAAACTGATGACCATAATACTTCGAAGATCCTCAATATCACTACTCCTAAGACTAAAAACAGGTTCGTAGTCTTCTAGGTCTAATTCAATTCTACGGACGATTTATATCACACCTATCATCGATCACTGCACCTCTTTCTAGTCTATTGAAGAAGGGGTCGCCTAACATAGTACAGTGGTCCCCAGAGTGCCAGACCTCTTTAGAGCAAATTAAGCAGTTATTTTCATCTGTTCCTATCTTACGATTACACAATGCAGATAGGCCTTTTATTTTTCGCTGTGACGCCTCATCGACGGGGATCGGGGCCTCATTGATGCAAGAGTATTCTGAAACTTTGCACCCGGTGATGTATGTCTCTATGAAGTTGACTGCGGCAGAAAGGAACTATTCTGTCCTAGACCGGGAGTTGTTAGCGATGGTCTGGGCGATTATAAAACTCCAGAGATTCCTTCTTGGTGCGCATTTTATAGTGGAGACTAACCAGAAAGCCCTCACGGCCATACAGAACAAGGACTTGAAGAGTTCAAGATCCACACGTTATGCCATTTCTTTGCAGCCCTTTCACTTTTTTATACGAGCTATTCGAGGTTCGAACAATGTGATGAAAGACATATTATCTCGATGCCCACAGGATTCTACTTAACTACTATCTTCTGGATTTGCCTATTGATTTCGGTATCACTTGTATGTTCACGACTTTTCCATACATCATTGCACACTGCTATTTTTCTAGAACACTTTTATCACCCTGTATATTTAATGATTCCAGGTTAGTCTGTGCTACTTTCTCTGTTACCCTTTCTCGTGTAACGGAGGAAGGTTTGATTAACATCATAAAGTGGTCTGAAGTTTGCACAGCCACATCCGGTAGGTTTAATTTAAAGTTAACTTTTTTCTCTAATAAAATCCTACCGTTACCAAACACAAATTTTCATTTGATTATTCGTAGGAACGGCTTCTCGATGGGAATCGGAGCTGTTTTCTTACATGTTTAAGCAGTTAATCTACAACCTGTTCTACGTGTCACCTTGCGCCAGTTTGACTGTTCTATTCAAGCCATTCGGAATTTTGACTCCGCAGTGGATGATTTGTCTCTTCATGCTCACAGGACTTTCCAAGACCACTGGAGCTTTTGATATTGTATAACTTATTTAGGAAATTGTGTTCTTTCATTTTCATGTGACATGTCATTATCATAGTATTCGTATACGACTGTGTTTTGATAAACGTTGAACGTATGACAATTGTAGTGATAATACTATTTAAACTTAACGTATCATTACGATACAGTTCGGTGGTGTACATTTACCAAGTGTGGTTTTTTTCTTGCTGATAATGTTATTTATGTGCATTACCAAGCACTTAGTTGTGCGCCGGTAGTAACTATGTATACGTGGTATTTTTTTATTTTTATTTCTATAATAAGCTCGTTAGCACTGAATAAGTTAATTAACTTGTTTCTCTTGCCTATTATGCTCTATTTAGATTGTAGTTTTCTTTTTGTTTTTTATATATGCATTGCCTTTCTGTTCTCTGCTGTTTTGCCACAATTGTATTTATTTACACAATGCATTGTTTAATTTAAATTGTTACCATGTTGAATCATTGTTTTCTTTCATTTCACACATGTCATTGCTGGTCATTCTTCATTTCACTTCATCTCTTCTCTTCATTTTCCACTTATTGGTTCATAGTTAGTCTATACTATATATACTTCATCTTTGTTTGAATTTGATTCTCTTTGTATACTTCACCTTCATACTCTACACATACTTCCATTCCTCTATTGTTGGTTTATTGATATGACTTAACATAGTGTAATTCTTTGGTGTAGATATTAGAAATTGATCGACCTCACATTGTTGTTCGATGTAATTTTCACACAAAAAATGATGATATCATTTTTTTCCCCGGGGGTCGGTGTAATCTGTTAAGTCATATTTGTTTAGTAGGAGTTAAGTGTTAGGGATTATTATGTACGGGGCTGATTTTTGGTTAGTAAGCACGTTTAAAGTAATGAGTAGATTTTTTATTTGGGTACTTTGTATACGATAATTTTGGAACATAGCTCAGCTGAGTCTGTGTTAGTTTTTCTTTTAAATAAAGAAACTATTCGAATGTTCTTAATTTTAGTTTGGTGTGGAGATAAGGATGAGCTGAGCTCAGATGTTATGCAGGGAGTTCGCGCACGAGCGACTTCACTAAGCTGGACTGAGAGACTATAATCTCGGGGGGTGTGTATCTGGCAGGGCTTCGAGACTGTTGTTTTGTCTCGCTAGTGTGACCAGAATATTTTATTGAAGAGAATATATAGATTATTGAATGGAATGTTTTTTCCCAGGAGATATGATTCAAATGCCATGGATTACGTTGGCTCATATTATATAATAAGAATTGCGATGTATGCAATCTTTTTTCCCTTTGATGGATGTTTGTTTCTATGGAAATGAACTGTATTGTGAGTTGCGGTGTGTGCAATCAATCTCCGGATATTTGAGATATTTTCTAATGAACTGCATTGTAAGATGCAACCAATCTCTGGATTTTTTAAGATGCTGTCATTTACTGTGTTCTGCAACCTATTTGCAATGGATTTTGTACCTGCAGTAACCTGTGACAATGTTGCTGTTCCTTCGTGTACTTTGCGATGTTACTGTGTCGTAAATAAACTGTGTAAAGTTGAACTAGTTGGTCTATTTCATGACCTTAAGTTACTGTTGTGTGGGTGAGAGGAAAGCAGAAGACTACACACCTGAAGAACCCATGAGACCTGCGTATTGTTAGATTGTACAACTTTCGGTCACTGTAAGCCCGACCATACTAACTTTGTCCTTGTCAGTGATCCGACACACACACACACCCACCACAAAACATTTACACAGTAGCAGAAGTGATGGCCTGTGTGGCCTGCTGATGTTGTTAAAGAAAACAAACTTTAATATCCACATCTAGTAGTGGTATTTCTTCCAAATTCGACTTTGTTATCATTTTCTCCATTTATTCTCATTATATTTGTCTTTTCACTGCGTATTTTTAAACTCAATATGGCTATTTATTATTTGAAATGTATCTATTTTAGTCCTCTGGCAATATTTTATCTAATTGTTCCTCTACATTATCTTACCTGCAGTCAAGTACTGGATCTCTGCTGGCGAGTAAGGTAGACTGACAAACTGCACTAACAGCGAGTTGGCACAAATATTGGCGTACACAAGAGCAATTAGTCCGAACAAATCTGACACAGCCAATCCTAAAAGGCTCACATTGGCAGCATCAGAGAACCCTTGCCTTAAAAAAAGAAAAATAAACCATATTTGAAGACCATGTAATGAATTATTTTACTGTGCTCTGTCAGAGTCACGGAATTTTAGATGTTTAGCTTATACGTGTAACATATTACGCATTGCCTAGTTAATGAATGAACGATAGGAAAGTAGGACATGTGTGTAGGCCCAATGCTAGTAGTATTTTTCGTAGGCGTGTCGAAGTCAGCCAATCATAAAATAAGAACTCATAAAAACCGATCGATAATGCTACGACTGTTTAATATGGATGATAAATACGTACACCGGAGGTGAGAATTAGAACCCGTGAAAGTGTATGCAATGTCAGAAATGGATGAAACTGGTCTCATTCTACAGGGAATAACTCCAATTCTATACCTGCAAAAGGAAAAGTGGAAGGAAGGAACACTTTTAAAGATACGTGAGAGTAAAGGTGGCAGTACATCGAGCGTTCCTGTGTTGTTCCTAATTAAAATTTGATATAAAATCAATTGCAAGACCAATTAGGGAAAATAGCACATGGACAGAAAGCAAAACTTACGGAGAATGGAAGAATATCACTTAAAAGGTCCTAACTAGAAAAGGTGATAAGCATGGAGCAGAGGTTTGGAATATTACTTGCACAGTTTCCCTCGGAGATGCAAAATTTTGGCGACTGCAACAGAGTTACCGACCTTGTCTTCTTGTACGGAAGATGCCAGCTAGTAAAAGGAGCCCGCGGAGATTTCAAAACACAATTGCGCCTCATAAAGACAGAAGGACGGAAACTAGAGAGACGCTTGTCGAGGCTAAAACCTTATCATCTGTGGCCGGGCAGCACATTCTCCACCAAAGCTAGTCTTTTCTGGACTGTGTATAAGATCCTGAGAGGGTTCTTACGTGTCATCATAAGTCACTGATCGAGAACCATACGAGCTATCTTGAAATAACCAGAAGTCTCTATGGTGGTTTCAAGATCTCAGCTGTAATCCCCAGTAATGTCTGGTTGGCAAAAGCTAGACCTATCTGAAATACTGTAAAATACAAAAGCAACCATTCCACGAACTGACCAGATAAGCAGTATTTGTAGAAATGCGTGCACCCTGAGTGACAAGTCAAAGACTGTGTTTTATAATGAACTATATTTGTGACAGCATAGCAGAGACTAGAGTGAAATTAGAACATTGAGGAATTCTTTTTTTCAATTACAGTCATGCGCCGCATAACGTCCGTTTGGACAACGTCCGACCGCATGTACGTCCGTGGTTCCTTAAAGTTATAATAGAGTTCATACATATTAGACAAAATAAAGGTATGTTTTCAGGCACTCGTAAGAAATGAAGTAGTAGAACACTAGACAACAGAAAAACAACAGACGTTAGTGGCTTACCCAGGGTTCGAACCCCGTACCTTCCGAACGACAACACCGCCTAGCTATACAAGCGAATCGCACTATCCTCCCGGCCACCAGAAATCTCGATCTAAGAACAGGACGAAACGGACGTAACCGGACGTAGCGAAAGCAACAGCTTCCCGCACGCAACACGTGTATCTCGTGTCTCTTGTATACAGTACAAAGCGATTGCGATGCCAGGCGTATAATGGTACAGTACATATATAACCTATAATACAGTACATATGTCTTGATAGTCATAATAAACGTCTAAGTGACTGGCCTATGTATGTACTGTACTGTACTTACTATCATTATTTTAATGTGAACTTTCGAAAATACATTACCGTGAAGTGCATCATGGCTCCCAGACGCAGCAAAACCAGTTCTAGTGATAGCAGCAGCAAGAGACAAAGGAAAAGTATCGATTTGGAAGTGAAACAAAATGTAACTGACGGCACTGGCAAGGCACTGAAGCAGTTCTGGAAGGATTACAACATGTACCACTGCATAAAGAACCTTGCTTGGGCCTTGGATGATGTGACCAAACAATGCATGAATGGTATTTGGAAAAAATACTGAAGCGGTACGTGCACGATTTTAAATGTTTTGAAAAGGATGAGGAGGTTTTAAAGATTAATAGAAATGTTGTCGACATGGCAAACAGCCTGAACCTTGACATAGACGATGAGGATATTGAAGAACTCCTAGAGGTGGTACCCGAGGAACTGACTAATGAAGAGTTGCTGGAGCTAGAACAAGAGCGAATAGCTGAAGAAGACGCAAGGGAAAATGAAACTGCAGAAGGAGAAGAAGAACAGATGCAGAAGAGGTTTACTGTTAAGGGATTAACACAATTCTCTGCAGACCTTAACAGCTTGCTGAAGAGTGCTGAAGAGATGGACCCAAACACTGAACGGTTTTCGTTGATAGAGAGGAATGCTCATGCAGTGTTTGCTGCACATAAAGAAATATATAAAGAGAAGAAAAAGCAAACTAGGCAAACAACACTTCACATATTCATGAAGAGGCCAACACCTCCCCAAGAAGAGCCTCAGCCAGGTCCTTCAGGCATTATAGGAGATGATATTGTCATTGTTGGTGACAGTTCATCAATGGAAATTATTCAACCTGAAACTCTTTCAGTGGAACACTATGAGGAAGCTGAGGGCAGTGATGTGGATGAACCTGCTCCTCCTACTTAAATTGTGTGTGATATAGGCTAAGAAAGTGTTTTACATAAAAGTTTAAAAAATGAAAACAAATTAAAAAGTTTAAAAGTAAACAAAGTTTACAAAGTAGCCGTAGGTTAGTTTTTAGAAATAAAATAAGAAAAGTATTTATTGTACATACAGCTGTACAGTGTATTATAGTGTATATAAAGTAGTTTAGTTTAAGTTCAGTGTCTTGTACAGTACAGAACTGTACCAGCAACAGCCTCCAGACTCACCCAACTCTACGTTAGCCCTGCAAGCTCCAATTGTGGTAAGTACAGATTACATATTAGCTTATGTACAGTATACAGTATTTTACATTATTTTTCTACTTAACCCATATACTGTACAGTATTACCTTGCCAGATACAGTACATTAGCTAAAATACAGTACTGCATGTGTACAGTATCTTGGCTATTTAGTCAATACAGGTACCCTACAGTATCCCATATAACTTTGCTAAGTATAAAGTATGGTGTTTGCACAACGTCCAAATCGCATAACGTCATATTTCACAAAACGTGTCGTGGACGTTAAGCGGCGCATGACTGTACTTGAAAAAACCAACAAGAACATTTTTAGTTAATTACTTACAATCTACGAGGGGCGTTCAAAAAGTAATGCACCACATCGTTTTTCTCAGGAGCTGTTTATTCAAAAAGTATGAAATTTATACACAATAAACTTAGATATGTCATGTAAACATCGGTTTTATTCAACATAATCCCCATCAACTTGTACGGCGTTATGCCAGCGTGAAACAAGTGCATGTATTCCTAGCCCGTACCAGATTTTGTCTTGATCATGTAGCCATTTCTTCGCTGCATGAATCACTCCTTCATCATCTTCAAACCTTGTCCCACGGAGTGCATCTTTAAGTGGACCAAATAGATGAAAATCAGAGGGTGCCAAATCGGGACTATAGGGTGGATGGGGTAGTACAGTCCAACCCAATTTGGTGATTGCTTCCCGTGTTTCCAGACTAGTGTGAGGTCGCGCATTGTCGTGAAGGAGAAGCAGGTCTGCTGGATTCTTGTGCGGCCGAACTCTGCGAAAAACGTTGACTGAGTTTTTTCAATGTCTTAATGTAAGCTTGCGAATTGATTGTCTCTCCTCTTGGCATAACGTCCACAAGAATCACACCTTCAATGTCCCAAAAGACAGTGATCATGACCTTTCCAGCTGAAGAAATTGTCTTGAATTTCTTTCTTCGTGGTGATTGCGGATGATGCCACTCCATTGACTGTCTTTTTGTCTCAGGTTCAAAATGATGTGCCCAGGTTTCTTCACCTGTAACGGTCTTAGCCAAAAAGTTCTCTCCATCAGCATTGAAACGCTCTAACAATTCAGAAGAAATTGCTTTCCTTTGCAATCGGTGGTCATTTGTGAGACTTCGAGGAACCCATCTTGCACAAACCTTAGAAAATCCGTGAGTTTTTATAACTGCATTTGAACTACCAATGCTGACTGACAGATGTAAGGCCAATTGTTGAATAGTGATTCGCCTATCAGTAAGAATAATGCCCTCAGCGTATTTCAACATTTCTGCGTTGGTGGCTGTGGCAGGACGTCCACAGCGCAGTCGATCAAGCAGCTCCGTATCTCTACTTCCTGATTCTTTGATTCTATGAACCCAGCGACTGACTGTACTCCTGTCGACTGCAAAACTTCCATACTCATCACATAGACGCTTGTGAATGTTCACAACATTTTCCTTCTCTGCAACGAGAAATGCTATCACAATTCGCTGCTTATAACGCAAGTAGCTAACACGCTCCATTTCAACGGTTTAGGGCAGCCGTATTATTTGGCCGGTTGCAATGCAATTTGGTGCACACAATTTGCATATGCCATATTTGAAGTGTGCAAAATTTCATGCTTCTATCTTCATTATTAGCTGAGAAAAACGATGTGGTGCATTACTTTCTGAACGCCGCACGTAACTTCATCATCACCAGGTTTTGTAAAATATTTCTTCATTGATCCCATCAGCATCCCAACTAACATGATTACCGATGTATGTTACGTCGGTCGGTCTCACTCAAAATAGTAACTCGCACCAGAAAAAAAAGTGCGCAACGCACGGTGTGCAACTTGCGCGGCAAAGGTGTTATATAAAACACATACTTTGTTTTTTTTTTTTTTTTAATTCTTTCACGAAATTAGTAGCGCTCGACAAAGAAAAAGTGCGTAAAAATTGGTGTGCATGAGCCCTCACCCGATCTACAAATCATGAAAACTTGAAAGTTTTTGTTAAAACCGCTTATTATCAGGGAACACTCTTTGAAAACAATCCAAGCACTTTCACACGAAATGTTGTCATCATAGAACATTTAAGTTGAATCTAAAATAACATAATTCTCGCCGTGTGTACGTTGGTCACAGCTGAGGAATGCAACCGTGTTGAAAAATTGTATTGTTTGCATTATACATACTCTCCGAAAATAGTTAAATCAACAAAGAAAAGCGTTCCAATGACGGTGTTCATGAACAGTTTGATTACACTCTCTAATGGAAAGAAACCAAAAACACTCTAAGAATGTACTTCTTTCTGCTCATCCGGGAACGGAAACAGCACACTATAATTAAAAACCCGTCAAGTTTGACGGGTTATTGCTAGTACATTCATAATCCAGCACAAGTAGGACAGGTGTGAATAAATAATTCAACTGTACTCAGTAGACTTATTCAATTTTATATTGATGAAGTTGAGTATTTTTTTTTTTTTTAATTGTTTTCTTATCACAGATAGTACTTAGCGGAAGTGGCACCGTAGGCTCTGACTTTACTTTGAATTCTTCTTGTAGCAGAGACCTTCACAGCCGTGACTATCCTGTGATACCAGTGTTCCTCTCCTACACGGGGACCTCACACTTTCTAGAGAGAAGACTTCTTCTACTCTAATTCTATCACTACACACTATAAAAACCTTTCGCTACAATATGTGAAGTTGCTGTTTTTTTTTTTTTTTTTTTTTTTTTGTGGGGGGGGGGGGGGGGGGGGGGGGGGGGGGGGGGGGGGGGGGGGGTGTTGCGTGATAAATTCTCGCAACATCGTTTTGTTTCAATGTCTGTTTTATAACGCAAGGGCAACAACTGCTTGGAATTTATAGTCACTTTTCTCGGTAAGCATTTGTCTTCTCGCGTTGGTATCGAATGCAGTTAAGTTTGAGCTGTGGTCATTTTTGCGCTGGACTGCGCATGACTTGTCTTGTTGTTTGGTCGATCGGTTTCCGCCCACGACTAGTGGAGTGAGCGATTTGGAATGGCGAAAGAGATGCCTCGTTGAAGAGGGGATCTCCGCTATTTTTTGTTCTGTCAGGGATGTGTAGTCCTCTTAATGGATATTTCGTTTATTCGAGATAATACCTCTAGTGTTCCCACATGTCGGGAGGCGTGATATTTCTGTGTATTTCATGAAAGCAAGGTAAATTGACTTTTTCATTAACTCTATCGATTTTGGGTCGTGAGCGATTTCGATTCATAGCCTGTCTCCGAAAGTCGTCGCCACGAGATGTTTTCCTAGCTCACATGTCGCTGCATTGTACTGCATCGGTTGATGCATGTACCAAGGACCATTACTTGCTACTTTGTTAAATGAATTAGGTTTGGAAAACCTTTATTATCTAGAGGATATTTTTGTGGACATTATTTATACTTCGGCAGACGTGTCTGTCTTGCTGAAGTCAGATTAAGGAGAGTGAACTGATCTCATACATCTGGTTATCTCCTGGCTGTTATAGAAAAGGATGGAGTTTTCCACCTGACTACATTTACAGCACTATGAAATATAACATGCATCTGACTCATCATTGTAATGCTGTCTACCGTCTATTGCTGTATTGAATGTTGCTGTGATAATGACTGTTTGATGTGCCTACACATTTGCGTAACCATTTTGTCACTGTGGCGTCCACAATAAATAATGAAGAAAAACGTCAACGGCTGTTTCAAGACTCATTGACTTTATACGTCGTGAGTTTACTGACGTCCTATGTGGATTGCCCTGTTGTTGTTGTATGAACATTGTTTTGACTGAACACATCTACACACTACACAAAACCAGACATGCGGATACCATCCATCATCATATGGCATCACGCATCATTTGGTGGCCATAAGCTGGTTTGATTCTGGTACTAGCAAACACGGGGTCCCTTACCCACTTCATTTTCAACAAGAATTCATCAGCATCCTTCAAGAAATTAACATTCTTCAATACAGTCAACATCTTCAAAATTTTCAAAGTACTCGGCGTTGCCCGGTAAAAGTCAAAATTTCAATTTTTTGACGGAAACAAGAATTTGACAGTACCCGGCGTTGTTACATGTTGCCGGATAACTCGGACTGCTGTTATCTTTTACGCAAGTCAAGCAAGTTGCTGCTGTCAAGGTTCCAGTGCTGTCGTTTTTGTGAAGGCCAAGTGCCGGTTGAAACGGGTTGTTTTCTGAAGAAGGCCAAGTACCGATTTCCATCAACTTACTTTTGGATTAGAAGGTCAAGTGCCGAAACAACTCAACACACAGTACTTCAGAAGCTCTTGTACCATCGTGTTAGCAGTGGAAGCAGTTCAGATGTGCCATCATCGTTGGAGCTTCGCTCTTTAGGACGTTGATTGACATCCGTTTTTCTGCTGTTCTACGATTGGAAGCCTATAAGTTAAGTGGCCTGTTTGTATGTAAACTGTGCCCTTATACTTCTGCTGAGTCTTCTGTGTATCATCTCATTCTATATGTTATATGTTTATATGTTATTTGTATATTTATATGTTTATATTTCAGCGGGTTCTCGGTTGGGTGGTGTCTCCGTTAGATTATGCCACGTCATAGAGGTCGTCTATTGTGAGCGTTTTCTGTAGGGTTTGCAAATTTCCGATACTGGAATTTGCTAAGCGACTTCTGTTGCTATTTATGTTAGCTGTGATGACATGTTTTAATATTGTTTTCGTTATTATTTCGCATTCTTTAGTTTTGTTTTGATTTGTTTGTATTTGTTAGCCTACTCTTGTCTATAATTTAGTTTCATACAACATTTTTGTTTATACACTGTGGTGTCATGTATTTTGTTTAATTAATTCTATCGCAGATATCGTCACATTTTTTGTGATATTTCATTAATTTCTGCTTTATTTTTAGTTGATTTCTGCGAAAGTTTTTGTATTGTTGCTGATCTTTGTTATTGTTTACATTGTTATTGTTTACATTGTTTGTATTGTTTACATTTTCAATGTTTACATTCTGCATGTGTTTACATAGTCATTGTTTACAGTTATAGTAATTAGTTAATGGGCTATGCTAATGCACTGTTACTACTACACTGATGATAAATGAATGATGAATAGTGTCGTGCACTATTGAATGAGAAGTGCACTTATGATCAAGAATTGAGTGCTGATATTTCATATACAAGTTCTTTGATTGGAGACTTGTTTCCCACAGAGACTGGGATAATATAATGTGATGTGAATATACAAGTGCTTAATTAAGACTTGTTACACTTAGGTTTGAAATAAATTAGTTAATTATTTCAGGTTTTGGACTCATATGTTAGACAACATGTCTACATTTGAGCACTTTATTGAGCAGGGTAAATTGCTTGGCAAGACTGGTGATAAGTTAGAAGAATTTGCAACTGCTCGATATGATAAAGCAATGGAAGCTGAACAAAAGAAACTGCAGATGGAAGCTGAACAAAAGAAACTGCAGATGCAGGTGGATGAAAAAAGATTCCAAATGGAAATGGAAAAACAAAAAAGGGAATCAGAAGCTGAGGAAAGAAAACTCCAGCTACAGCTAGAAGCTGAGAATAAAAGACTTGAAAAAGAGGCTGAGAATAAAAGACTTGAAAAAGAGGCTGAGAATAAAAGACTTGAAAAAGAGGCTGAAAATAAAAGACTTGAAAAAGAAGCTGAAAATGAAAGACTTCAAAAAGAGGCTCAGGCTGAGGAAAGAAGATTACAGAGAGAGTCTGATGAGAGGAAAGAGAAAGCAAAAATGGAACATGAAGAAAAGGTCTTAGCTTTAGAGTTGGAAAAATTGAAATTGACAAGCATGAGTAATGGTAATGATTCAAACAAGGGTTCATCTTCTGGTAAGGCTAATAATGATACTTTTAAGATTAAGTTACCAACATTTAGTCCTTCCAGTGATGACATAATGTTCTATCTGGACAGATTTGAACAAGCATGTACAGCTCATAACATAGACAAAGCAAAATATGTTTATCAGTTATCAGGGATACTGACAGGTAAAGCTCTAAGTATATTAAATATGGTGGATGAACCTGACAAGAACAATTATGAGGTTGTCAGGGCCGCTTTGTTAAAGAAATATCAGCTTAACGAAGACGGCTATCGTCTACAATTTAAAAACATGTTACCTGAAAATGGAGTTGAATTCTCCGAGTTTATTGCAAGAATACGCATTACTTTCTCACGATGGGTTGAACTATCTAAGACGGAAAAAACTTATGAAGGACTTATGGACTTAATACTTAGAGACAAAGTCATGTCGTCTGTCAATGAGTCTTTCCTTGCTTTCCTTCATGAACGTAAACCTAAAACAATAAAAGAAATGGAAGATTTCTGTTGCCAATACGTAACTGCGCACCCACACATAACCATGGGTAACTCTAAGGTGAAAGAAGGTTTACCAGTTGCTTCGGCAGCTCCGTATGGTCAAAACTTTGCTCGTAGATCCCAACAAAATTTTGATAGAAAGGGTAGCGGTAATTTCTGTCAAAATCATGGAAATCAATTTCATGGTGATTCTTCTTCGAAGAATTGGAGACAGCCTGATAGTACTCGTTACTATCACCCTAATAATTATAGGCATTTCAAAAGAGGATATGGTAATAGAGGTTATTCCTGCCGAAGACCTCAGAACCAAACAAATAGATGTTCGCATCAATGTGAACATGATAGTAATCGTGGAAACTGGAATTCGAACCAGGATAACAATTACAATAGAGACAATAATAACTGCAGAGATAATAATAACTTTGATAACTTCAGAGGTAATAATAGTCGGGGTAGATCTCAACACAAAAAAAAAGAGATATCAGCAGGCTAATGCTGTACAACAGGAAACTGAGGGAGCCTGTAATCATGGTGTTGATAATAAAAACTTTGACGCTGTCACTGGTTCTGCTTTTGACTTTGAGAGAGCAAACAAATGCCCCCAATGCAGTACTTTATTCGAACCGGGTACCATAACTACTTTGAGTTGTGGTCACCCACTTCCCGCTCTTCCTGCTGCTGTTGCGCATGACGGGAGGGGTTCTTTAATTCTACATAAGGGTCTTGTTAATGATACTCCGGTCTCACTACTTTTCGATTCCGGATGCACCACTATTGGTGTTAGACAATCGCTTGTAGATCCATCTTGTGCTACAGGAAGGGTTATTAAATGTGTCACATTTGGCGGCACTCTAGAAAAATATCCTACTGCTGTAATTCGCATTGCCACTCCTTTCTTTACTGGAGATGTGCATGCTTGTCTCTTACCTAATCCTATTGCGGACCTTATTATTGGTCGTATTCACGGAGTTAGGGAGTGTACCCCACAGCAGATTGCTGCTTGGGAAGATAATAACATGCAAGCTACAAATGCAGTGGTTACAAGAGCACAAGCTCTACAAACACCCGAAACTTCACTGAATAGTGATAATGAAGTTGATAGCCAAGATAGTCACTTAGTAATCACTCGTGACTCTTTCATAAAATTGCAAGAAGAAGATTCTTCTTTAAAAAAATTCTTCGTTCTTGCGAAGAAAGGTGATCCGAATCAGGATACAAATAGAAAATCTTGGATTGCAATGAGAAACGGCGTACTTGTACGTATGGTACAAGATTCGACTACGTCGGCACATTCGCAAATTCTTGTTCCCAAGAGCATGAGAGTCCAAATATTACAACATGCTCATGACTCGCAATGTGCTGGACATATGGGTTTTTCCCGTACGAAGTCGAGAGTCCTTGCGGCTTTCTTTTGGCCTTTTGTCAATAAGGACATTCGTATTTACTGCCGATCATGCAAGGTATGTCAGGAGGTCAAATCTAGAGGACCACGACATGCTGCGCCTATCCAGGCTGCTGACATTCCTATTCGGCCGTTTCAGAAAATGGCCATAGATATTATTGGCCCTTTTAAGGTCAAGTCGGCCAGAGGACATCAGTTTATCCTTACATGTGTCGATATGTGCACACGTTGGCCAGAGGCTATTCCTCTTAAGAGCATATCTACTACAGATATCGCAGATGCTCTTTGGTTGATATTTTCTCGCTTGGGGTTCCCCAGAGAAATATTGTCAGACCATGGCACTCAACTCATATCTGACACTATGTCACAGGTAATGTCTACCTTACATATTGAACGATCTCTCAGTAGTATCTACCATCCTATGTCTAATGGGTTAGTTGAGCGTCTGAATAGAACGCTCAAGACTTTGCTTGGTAAGATAACTGAAGATCATCCTCAAGATTGGGACAGGGTTTTACCCGCGGCTCTCTTTGCCTATAGAGAAGTCCCTAATGAACACACAGGATTTTCTCCCTTCGAACTTGTCTTTGGCGCGCGTCCACGCGGCCCTATGTCTTTATTACACGATCTCATCACTGCCGATGATATTAGCGATGAAACTCAATCCTCATATGAGTATGTCATTGCTCTTAGACAAAAGATCATTGAGGCATGTAAGCTAGCAACTGCTTCATCAGAAATTGCTAAAGAGAAGGCAAGACAGTTTGCTAACAAGAATAGATGTCTACGACAACTTTGTCCAGGTGACAAAGCATTCGTCCTACTCCCCAGTAGGGAAAATAGACTTCTTATTGCATGGAAAGGTCCGTATGCAATAGTCTCTCTCGGATTTCCGATGTTGACTATGTGGTCGATATTGATGGAAAGCATAAAACTTTCCACATAAACATGCTTTCGGAATTTCACGAACGTCCGGACTATTTGCTGCCTATTTTCCAGGCAACGGATGATGCTCCTGCACCTCACGGTCATTATTCATCCCTGTCTGTCATTCAGGATGAGGAAGCTACCTTCTCTGATGTCAACCTTCCCCTTCCAGTGGTTCCATTACATTCTACGGAATCTTGGAAAAACGTTTCTGTTTCTCCTAATCTTTCTGGTGACGAACATCGACAAGTCTCGTCGATGTTACAAACATTTCAGGATGTTCTCACTGACATTCCTGGACACACAGATGTCATAGAACATGACATAATTCTTACCGACAATAATCCAATTAGGGTTAGGCCGTATCCTATTCCTATACACTTTCAGTCGCAAGTGGAAAAGGAATTGGATGAAATGATTCAATTAAATATAATTGAACCATCGACTTCACCATATTCTTCTTCCATGGTTATTGTCCGGAAGAAGGATAAGAACATACGAATTTGCGTTGATTATCGCAAATTGAATCAGGTCACAAAGTTCGACGCTGAACCGATGCCTTTGTTAGAAGATCTACTGATTAGACTTTCTAATTCTAGATTCTTCACTAAACTTGACTTGTCTAAAGGTTATTGGCAAGTGCCTTTAGCAGAGCATGCCAAACCTCTTACTGCTTTTTCTACACCTAGGGGTCTATTTCAATGGAATGTTATGCCTTTTGGTCTCATGAACGCCCCTGCCACTTTCGTTCGCATGATGCGTCGAATTCTGTCACATCGTTCGGATGTCATCGCATACTTAGATGACATCTGTCTCTTCAGTGATACCTGGGAAGATCACTATTTAGGGTTATATGACTTACTGTCCACTCTACGTGAGAATAATTTGACAGCAAAACCTTCTAAAGCTTTTGTTGGTTTTGGTGAAATCTCTTTCCTGGGTCATCGTGTTGGTCATGGTCTCTTGAAGACAGAAGACCACAATACTTCCAAAATACTGAACATCTCTGTTCCTAAAACGAAGAAACAAGTTAGGAGTCTCTTAGGTTTAATTCAATTTTATGGGAGATTTATTCCAAATTTATCTTCGATCATGGCACCTCTCTCAACATTGTTGAAGAAAGGTTCGCCTAATCTGGTCCGTTGGTCTGAAGAATGCCAATCTTCACTAGACCAAATCAAGAATATATTTTCTTCTCCTCCCATCTTAAGATTACCTACTCTTGATAGGACTTTTGTTCTTCGGAGTGATGCTTCATCCACTGGGATTGGAGCAGCACTGATGCAAGAATATGCAAATACTCTGCATCCTGTTATGTAATTTCTAGAAAACTAAATGCGGCAGAGAGGAACTACTCGGTTTTAGACCGTGAGTTGTTAGCGATGGTTTGGTCAATTCTAAAGCTACAAAGATTCCTCCTGGGCGCACATTTCATTCTAGAGACTGATCAGAAAGCTCTTACAGCTATTCAGACTAAGAATTTGAAGAGTTCGAGATCCACTCGATATGCTATAGCTCTTCAACCTTTTCACTTCACGGTACGAGCTATCCGTGGTGCGGATAATGTGATGGCTGACATTTTGTCTAGATGCCCACATGACTCCAACTGATACTTCTGTCCTATATTTCTATATATTACAGAGTCATAACACACCTATATTTCTACAATAGATTAGCACATCTGTACTTACTTTATATGTACACACTATCGTGCTTTGTTGTCATCTTCTTCTGTTCGTTTTTTAAGATGATAGAGGAGGACTGAGTAGTTAATATAAGGGCCGTTAGTTTGCTAAACAGCCACAATTATTAATAATGTATTGTACCTTATGAAGCATATTAGTTATTAATTAGCATTATATTGCTTGTACTTTCTCAGAATGTCATTGTTGAGCTGAGGACTTACCTTACGAGTTCTAGATTGTGTACTTACCCTCGGAATACCAGAGCATATATCCTGGATCGTCATGTAGTTTAACTTTACTATGTACTTATTTCATTACATGTCAAAGAATGTACTATTTAAATTTTCCTATCAGATTTGTACATCCATTTTTAAAGACAATATTAGAGTATGCTGTTTAATGATGATTATAGTAACTTGCATACGTATATTGTGTTTACATGCTAACGTGATGTGTGTTGGTGACACCTCCCCGATGTGAATATTTGTTGAGACATATTTATTTTTCTGTTGAGGTATATCCTCACCAGACACTCTATAATTAGCCTATTGTTTGGCAATTTAATTAATTATCAGCGCATAATTCGTGCGTTTTGAGCCGCTTATCGCTTGCTCTTTGATATTGAAAAAAAAATATGTTCCACATTTTTTTTTTATCGGGAGGAGGTGGTGATATGTTGCGTGATAAATTCTCGCAACATCGTTTTGTTTCAATGTCTGTTTTATAACGCAAGGGCAACAACTGCTTGGAATTTATAGTCACTTTTCTCGGTAAGCATTTGTCTTCTCGCGTTGGTATCGAATGCAGTTAAGTTTGAGCTGTGGTCATTTTTGCGCTGGACTGCGCATGACTTGTCTTGTTGTTTGGTCGATCGGTTTCCGCCCACGACTAGTGGAGTGAGCGATTTGGAATGGCGAAAGAGATGCCTCGTTGAAGAGGGGATCTCCGCTATTTTTTTGTTCTGTCAGGGATGTGTAGTCCTCTTAATGGATATTTCGTTTATTCGAGATAATACCTCTAGTGTTTTCCCACATGTCGGGAGGCGTGATATTTCTGTGTATTTCATGAAAGCAAGGTAAATTGACTTTTTCATTAACTCTATCGATTTTGGGTCGTGAGCGATTTCGATTCATAGCCTGTCTCCGAAAGTCGTCGCCACGAGATGTTTTTCCTAGCTCACATGTCGCTGCATTGTACTGCATCGGTTGATGCATGTACCAAGGACCATTACTTGCTACTTTGTTAAATGAATTAGGTTTGGAAAACCTTTATTATCTAGAGGATATTTTTGTGGACATTATTTATACTTCGGCAGACGTGTCTGTCTTGCTGAAGTCAGATTAAGGAGAGTGAACTGATCTCATACATCTGGTTATCTCCTGGCTGTTATAGAAAAGGATGGAGTTTTCCACCTGACTACATTTACAGCACTATGAAATATAACATGCATCTGACTCATCATTGTAATGCTGTCTACCGTCTATTGCTGTATTGAATGTTGCTGTGATAATGACTGTTTGATGTGCCTACACATTTGCGTAACCATTTTGTCACTGTGGCGTCCACAATAAATAATGAAGAAAAACGTCAACGGCTGTTTCAAGACTCATTGACTTTATACGTCGTGAGTTTACTGACGTCCTATGTGGATTGCCCTGTTATTGTTGTATGAACATTGTTTTGACTGAACACATCTACACACTACACAAAACCAGACATGCGGATACCATCCATCATCATATGGCATCACGCATCAGGGGGGTTTATTAATCCAGTGATGTTAGAAAATTTAATAGATACACTTCCCGGTCCTGATGGTGTTCAGCACCACTACATAAAACAACTCGATGACACAGGCATTACAAATGTCGTGAAGTATTTCTGCACCAACATACAGAATGCTGAGATACCGGAAGACTGGCTATGTCTTCTTCTTCTTCTTCGTAAACTGTCGGACGTCAACTTGAATATTTTCAAAGAGAGCTGTGGTCTGCTTAAGGCTATTGGTATCACTGTAGAGTTGTTCCAGGAATGGTACTGGTGACGCCCTTTTGTGCTTTCTCTATTCCTCATATGTTGGACCGGCTATATAGTTATCTGCAATCACTTCCTAGACTTGGTAAAGATCTCAAACTGCTCAGTAGCTATCGAATTATCACCTTAGAGGTGCCGCGCTAGCGTAGTTGTTACCACACCGTTCTGGCGACCGGGTGATCCAGGATCAAACCCGGGCGACGGCATTTGGGGATTTTTCGTCGACCGGGATTTGGACTGGATTAACTCGAGACCTGGCGATGACATTTGAAGGAGTGTCGTCGACCATGGATTGGCGGCTCCTGAGCCGACCCACCTGTAATGGGTACCTAAGAAATCGGCGAGTATCTGTCTGAATGGCGAGGGACACCTGTCTCTTTACAAGAAAAAAGGGATGCTCACGTAAAAATCAATGTCAGGTTAGACATTAATAATAACCTGCGATTTCGCCTCGAGTATTAGCGGGCGTACGAAAAAAAAAATCACCTTAGAGAATGTTTATGGCAAATTATTTGAGAAAATAGTGGAGAGAAGTAATGGCCCATGTAGGAGATACAACCTTTCTCCCTGACACCCTGGGCAGTTACAGGCCAATGGAGGCCACGTGGGGTAAAGCTGGTACATTTCCATATACTGTTTACCATGAATTCTAAGTTAAGCAAGAAACGGCTGCAGCGGCAATTGACCTTGAGGATGCATACATCAGTGTTAATTTAGCAACCTTTGTTTAATGGAATGTGAAGTAAATCCATGGCTGACCAGATGGATAGTGACTGCCTTGACAGCGATCCATTGCATTCCGCCAGAGAACCTTGCTATCGCAGTCAATGCACATATGCCAAGATTACTCCCAGTGTACTCCTCTGTAGCGAAAGGTTTTCCTATTATGATAATAGTGGTAGAGCGGAAGTAGAATCTCTCTCCAGAAAGTATGAAGTTCCAGTGCCCGAGAAGTACACTGGTATCACAAGTGAGTTACAGCTGTGAATACTCTGAGCTGGACAATAGATTTAGGCTTCAGAAGTATAAGTTGCTACTCTCGCTATCGTAACCCTATGTGATAATATAATTAAATTTGAAAAGGTAACTCAAAATTTAACAGTTAAAAATTTAACAAGTCAAATGAGTACAATTATCCAATTTATTATGTACATCTATATATTCTTGTAATGATATATGGGTGTTGGAAGATGGTAAAATGTATGATTATTTACAGTTACAAATTAAGATAACTAATAGAAAAAGTCTTGGATTTATCTTCCACTGAATTTACAACAAAAGGATTGTCATATTATCTTTTGCCATCTAGTTGTCATCATTAAACAGTCGTTTTAGAAACTGCTCACAGGATTTGTTGGATGGATACAAAGAAACTCAACTTTAGCCACGTCTGCTCGAGGTTCCTCCGACACACTGGAGTACGGAAGACTTTCCTTCAGCCCGCCCTATAACTACGGGGGACTAAGGTGTTGAAGATTGGTTGACCTCTAGGCTTCAGTGAGCTGGATCAACTTCTTCAAGTCTTTAGTTTCTCGATCAGTAATGATCATAAACATTGATCATAAAAACCTGGAACAAAAGGTAATAGGTGGCCATTGTTCCAACAATCTCACCACCCACTGCTGTTCATGATGCGACCATGTCTTCAGTGTTTGTATATAAATGAATGAATCATGGTAGTATGTTACAGAGATAGCATGAAAAGATAATGTATACTGTGCAGAATTAACAATATACATGAATAAATCACATGTTATGATACATGGGTACGATATAACCTTTGCCTTCCACTTATGGATGTCAAGCCACTTATGTACTTGCTGGTATGTCGTAAGCTTCCAGGCAAGAACTAGCCATGATATATGTGGCTAACCAATTAATGGTTATGCTTCCTGACATTGCCGGTGAAGGTTATCTCTGGTTAGCGTCATTCCCTTTTTTATTATATCTGCTACAATCAATCAGAAATAAAATCTGAAATAAAATGATATTAGTAATACATATATTTTTAATAAACTTACATACCCTCTTAGGATCTATAAGCTCACGATGAGACTGTATTGGCTTAATTTAATCTGCCCTGCATGCAGCGTGAAAATAGAACTTTTCTTGCAGATGCTGTCCTCCAGTTTCTCACTCTGGCTTCTGGATTTGGTGTGTGTGATTTCTACGCGTCCCTCTGTCCTTATATTTCAGTCTCTCGCGCGTACGAGAAAGCACCTCTAAAAGTCCCAAAAGATTTTCATTGCATTTCCTGGTTTGAAGCTATTTGATACAATCTGTGCTTTTCCTGTACTCGTTTTTCTCTTCTGTTCACTACACACTTATATTCTTCCGTCCTTCCTATGTATCATTCCCTTTTCCCCATATGAGGCTTTCATTACATATAAGTTTTATACAAATCCGTTGAGGCTTGTTAGTGTAATAAATTTTTAAAGATTATTAGCTAACTTTTAGCCGATGTGATGAAGGTGAAAAATATTAATTATCTTTAAAACTATTTATATTTGAATAATATCCTTTTGGATATAATTCCTAGTCTATCTCCTTTGTTGAATTATTTTTATTTAATTGTATTCCAACAAGGCGTTCTCCTGTAGTGAATAATTTAATGTCCAGTAAATGCAAACTTTGAAAGTCCGCCATTCATTCCTATTAGCTATTTTATCATTCTTCAGTAATACTGTCTGGCTTCAACCGTAATTTATATTTCCCGTCCTTAAACTTCAAAGAAAGACCCGCCGAGCCGACCTTGCACTGTGTGTGTTGGTGTCGCGTGGGCGTGTGTCGCGCTACAACCAAGCAAGTGTTAACAAAACTCGCTACAGAACCCTCTTCTTTAAAACAGTGCCTGCACGGTTAACTTTTTGGTAACACATGCTGCAGTTCCTCCTTAATTTTCTGTTTCTCTATATCTCCTTTGATAGGATGCCTACTTAAAAAATCGGGTCCAAGATTGTCCCGTCCTGGTATGTATCTCACATTGAGCGAATATGCAGATAACAGTAAACTCCACCTTAAAAGTCGTGAATTTAATTTTTTAGACTCTGCTAAAAACATCAAAGGCTGGTGATCACTTTCCACAATGAAGTGTTTCCTGTAAAGAAAAGGGGCGAATTTGTTGATCGACCAGACCAAAGCGAGGCATTCACGTTCAACGGTAGAATAATTTCTCTCAGATGTATTTAACTTTCTACTGGCAAAAGCTACTGGTAATAGCATATGTGGCGGTGGGTCTGCCCGCTGTAGTAATGTTGCTCCGATGCCTACATTGCTAGCATCCGTTCTTAGTACGAATTCTTGTGTGAGATCGGGAAGGGCAAGGATAGGTTTATTTGTCAGCTTATTTTTCAACTCTGTATAAGCCTGTTCACACTCCGCAGTCCATTGTATTTTATCCGGCTGACCTTTTTTGGTTAAGTAGGTTAATGGCGCACACAATGAGTTAAAATGGGGTATATATTTCTGATAAAACCCGCACAGTGACACAAAGGATCGTACATCCTTCTTAGTTTGTGGCATTGGGGCTTTTCTCATTTTCTCTACATTCTTTGGGTGCAGAGACATTTGCCCTGTAGAGATAGTGTGACCTAAAAATTCCAATGTCTCACATCCAATATGACACTTAGTTGGACGTGCTGTCAATCCCGTTTCTCTCAATCTATCCAACAACATGGAGAGTGCTACTATGTGTTCCTCGAATGTAGTGGTAGCAATCAGAATATCATCCATGAAGTTGGTGATATGAGGATTTTGTAATGGTTCCAACAATTTTCTCATCATTCTGGAGAAGATACTTGGAGCATTCTTTAAACCAAATGGGAGTACATTGAACTCGTAATGTCCATCCGGTGTACTAAAGGCTAACAGTTTCCTAACTTCTGGTTTTACTGGTATTTGGTAGTATCCCTTGCTTAGATCTACTTTTGAAAAATACCGAGCCTTACTCAATGTAGCAAACAACTGATTGGTGTCAGGTAATGGGTCTACCTGAGATTCAGTGATAGCATTTAGTTTCCTATAATCAATGCATAACCTGTGTTCACCACTAGGCTTCCTTAGTAGCACTACACTTGAGCTGTAGGGAGATTCAGACTTTGAAATAATTTTCTCTTTTAAGAGATAATCAATCTCATCCTTGAGTGCCTGTCCTTTAGCATAAGGTATAGGGTATGTCCGCATACAAACTGGTGTAGGGTCAGTAATCGTCATGTCATACTCTAACAGATTAGTACACCCCGGCTTATCTGTGAGTACATCAGCATGGATTTCTAACACCTCCTGAACCTTTTTCCTCTGCTCAAGAGTTAAATGTTCACTCACATTAACCTGAGCATAGCTTTCCGTAGTTGTTAGGGGGTATTCCATGGAGGAAATTGGTTCATCCTGCATTTCTGTTGCAATGGCCAGGGTCATGATATGGGCAACTTCTGATGCTTCCCTCTCATAATACTTTTTAAGAAGGTTGACATGATACACCTTCTCCTTTCCTTTCTTGTCAATCTTATAGTTGGTCCGGGAAAGTTTTTCTAATATGACGTAGGGTCCCTGCCATCCAATTTGCAATTTATTATTGCTGCTGGGCAACAGTAACAGAACCTTTTCTCCCACCTCAAGTTCCCTATCTTTTGCTGTTTTATTGTAGTAAGCAGCCTGCTTCCTCCTGGCCTGTCTCAAGTTATCATTTGCCAGTTTCCAACTTGTTTACAATCGAGATGTCAACTCGTTGACGTATTGGTATGAAGAAGTCACGGTTTCTTCTGCTTTTTCATCAGTCCATGTCAGCAACAATGCTTCTAGTAGACCTTTGATTGGTCGTCCAAACAACAACGTAGCTGGAGCCAATCCTGTGGAGTTATGTGGGACTTCCCTATAGGCAAATAGTGCTGAGGGTAAGTATGTGTCCCAAGTTTCAGGTTTCTCACTAGCCAACTTTCTAAGGATTGAAATGAGCGTGCCAT
This sequence comes from Oreohelix idahoensis, assembly GCA_024509875.1. Lineage (NCBI taxonomy): Eukaryota > Metazoa > Mollusca > Gastropoda > Stylommatophora > Oreohelicidae > Oreohelix > Oreohelix idahoensis. The sequence goes on along the minus strand of JAMPIV010008132.1, from coordinate 196,920 downwards.
TGAACCGCTCTACTTGACCATTCCCTTGGGCGTAGTACGGGCTACAGTGATAATGTCTAGCTTGAAATAACCTGAATACTTCTTGTGTTAGCTTTCCCCTAAACTGAGAACCATTGTCAGTCAATATTTGATGTGGGAAACCTAATCGGGTGAATATTGTTAACAGTGCCTCTGCCACATGTTTCGAATCTATCGATGACATTGCTACTGCCTCTCCCCACATAGAGCAAGTATCGACCAAGGTTAATATATATGCATTTCTCTTCTTGGTCCTACTGAGGGGTCCAACAATATCCACGGCAACACGTTCGAAGGGCGTTCCCATGATGGGCATTTCTCCCAGTGTTGCTGGTGCAGTCCTATGTTTAGGAGCTACTCTTTGGCATTCTGGACAGGATCTCACATACCTCTTTATGCCCTCTGTGATCCCTGGCCAAAAGTAGTGATAGGCTATCCGTTGTCAAGTGGCCTCTATTCCCATATGTCCACTGAAGGGTATAGCATGTCCTAGCTTCATAACCTGCTCCCTGTATGATTTTGGCACTACAAGCTGTCCATGTCCTTTAGGTCCTGTTCCAGCTTTTCTATATAATAGGCCCTTTTTCATATATGTCTCCTTTCTCTGGAGGGTTATGGCTTTTAGGTAATTTGCCAAAGCAAGGCTTCAATGCACTGTCAGCAGTTTGAGCCTTTCTCATCTCTTCTGGATGAGTATTGATGATAGTGTTCTCCTCTTTCTTAGAGCTTGCCCTGGTCTGGACTGTTGCCATCACTATGGGTCTTATAGGTTCTCCTAGAAAGACATATCTACATCCCAGTATTAATGGGTAGAAAGGGTTGTCCATCACTGCTGCTTTGATCTCTCCTTCCACATAGCGAGATCTTATGTTGATACGGGCTATGGGCAGTGTTATGGTTCCTGCTCCCTTGACTGGTCCTCTGATTTCCACTGTTTCTGTGGTTATCTGTTCCGGACTCACCAGAGAAGAGCACACTACTGAGTCAAAGTCCAAGCCTGTATCATATAAGCACAGTACTTGGGTGCCATTCAAGGTCACTTCCTTACAGACAGGGGGATGATGGAGGTCCTTCTGACTATCTGCCAGGTCCATGTAATACTATTATACAATGTAATGTATGTGAGAATGTACCCGCATACCACTGTACTTTAGAGATGTGAGTGTTTCCGTTTGCTTAAATGGGTGATGTACATGCAGATATAATTTTTTTTTAAACTGCTGAAAGACTTTTTCTGCTACAGAAGTGCGCAAGAAAGTGTTATTATTATTATTTCAATTTCCGCCAAGAATGTATGGATTTAAGCGAGAATGTGTTTTTGTAATTTTTGTATTGAGGATTGATGACACATTCAAAAATACTACAGATTAGATGTTTTGACCGCATAAGTGAGTGTCGGTATATATAACTTATTTATTTATTGTTTTGTTTATATTATTTTATTTTTTATTATTATTATTTTTCTTCAGTCACGATCTTGTTTATTTAAAAAAAAAACCTAGGCTACTCATTTTTTATTATGATTGTATACTGTTAAAATGCTGTTATGTTAACCTTATAATGTTGCATGCCTTTAAATTAATGCTTAAAGTAATATGTGGGAATAAAAGGATATAGTATGCAAGATTAATGAGAGTGAAAGGGCAGAATGTTAGACGGGCCTGCGCGCCCAATTCTCAACCCTTCGAAAATAAAGTTCGTTCGTTCGTTCGTCCTTCCCTTGTTCTCTGTTGTAAGGCATGCAGCGTGATGAGGAGGGTTTTTCCGTCTGCATTCCGCAGTATTGTGGTTACTCATTTGGCAAGATTTACACCACTTTCCTTCCTTTCTTGGAGGTTTCTTTTCTGATCCTAGAGGGTTTTTGTCTTTATACTCAGTTCTGTGTTTGTTCTTGTTGGAATTGTCCCTGTGTTCATAGTTGGTAAAGTTTTGTGAAGGTTTGAAGTTCTCACCCTGCTTCTTCTTATTTCCTGACTGAGCTGCTTGATATCTTTCAGCCATGGTTAAAACATCTTCCAATCTCTCTGCTCCTTGCTCCATAAGAAATTTTCTCATTTCTTGAGGCATGGATTCTCTCAGTTGTTCCATCATGACCATTTCTTTTATATCTTGACATTTTGTCAGATAAGTTTCCAATCTGGCAGAAAACTGGTGATAGTTTTCTCCTGGAAGTAGCTTAGCAGTTCGGAATCTCTTTCTATAAGATTCAGAATTCTTTTCGTACCTGACCAGTAAAGCTTGTTTTAAGATTTCATAATCTTCCTGGTCTTCTTTTGAGAGTTTTAAATAAACATCGTATGAAACTCCCCTCAACCCCTGAGATAGCTTAAGGCTCCATTTTTCCTTTTCCAATCCAGAGGTAGTGGCCAGTCTCTCATATCTATCCAGGTATGACTCAATGGCGTCCTCCTTCTCAATAAATGGATCCAGGTGGAAACTCATGGCTCCATTTGCCGTGCTATGGTTGGAGCTACTCTCAGAGTGAGGTGAGCTAGCACCATGATTGCTAGCTGCTCCCTGGAGTTCAAGTTCCTTTAAACTTAACTCATGAGCTCTTTGTAACCTTCTTTCTTCAGCTTCGGCTTCCAAAATTAGTCTCTTTTCTTCTCTTTCCAGTCTTTTGGCTTCTCTCTCTGCTTCTAATTTCTTAGCTTCAGCCTCAACGTCCATTATTTTAGTCTCTCTTTTAGCTTCAGCTTCCATTCTTTTGGTCTCTCTATCTAAATATTTATCCACTTCAGTTGTGATATGTCGAATTAGAGCATCTCTTGTCATATCCAAGTCTTTTCCTTCCTGCATAATCGCAGCTCTAAACTTCACCAATTCAGCCATGATGCTTACTTACCAGAGGGTATATAATTTTATCTTCACTAACCAACTAACGTAATTAATATCAATTAATTACTTTGAACAAGACAAATCCTTAAATCCTTGTGAGCGTTTCCTATTTACCTCGTACTCAATGGTACTACTATTTCGAAAAAATTTCTAAGTTTTAGAATTTTTTCCAAAAAAAATATTTATTTTTACAAACTATTTGTGGCTCAAGATAGAAGAATACATAGATAGTGGCTCAGGATACAAAATAATATCCCGCGAAAGAGCCCCCAGTGTAGCGAAAGGTTTTCCTATTATGATAATAGTGGTAGAGCAGAAGAAGAATCTCTCTCCAGAAAGTATGAAGTTCCAGTGCCGAGAAGTACACTGGTATCACAAGTGAGTTACAGCTGTGAATACTCTGAGCTGGACAATAGATTTAGGCTTCAGAAGTATAAGTTGCTACTCTCGCTATCGTAACCCTATGTGATAATATAATTAAATTTGAAAAGGTAACCCAAAATTTAACAGTTAAAAATTTAACAAGTCAAATGAGTACAATTATCCAATTTATTATGTACATCTATATATTCTTGTAATAATAAATGGGTGTTGGAAGATGGTAAAATGTATGATTATTTACAGTTACAAATTAAGATAACTAATAGAAAAAGTCTTGGATTTATCTTCCACTGAATTTACAACAAAAGGATTGTCACATTATCTCTTGCCATCTAGTTGTCATCATTAAACAGTCGTTTTAGAAACTGCTCACAGGATTTGTTGGATGGATACAAAGAAACTCAACTTTAGCCACGTCTGCTCGAGGTTCCTCCGACACACTGGAGTACGGAAGACTTTCCTTCAGCCCGCCCTATAACTACGGGGGACTAAGGTGTTGAAGATTGGTTGACCTCTAGGCTTCAGTGAGCTGGATCAACTTCTTCAAGTCTTTAGTTTCTCGATCAGGAATGATCATAAACATTGATCATAAAAACCTGGAACAAAAGGTAATAGGTGGCCATTGTTCCAACAATCTCACCACCCACTGCTGTTCATGATGCGACCATGTCTTCAGTGTTTGTATATAAATGAATGAATCATGGTAGTATGTTACAGAGATAGCATGATAAGATAATGTATACTGTGCAGAATTAACAATATACATGAATAAATCACATGTTATGATACATGGGTACGATATAACCTTTGCCTTCCACTTATGGATGTCAAGTCACTTATGTACTTGCTGGTATGTCGTAAGCTTCCAGGCAAGAACTAGCCATGATATATGTGGCTAACCAATTAATGGTTATGCTTCCTGACAATGCCGGTGAAGGTTATCTCTGGTTAGCGTCATTCCCTTTTTTATTATATCTGCTACAATCAATCAGAAATAAAATCTGAAATAAAATGATATTAGTAATACATATATTTTTAATAAACTTACATACCCTCTTAGGATCTATAAGCTCACGGTGAGACTGTATTGGCTTAATTTAATCTGCCCTGCATGCAGCGTGAAAATAGAACTTTTCTTGCAGATGCTGTCCTCCAGTTTCTCACTCTGGCTTCTGGATTTGGTGTGTGTGATTTCTACGCGTCCCTCTGTCCTTATATTTCAGTCTCTCGCGCGTACGAGAAAGCACCTCTAAAAGTCCCAAAAGATTTTCGTTGCATTTCCTGGTTTGAAGCTATTTGATACAATCTGTGCTTTTCCTGTACTCGTTTTTCTCTTCTGTTCACTACACACTTATATTCTTCCGTCCTTCCTATGTATCATTCCCTTTTCCCCATATGAGGCTTTCATTACATATAAGTTTTATACAAATCCGTTGAGGCTTGTTAGTGTAATAAATTTTTAAAGATTATTAGCTAACTTTTAGCCGATGTGATGAAGGTGAAAAATATTAATTATCTTTAAAACTATTTATATTTGAATAATATCCTTTTGGATATAATTCCTAGTCTATCTCCTTTGTTGAATTATTTTTATTTAATTGTATTCCAACAAGGCGTTCTCCTGTAGTGAATAATTTAATGTCCAGTAAATGCAAACTTTGAAAGTCCGCCATTCATTCCTATTAGCTATTTCATCATTCTTCAGTAATACTGTCTGGCTTCAACCGTAATTTATATTTCCCGTCCTTAAACTTCAAAGAAAGACCCGCCGAGCCGACCTTGCACTGTGTGTGTGGGTGTCGCGTGGGCGTGTGTCACGCTACAACCAAGCAAGTGTTAACAAAACTCGCTACATCCTCTGTGACAGGTGCTATTTAATATCTACACAGCAAAGTAGCCACTATTCAACCAAAAGATGAACAACAAAAACAACAACCAGACAGATATAAGCTATTATAAATGTGTGGCTATGCAGATTGTACATATTAAAATGGTTTGGTTAGGTTTTGGTTTAAGAACTATCTTCAATGCACACGGAAAACTCCATCAGGGCTCCGATCTCTTCCCTTAGATCTCACAATGAGGATCTCAGCACAGTGCATGAACCCCCACTAGCACCGTCGAGAATCCTAATGTGTGTATTTAGTAATCACATATTCTACACATATATTTGTGGTGGGTAGGTTTCTAATTTTAAAATTTTGCCAGGACAGCGGCCTGATAGGCCTACTCTTTACGATCTCCAACTGCAGCGGGATTTTTTACGTGTACATTTTGCACAAGGGACCTCCTATTTTTTCGCCCTTATCCGAGAAGACTAGGTATCCGATCTCACTACCCAGGAGACCAGGGGGAGTATGACATCACTAGGACCACTGGTTCTGAAAAAAGAAGAATCAAACCCGGTACCTCTAGAATTCGAGGCGGACGCTATACATCTTAGCCACTTTGACCCTCGTATTGAAATGGTACGTCATGACAACCAATATGGACCTGCTGGAGATGACTAGATAAATACGACTGGAAGAAGCTGTGAGGGAAAGACGTGTCTGTACACAGGACATCCACTGAGAAAACGTCTGATAGCAATACAAGGAAATCCTTGATCTGGAATCACTATGTTAAGAGAAAAAGTGGGAGGCATAAAAGGAAAAAAAAGTCACGGAAAAAGGAATTAAACAGCTTGAAGGATATAGGGAGGAAAGACCTTAAAAGATAGCACTTTGTTGAAGGCATATGCTCCACGGGGAGCTGAAAGGTTGGTAGGTAGCCCCATAGCAGATACTACCGTAGGGTAGAGACTTCACTATACTAGGTCCAGTATCGAGAGGTGGGGTGACCAGCTTCCTTCCTCGCTGCCTTTTTCGTCCCTAACTCAAGAGCAAGTCAAGTACCTATTACAGCCAGGTTGTCTGGAGCTTGCCAATACCGTGAATCGAGCTGATGGGTAGTGAAGAAGAGAATAAATTATAAAACCCGATTATACATGACTATTATAAAACATTATTATAAAACACCTTTGTAAAACATCATTATAAAACATCATTATAAAACACTATTATAAACACTATTATAAAACACCATTATAAAACACTATTATAAAACACTATTACAAAACACTATTATAACACACCATTAGAAAACACCATTATAAAACACTATTATAAAACTTACTTTCTTACTTACTTAGTCGTTCGCCTTCTACCGTGAGGTGTAGAGGTTTGGAAGAGAGAGCGCAAGACTATCCTATCGGCTGTCTTCCTCCTGGCCTGGTTCCATTCTAGTCCTCGGTCCTTCAAAGATTGTCTAATGTTGTCCTCCCAGCGGACTGTGGGTCCTCCAGGGGGTCTAGATCCCTGGCTCTTTGTTTCCCATGCTTGTCGTGGCAATCTCCCAATCCTTTCGTATGGTCTTGTTGCACCTCGCTGCCTGTAGGACCCTTAAGAGTAATAGGTCGCCTGATGCTCCCATGTACTTAACCATTTCTGGTGTTATACCATCATGCCCTGCCCATCTTGATTTTCTCCAGTGCTGCCTTCAGTTCTTCCATCTTTATGTCATCTTTACCATCATTGGTTTTCTCTTCTGTGCTAGTGGTTATCATTTCTGATACTTGACCTTGCTCACCCTCCAGGAGTTCTGAAAAATATTCTTTCCATCTTTCCATTACTTCCTTCGGTGCAGTAAGCAATTTGCCTTGCTTGTCCTTTATAAATTTGAGAGGGCATTGTTTTTCCCTCCTCATGTTCTTTAGGGTCTTATAGAACAATTTCTGGTTTTCTTGCGCAGCTTTTTCTTGCCGCTCTCAAAATTCTTCCCAGGACTTCTGTTTTGCTGCTAGCACCTTGTTCTTTGCTTCTGTTCTGAGTATCACATATTCTCTATATTTCTCCATTTGCCCTGTTGTGTTTTTAGCTAATAAGTATTGTTTCCATGCCATTTTCTTCTCTCTTATTTTCTCATTTAAAACACTATTATAAAATATTGTAATAAAACACTATTGTAAAACACTATTATAAAACACTATTATAAAACACTATTATTAAACACTATTATAAAACACTATTATAAAACAGTTATACAACACTGTTATAAAACACTATTTTAAAACACTATTATAAAACACTGTTAAAAACACTATTATAAAACAGTCTTATAAAACATTATTGCAAAACACTGTAATAAAACACTAGAAGTAAACCTATTACAAAGCACTTTTTTAAAAACACTATTATAAAACACTATCATAAAACACAGTTATAAAACACTATCATAAAATACTTTTATAAAACACTATTATAAAGCACTCTTATAAAACACTCTTATAAAGCACTATTATAAAATACTGTAATAAAACACTAGTATAAAACACTATTACAAAACACAATTTTAAAACACTATTATAAAACACTACTACAAAACACTGTTATAAAACACAGTTATAAAACACTATTGTAAAATACTAATATAAAACACTGTTGTAAAACACAGTTATAAAACACTATTAGAAAACAGTATCATAAAACAGTTACCAAACATTATTATAATATAAAACACTATTATATTATTAAAAATACTATTTTAAAACACTATTATAAAACACTCTTACAAAGCACTATTATAAAGAACTATTTTAAAACACTGTAATAAAGCACTAGTAAAAAACTCTATTATAAAACACTATTATGAAACACTATTACAAAACACTATTATAAAACATTGTAATAAAACACTATTATAAAACACTTTTAAAAAACATTGTCGCAAAACACTATTATAAAATAATATTATAAAATACTATTATAAAACACTTTAGTAAAATACTATTATAAAACAATATTATAAAACACTATTATAAAACACCATTATAAAACACTGAAGTAAAACTATTATAAACACTATTATAAAAACTATTACAAAACACAATTATAAAACACTATTATCAACTCTATTATAAAACACTGTAATAAAACTATGTTATAAAACACCGTTATAAACACCATTATAAAACGCTATTGTAAAACACTATTATAAAACACTATTGTAAAACACTATTATAAACTCTATTTTAAAACACTATTATAAAACACTATTATAAACACTATAATAAAACACCATTATAAAACACTATTGTAAAACACTATTTTAAAACACTTTCATAAAACACGTTTATAAACTCTATTATAAAACACTATTATAAAACACTATTATAAAACACTATTATAAACACTCTTATAAAACACCATTATAAAACACCATTATAAAACACTTTTGTAAAACACTATTATAAAACACTATTATAAAACACTATTACAAAACACTGTTATAAACTCTATTATAAAACACTATTATAAAACACTATTATAAAACACCATTGTAAAACAATATTATAAAACACTATTATAAAACACTATTATAAACACTATTATAAAACATCATTATAAAACACTATTGTAAAACACTATTATAAAACACTATTATAAACTCTATTATAAAACACTGTAATAAAAAACTATTATAAAACACTATTATGAAATACTATTATAAAACACCATTTTAAAACACTATTATAAAACACTATTATAAAACGCCATTATAAAACACTATTAGAAAACACAAATTATATAACGTTATTATACTACACAGCCACGAAGCACTGGGGAAGTGGTACAGTGAGTTTTTTCAATGCATTTTGTCTCACCTGTAAAATATTGCTGTATTGAGACTATTAGTGATTATTCCTAGAAGACAAACGACGGATGACAGGAAGTCTATGCTGATACTAAAGATGCTGCTAACTTCATCGCTTATGATCTTGCCGCTTGAAGGGCTTATTGAGGAGATATGTGTGCTGTCGTCAGATTGGTACATTGTCAATTGTCTTAAAACCACGTAATCAGTGGAACGAGCAATTCATCAGATCGGCGCTAATTGTCTTTTCAGCGCTTAGAATGTTTTATAATGCTCACGTGTTCATATGGGAATGTCGCATTATTTTGAAATGTTATTATTACTGAATATAACGTCTGAACACAGTTTCTTATTGATGGAAAGTATATGAAAAATAGAAAGACATAACCTATAGTTTTATCATTCAGATCTGCCTTCAAGTCACAGTGTATTTTCAGTCGTTATATGAATGCAATTAAAACTGAATTGAAAAAAATAAAAATGTAGTCGAGTCATAAAATAAACTTCCAATCCTGCATGGTAATAAAGTGAAAGAAACCACACATAAATTCGGTAATGATTGAGAAAAATACCTAGAAAGTAAAGAAACAATTAACAAAAATGTAAGAGATGTATTTACAGAAACGATGATATTTTGATTAGTTCATTATTGTCAACACACTATTTCAGAAATAAAATGTTATTCCATAAGTAGACAGAAATATTGACTAATTATTATTTTTCTCTTTACAGTAATGTTTCTAATTGCCTAATTAAATGTGGGTAAACATTATCTCCACTCAGCCATCCTTGCTGTTGTAACGGTTCGAACTTTTTTCCTTTCTTTTTTAATAAACTTGCGTTCCTGCCTGGGTCAATTGCTAAACGAGACAGTAATATTTGTTTTAATCGCTCGATATCATATTTCTTTGCTAGTGTGTTAGTCATGTCATTTTATACAATGGTTATATCTATCTGATAGTTTGCACTTTAATTGGAGATACGTTTTATGTAAATATCGCATTAATTTGACCATCTCTGAGTCATTAGTTCACAATATGAGTGAGAAGAAATAATAATGTGTGATTTTTAAGTGAATTTTATTTTCGAGATTTTGCTTATTTGCTTCCAGTAAGCCGCACTGGCAAAGCTGCAGCTACCTTTGTCCGCCTCACAACGCGTGTTTTGGGAAACTCCAAACACACAACGAATACCAAAGCTGCGGTATATAACACCTGCGTCACCAATACACTTCTATATGGCAGCGAGACATGGAAAACATGTGCTAAGCAAGAAAGACGGTTGAATATCTTCTATCTACGGTGTCTATGCCACATCCTCGATATTTCGTGCACAAGTGTCGAGGAGTTGTCACATGCTGGCCTTCAAAGCATGTATACCCTGCTTATACAGCGTAGACTACGGTGGCTTGGCCATGTACGCCGCGTGGAAGATGGTCGCATCCCGAAAGATATCTTCTTCGGACAACTAGCAGATGGCAAAAGAACAGTTGGGCGACCGCAGCTAAGATTTAAAGATGTCTGCAAGAGAGGCATGAGGGCACTGGACATAAAGCCAGCAACATGGGAGGATGAAGCTGCCGATCGCACCAAGTGGCGATGCTATCTACGGTGCCACCTCAGATTTGGCGAAAAGAAACTCTCACAGCAAGCAGATGAGAAAAGAAAACGTCGAAAGGAACACGAGGATAATAAGCAGCTGAGGGCGGTCACCTCAGGGGCGCATTCCATAGTCAGTTACGACTGAGGGGGCTATTATTATTATTAGTAAGGATATTTATTTTACCTTCCATCTGTTAGAAAATTAAATAAAGTGAGAGAAAAAAATAACTGCTACGGGGAGGGTGTTTGGGGGGGGGGGGGGGGGGGTTTCTGATTTAGACAATCAAGGAGAGCAAGCGAAAAATATTTTTTACCTGTACTATTTGTAAACTCCATGGGTCGAACTACCTGTACAAGTAAAGTACCATTCATTTACCATTATTCGTCTCCCCAAGGAGCATAGGCCTTCAAAAAAACTTATGTCAAGTATTCCTGGCCCGTGCTAGTTGAGTAGATAGCTCACTCAGAACGTTTGTTCTTTCGTCGACTGTATTGCTGTTATACCCTGTTCAACCAAAGAGGTTATAATTGGGGTATATTGTGCGTTAGGTTTTTCGATGCTAGCCAGTTGTTAGTCCTGAAAAGGACTGGTCCTGAAAAGGACCATTAGCTGACTGTCTTGCTTCTCTCCGTTGTTTGTCTGTTCGTGTTGCCGTGGCGTGTTCCATAGTGTGTTTCATATCCTGCCTCACTATCTGGCTTGTGTGGTTTTGTGTGTTTTTTGCCCTCCTCGTTTCTGTTTCTTGTCTTTCTTTTCTCCTGTATCTGAAATAGCGCTTTTCGGCTCACTCAGAACACATTTGAAGACCAATTTATATCAAACCTTTTGCAAGCACAGTTGTGTCCCTTTGAACGTAGAACTTTACAATGGATGTCTTTACTTCTAATGTTTGCTTTGGAGTATTAAAATATTGTTAAATGTTACATATGACAAGATAAATTTCGCTGTTTCTATCTGCTTCCGTATTCTTTAACCCGTTTTCTAAGTTTTCTTTTTAACCTGTTTTTTTTTTTTTACTACCCTGTGCTCCTTTTGGTGTTAATAACAATCTGGTGACGAAGACGATTTTACGACAATTGCCGTTTACATATTTGTCCCGTTTCAAAAAATTTATAACGCTCAGGATGTCTGTGTTCCACATATCGTGTTTCCTTGAATTTTTTTTTTCTTTTACGCCTCCCACTTTTTCTCTTAACATACGGATTCCAGATCAAGGATTTCCTTGTATTGCTATCAGAAGTTTTCTCAGTGGATGTCCTGTCCAAAGACACGTCTTTCCCTCACAGCTTCTTCCAGTAGTGTTTATCTAGTCATCTCCATCAGGTCCACATTGGTTGTCATGACGTACCATTTCAATACGAGGGTCCGAGTGGCTAAGAGGGACATGAAATCAACACCTATTGAAGAATTGGAAAAGATTACATACCTCCGGCCAATGGAGGATAGAAGCGATAGCAGAGCCTAGCAACAAGCCGAGAAAACCAGGAGGCTGACTGAACACCCAATGTACCAGCGAATAAAGGGAAGGGGAAGACTGAAGCGAAATAACTTTGTTTAATCAGTCAAAATAAAGATGGGAGCAGACCCCATAAGTGCAATAGCAATAGCTGCGCCCATCTACACTGCACACAAGCTACCAGTTTGGAATCAACAACTCTTCCCTGAAATGATAGAAAACACTCCAGGTATTGAGAGAAAGACCAGCCAAAATGAAACAGAAAGAAGAGTCCTAATCACAAAATAGAAAGAGAAACATTACTCAAGAAACACCTGGATCCATGCATACACAATTTGATCAGCAATAAATGCAACAGAAGATGGCGTTGGAGTCTTTCTAAACTTTAAGCAATGACATACAAAAAAGCTGTCAGTCGCAACAGGAAAATTCTCGAGTAACTTCAGAGCAGAGGCAGAGGCCTTAAACATGCGGCAAAAGGCCTAATGACAGATGAAAGTTCAAAGAGACAAGTAGAGGCTGACACATAGGCAAAGGAAGAGAGAAAGCCACCTCAACTTGACATAAGCATAGTTTATTAAGAGGCCAAGAGTTTTATCAAGCGCTGACACAGGAGCAAGTGGAAAGCAGAACATCCAGGCCACAATAAACATGATGCGTATTACCAGCTCAGCAGAAGTGAACAAGTGTGTATAGTAATCTTCAGACTTCGCACAGGTCACAACAGATTCCAATATCCTCTGTACAACAAGTTAAAGATAGGAACTACTGATGAGTGTAACTGTGGCACTCATATAGTGACTGTTGAGTATCTACTTCAAAGGTGCCCAACACATGAGGAAAAGAGAATGCGCATATGGCCATCACCAGTACCATTCCTACAAAAGTTCTACGGAGATGTCAACATTCCTACAAACTGACCACTGATTTCTTTAAACATATCAAGCTGACGTCATAGAATGGACAAAGTAGAAGAAGAAGATTTTAATCGATTATTCCATTTTTAGCAATGTTAAAGTTTTTTGCCTAAATGCTAGAGCATTTGCTATGTTAGAGGTTTGTGATGTGGAATTAGGCAAGTATGGTGAATAATAATAAATACTTTGGTTGTAACTTTTCAGCATTTTGATTCAATTGTCAGGACAATGTTGCCTTTATATGTTTTATAACAAGCAAAATTAAAGTTCTTGGTTGTTTAAAAAAATGTTATTTATTATTCTTGTTTATAATTTATCAAATCTTTCGAAATTGATCGCTTAATATTCGATTAAAGAAATTTTATTCAATCTGTATATAGATGTTATATATGTTATTCAGCGTGTATTTATATGTTAAGACATTTTTTTCAGTCAGTATTTATATATTAAGACATTTGATTCAGTCTATATTAATATCAAACAGCTGAACATGCAAAATTACATACTCTTTATTTTATTTGTTTTTTATATTTGTCTCCCGGTGGAGTATAGGTCTTGAACAAGTCTCAGTGACGTTTTCCTTTCTTGGGCAAATTGATAATTGATATTCACACTAGTTTGTGACATTACTCATAACAGGATTACACTGAGTTTAGATTATTGCTTTTGGTGGGCTTTGTTGCTTGAACGTTTTGCTAATTATGCCAAACAATTTTTTTTCTTTTTAATTAACTCGCTGCGGTCGACATATGTCGACGAAGGTAACCTATGCTCTCCCTGCTGCCGTCGACATATCTCGACTGCAGCGTGCAACGTTTTTTAGCATTAGAATGTGTGTACACGTGACTTCACCCCCGGATGTTAAGTTTTAAACTTATCTGAGAGAGAGTTAGCTTCCGTTTCCGATCTTCTTTAGTAATGGGTGCATCCGCGTATATTTTCGGTGAATTTTTTTAATCGAAATGAATCGGCATCGAACACGCGGCCATTTTCGCTCTAATTTTATTGGATTTTGACGCCATGCGGTGGGGATGAGATTTTTGTCTTTATAAGCGCTGATATCGGTTCTCAGAATATGTTTGATGGCCGAGATGGAAACGAAAGTAGAATGGCATTGCTAGTATGTATAATTTTAGGGGTTAGGATTGGGAATATCGGAAAGGTTTAGGATTACGGCCGAATGTCACTGCTGACGAGGGAGTTTGTTGCTTTGCTACTGATGATGGGTGTAACGAAAAGATCGCCATTTGATTTGTATTGGTCTATTGGTCAAATGACTTTTATTGAGATGCAAGGGATATGGACCCTTAGTTTGCTGGTTATTTTTTTTTAATTTTAAAATTAAAAAAGAAATTTGTTTTATTATTTTAAATGTTTTTTCCCCTTTTTTCATCTTTCCTTTCCTCTCTTCCTATCTCATCTAACATGTACACAAACAAAACTTACATCATCAGATTCATCATTCATTCATTTCTATACAGTCCAAAAATGATAGCAATTGACCAAAAAACAAAAAAACTATAGCATTTACTAGTCACCCCCTATAAAAAGGGGGCGTTGTGAAAAAGAATGCAGCTCCAGGGCAAATTTTCGGAATTTGTATGCAGCGTGCTAAAGGTGAACGAAAGAAATGTACTCAGTGAATTTATATTCCTGTGTTTTCATTTTTTCGTAGACCGCTGGATCAACAGACATACAGATGGATTGTTTCATAGATGGAAGAAACTCGCTGGATCAACAGAAATACAGATGGATTGTTTCATAGATGGAAGAGACTCGCTGGATCAACAGACATAGATGGATTGTTTCATAGATGGAAGAAACTCGCTGGATCAACAGACATACAGATGGATTGTTTCATAGATGGAAGAAACTCGCTGGATCAACAGAAATACAGATGGATTGTTTCATAGATGGAAGAAAAGAAACTAACTTTACTTTATTTTCAAGGAGCTGATAAATAAACGTGAGGGCTGGCCAGCATATTACCCGTTTTTCACTCATCTGTTACCTTGTATTCGGTGTCCATTCATTATTTCACACGTTCTTAGGTAATAATCGTATGTGATGACACGTGGCAATAGTAACATTAACATATTCACGTTTACATTGTTCTATTATAATTACTAAATTTAAACAATGTATCAAAACAGAGCAGACGGACAGACAAACAGACAGAATAAGTAAGTAGGTAGGTAGGCAGGCTGGTTGGTAGGTAGGTAGGTAGGTAGGTAGGTAGGTAGGTAGGTAGGTAGGTAGGTAGGTAGGTAGGTAGGTAGGTAGGTAGGTAGGTAGGTAGGTAGGTAGGTAGGTAGGTAGGTAGGCAGATTAGACAGACAGACATAAGGCAGACATACAGACAGACAGACATACAGATGGATGGATAGATAGATAGATAGATAGATAGATAGATAGATAGATAGATAGATAGATAGATAGATAGATAGATAGATAGATAGATAGATAGATAGATAGATAGATAGATAGATAGATAGATAGATAGATAGATAGATAGATAGATAGATAGATAGATAGATAGATAGATAGATAGATAGATAGATAGATAGATAGATAGATAGATAGATAGATAGATAGATAGATAGATAGATAGATAGTAATTTTTCTATAATCTTGATAGAGAACCTTGCACACAAGTCACGTAAAATATCACAACAAAATGCACATTTTGTTTTACCTCAGAGTTGAAACTCATTTAATCATTGTAGAAAACACGTTATGATAGAATAAGTTATATGGATCCTGCAATTAAAAACTGAGTAACGATTCAGGTTTCAAGAGAACTATCTATAACAAAAGCATAAATGTGATTAACTTTCTACTCAATGAAATTTGAGTTGGTCTGAGCGGTAGGTTGAGGTGATGGAACACCACAAAATCAGGCTTAATATCTGAGACAATTCTCCTTATTCTTCAAGTACCATGCCTGGTGGCGTAGGCTATCATGTGTCTCCACAACTTTCTGTCTCCAGTTTTATTAATAATTTCTGTTGTTGACTTCTGTCCATGCCAGTATATTCTCTCTTTGTCGTCCTCTTTCTCTTGTTTGTTTTCAATTTGTCCCGTCGTCGCGATATATTCCTGCTTTCTTCTTCTCATAACACATCCAAAGAAAATGGATTGCTTCCTTGATGAGGAACAAGGTTCATATGTGCATTAACCTGTTTCATCACATCCTCATTACTCTGTTTAGCTGTCCATGAGAGATTAGTATTAAACGATGAAATACATACAAACATTGGCCAAACTATAACAAAATTAGGTATGTTTATGAGAAGTTATGAATGGTTGATACTACTGTGTGCAAAATTACAAACATTAATAAAATTAGTTAACAAATTTGGAATTTAACTAATTTTTCAGATTATTACCATTTTTGAAATATTTGTTTGAAACACCACTGATTGACTGGAGAAAAGTGCATTGTTAACTACGCACTATCAGACAAACATTTATGTTCTCGGCATCAATAAATGTTTTTATTGCTTGAACATTAGAACAGTGGTCGGCAACCGGTCCTTGCGGTCTACCGGTAGATCATAGGTATGATTTGGTATATATCTTTCTGACTGATTTTAGGAGGGAAAGAATTCTTGAATTAGAAATAATTTTGACTAGCTATTTCTCGCCGGTATTTAGAAGCGCGATATTCTAAAGATTAAAGTCACTTTTTCCGCGTTCACATTGAAAATCCAAGAACTTACTAAAATTCATGTTATTCGTAAACTACATAAGATAGGGATGCGATTTTTCATTTGAAGTGAAGTTAACTGAAGGTAAGACATTTCGTTTGAATTTTCCACAGCTCCGTCGATGAAATTACAGGAAGAAGATCGTCCGGCAGGGATAAAAGTTACAAATAGGGTGCATTTATTTCATTATTCCAAATACTCTGAAACCTGGAAACAGACATGATGTTATCAGACATAATATTTAGAGAGCTCTGTTTCTAAAGTAGATTCCCACAATTCACAGGTTGCCTGCCGCTGTTCTAGAAAGCAACAAAACAAAAAGTATAATCATGATTTTGTGGGGATCAGTAGTTAATCGAGGTTAATATTCAAGGCATTTTTAGTGATATGTTGTTAACAGCATAACTAATAGTCTAAATGATTGTTACTTGCATTTTAATTAACAATAGATCAACAGTTGATATTTATATTGAGGTATAGTAATGTTAAGGTTTCTTAGTGTGCGTACAATACAGGCACCATCTTAATGTTGCTGATCGCAAATGGATCTTGCAGTTAATTTATCCAGTTAAATATATACAACTTTTTATTCTTAAACATGCAATAAGCCCTGCTTTGGCTAAGCACGTCTCTTTAGCCTCGACACAATGTCATCGTTTATACTAGTCAACATGTACATATATAAATGAATGTTTAGTCTGAACTAAGACTGTCTTCGCTGCTAACTTAGACAATCTGAGTTTGTCCATATTATTCCCATCAAGTTAAGCTGGTTGGCAAATAAAGCATGATCAATTCAATGATCTGATACAATAAAAATGGCATAACAAATCTTAAAAATTACCTTAATTATTTTAATAAATTTATGTTTGCGCTGTATAAAGGTAAAAGGTAGTCCTAGAGCAGAAACTGCCGTATGAGAGTTAAGTGTTAGAGACTTCACTGTACTAGCTTCAGCATTGAGAAGTGGGGTGATCAGCTCACTTCCTCGCTGCCTTCTGAGGATATGGCCAACCCAGTTCCAGCGTCTGTTTGCAATGAAAGTGTGCATGCCTTTTTTTTACTGCACCATGTAAGCAGTTCCTAGCTGGAGATGGTATTCGGTATAAAAAAATTCGAAGACTTTTCTTTAGGCAGATTAAATGGAATGAGGATAATTTGGACATTTCCTTTTCTGTTACTCTCCAGCAGCTCCGCGCCGGACAAAAGTACAGAAAGTACGCAACTCTTGTATAATCTTAATTTAGTGTTTGTGCCGTACCTAGAAGATTTCCAATCGTTGTTTTGATTTGCAAAGGCCAAGCATCGTCGTACAGGGCGACAAATATGAGGTTGTGAAAGCAACCTCATCATTTAAAACAAAAGGTTATAGAAACCACAGCTGCAAGAACGTGTCAATGCTTGGTAAAGGCTTCATGCAAGATGGACCAAGTACAGGTACCATGCTCCGTAAGGAGTGAAAAGGAATTATCCCAGTTATGAAAAACTGTGAACTTATTCAACATCTTCCCCTTTATTTATCATTCTCAATTTGGCTTCTCGTTCGCAGAGGGACCGAAGACGCAGCAAAAGAGACGCATAGCTTGACTGCTTGCGTCAGGGTCAGCGAACCAGAGCTGACCAAGACTCTACTCCCCCTCCAAGTGGTGGTCCTGGAAACAGGCTGTATCACTGCAGTCTGGCCGAGAGAGTAGGGATCAAAAAGGGAAGGCAAACCCGATCCCAAAAAAATGCCGTGCGGAAGTCGGATATATCGGGCCGAAAGGCGCAAATATAGCAGCTTTGCTGTAAACGGCGACACAGCGCAACCAACGTCCTTTTCAGGACGAACGAGGAAGAAGAAGAAGTTCGCAGAGAAATGCAACCTGAAATATATTAAAATAGTAACTAATCTTCATGAGAGTTTTCATCAGAAACAACTTTTTCCGGCTTTATGTAACTGGTTCTTTTAGAAGAAAACAAATTATTAATTGCCTTATTGATCTTATTTTTTGGGCATAGGCTTGGTTTTGAGCTGGCAAATGATTTAATGTGGACTTTAAGGTAGCTTCCGCTTGTTCAAGACGTCCGAGGACTGACTGAATTTATAATGCTGATTATGTATAAACAATTAAGTCATCAAAAGACGTTTATAAATGGGGGCTGGCGTAGAATAGAAGAATTGAAATGGAATGACAAGATTAATGGGGACCTGATGGCAAGAACCGGTGCCAGTAGAACGAGAGATGAGAATAAGACGCTGACGATTTATAGGACACATCCTCAGGAAACCTGTTGATAGCATTACCCTGCAGTTCTTGTTGTGGATTACCTAGGGTTAGAGAGTTAGACTGGATAACACATGAAGAAGAGAACTGGAGACAGATATGAAAGCGATCACGAAGAAATGAAAAGACCTTGAGCTGATGGCACGGGACATGAAGACTTGGCATACGTTTGTTCAAGATCTCTGCTCTGTGGCACCAGTGCCATGACAGGCGAACATCCGCTCCAGTCCTGCTCAACTTACAACAGTGAACGGAGTGACATATAGCAACAACCCACTTCTCTCCACGAAAAAAAACTGTTTGGAGATGTTATGCTGACTACAGCCTTTATTAGAGTCATTAATGTAGAAGTCTGAGGGCGAACAAAGAATATGTTCAAGGTCTACGCTCCTTGGACAGCTGAAGAGTGATGAATCAATGAATGAATTTATGTTATTAGCATCATGTGTCATGCCTTAGGCGTTGATGATCAATTCCCTCCATAGATTGTCTTCTTTCAGAGCATTTCAGTGCAGAAAGAAGTCGCAGTTCTCCTAGCAATCATGTCATGTTATTCCAGAATTTTCTACATTTATTCCTCTGCTTCCTGTGCTATCAATGTTTTCCATTTGTAACACGGTTTTCCAGATTATTCTCAATACGTAGCCGATATATTTTACACTTCTGCTTTACCTTTTTTTTTCGCTAACATTGAACATGTAACTCCCCCTCCCCCCCCCCCCCCCCCCCCCCCCCCCCCCCCCGCAGTTGCTTTAGCTGTTCGTGGCACACGTTACTTTACGCTGATAAACCACCACTAATTAGTCGCTGCACTTGATCTTATGCGTTCAAATATTATTATTATTATCATCATCATCATCATCATCATCAGCTTTTCCATTTTCAAGCCATATGGAGTATGGACCCATCAATGCAGTTGCACTCTTTCAAGGACGCTTGCACCAAAACCACGCATGCGCTCTTTCAGTGGTGGTTTCTGCATCATCTTGCTATATGTGAGGAGGTGTCCCTCATCATGCAAAACGTCATGTTAGTTGCCTTTTACGACATGCCTAAGGGCGCAGTAGACTTATTTTTTTCATTACCTCCTCGAAGACCCATGGGAACTACTCTGGGTTTCCAAATAGTATTCCAAGACCCAAACCTGGGCTAGTTTTGCTTCAGAGTTCCAAGTCTTACAGAATACTGGGCATGATTATGCATAGACGCATATCTGGAGTTATACTTATATGACCACCAGCTATGCACAATGCAACAAAATACAAATGTGGAAGTGAACCTTTGTCTATGAGGCTAATTACACCCTCATTGGCTCTTGAAGTCATCCATACACTTCCAGGGATTCCCCCTGGGGTGAAAATTGTTGAAAACCCAGCATTGCACTCTAAGCTTGGAGAAGTCACTTGAGCCTCAGACTTAATTATGTGGCTTTGACCTGTTTGACTGCATGCAGGATAATATCACTATGGACCCAGTGATAGGCAGGGGGAGCTAAGTGGCTCTGTGCAGGACGTGACATTTCCTTGGGAGAACCCAGAACCAGAGTACAGTATTTTAGTTCTGCATAGTTGGACATCCCTATAATTTGGCGGGGAATACACATCTGCCACGCGCTTCTTACTCCTAGCTTGGGATCAGATGTGACTATCCTTTAAATGCCACCCAAGCTGGAGAAACTGGAGCTCATGATTTCAACGCAGCACATTTTGGAATGGCAGAAAAGCCACAGGAAAAGCCTAGATCTACAGCGTAGATAATACCAAGGAGTCTTCAACTTGGTATCGGCTGCAAAAGAGCGAGAAGCTCAGCAGCCCTAGTTAAACAACAACAACAACAACTGGGCATGAGCTGTATTCTATAGATGACTGTTTATGTTGAATAATATAAACCGTTGATACCGTGTGGTCTACGTTATTTCCTTCCTTCCTGTCTTCATCTTGTAAGGGAATCACTTTCCGTTAAACAATTTATTCTGTTTCCACTCTCGTATTCTTTGTGTCAGCAAATGCGTTCTTCCTGCTCACGTTTGTTAGCTAATCTGCTCACAGTGTCTTCTTCTTTCTTCTTCAAGTACCAAGCCTAGTGGCGTAGGAGATCATGTCTCTCTACCACTTCCTGTCTCCAGTACAATTCATCAATTCAGTTGTTAAGTTCTTTCCATGCGACGATGTCAAACTGTCCAGCATTTGTTCTCTTTGTCTTCCTCTATCTTTTTTTTTCCTCAATCTTACCTGATGTTACGATATATTCCAGCTTGCCTCTTCTGATAACATACCCAAAATTAGTGGATTGCTTCTTTCTAACTTGTGAAATAAGTTTCCTTCGCGCATTGGCCTCTTTCATGACATGCTCGTTACTTTTCTTTGCTGCCAGTGGTATTTTTTAACATTCTTATGTGAAACCACACCTGTGTCAGTATTGGTTCTATATAACACCGAAGAACTCTCTTTCTTACTTCCATAGACAAAGACGTGTTGCATAAAATACTCTTCATTTGATAGAATACTGTTTTTGCCTCAGCTATTCTGTTTTTCACTACCGAGATGCATCTTCCATCCGTTTTTATTAATGTTCCCAGGTGTTTGAATCTATAGTGTCTTACAGAACAAAATAAAGCCCTGTTACTTTCTCCATTTGTCATCTTTTATTACTCACTTAATATACTTCTTTTCTAAAATCTTTGCTTAGGTTTCCAGTGTTTTTTTCTTAATGCCAAAACATTTTGTTTTTCAGTCATTCTTCTGTCGCGTCAGTTCATCTTTTCTGGAGTCGGACTATTGAAGCAACATATGTGGTCTTTGAATATTAGAACAAGCTAGAAATACCATAAAAGTGTTAGTTGATTTAACTTCTTGTGTTAGAAGTCTAGAGTATTAATATATTTTAACACAAATTAATTAAAGGAATCTGCAAATTTTTACATTTTGAAAAACGATGGACACAACATTAATGTCAAGCTGCTGGCTGAGTTACAAGTGAATTACTTACATACTTTTGCTACAAAGTTACAAGTGAATTACTAACTTACTTTTTCTACTAAGTTACAAGTAAACTACTAACTTACTTTTGTTTCTGGGTTAAAATGAAATTACTAACTTACCTGTGTTACTAAATTACTCTGTAAATTACTAACTTACGTTTGGTACTAAGTTACAAGTAAATTACTGACTTACTTTTGTTACTAAGTTACAAATAAATTACTAACTTACTTTTGTTACTAAGTTACAAGCAAGCTACTAACAGGAAAAGATTAACAGTGATTTGGGACCTCGGGCAATAAGAGTCATTGATCCCTAACCACCCATCCAGTTTATTTAAGCTAGATCTTCACAATCTTTCGCAGATCTTGAACATTTACGAATTAATTGCGTCTTCCAGCATGTTTCTTAAGTGTGTTTCTTAATGAGGAGGAAAAACACGAAACAAAATAGCGTTGCATTTATCTAGTACACTTAAGACTTCACTGAGCAAGTCTTAATTAATATTATCATTAGTAATTACCATTACGTCCAGTTTAAAATAATTCAAGCAGATATTAAAACGCACTAAGGTCACGTAATTAAGTACAAGATCATTAGATATGACCTGCTGGATGCGTTTATGACTGAAACGGAAACATCGATGAATGAGGATCAATAAATGTATCTTTCGTTGTTATTGTAACTGTATGTGTCTTTTTTCAAGCCTCTATTGCTTGATTTGTAGAAGCAAGAACTCTCCAGAACATATATTCAGAAGGCACAGTCATGAGACTACGAAAGACGTGCCATAATTTACCTGTAATAGGCACATCACATGCTGTGATCCGTTCTCAAACGTGAGTTACGGTTTTATTTAACAGCACCTCTAGTCGTGCAATGTAAGTACTTGAATGTCAATGTTTCTGTAGTGAACGTAAAAATTGCTGCATTTAAAAATGCTTCAGAATTTGTAGACTTTCTTGAGATTCAACAACCTTGCTTGGGACAAGGGGTATCACGAAACCACACACACTAGGCATGTCAGGTTGTTTCAAGATGGCGAAGTTGAACTAACTATTGTCTTTTGACTCATTCTTAAATCCCTTTTTCTCTCCTTCTCCCTGAGTCGTCTCCGTCGCCTTCTTCTATTTCTCCGTTTTCTTTGTTCGTTATCATTAATATCATCGTCAGATTTAACAATATTATCAGACACTTGTTTGTGTTTGTATTTTTGTTCAACATCTTGATCACGCTTTCGATTTATTTGAATTTCTGCATCACCTTCTCCTGATTTCTTTATTTTATCTCCCCTTCGTTTTCTCTTACTCTTTCCGTTCTCTTGTCTCCGCAGTTCTCTGCTCCTGGTGTTAATGTCACTACTAGCGTTATGGTTGTCCATGAAAACGTCTGTCTGGTTGCCCATCAGCTGACGCTCCAATTCCTGTTGGCGTCAGATTTTAAACAGCCAGCCTTTGTGTCTTTTCTTCATTGAAAACTTCACATGAAGACATCCCAGTTCATCCCCGTCTTCCTCGCTGATTCTCAGCTCCAGCTCGTAATAACCCTGGTGAAAGATAAGAAAAAAAGTTTAAAACAATTTGTTAGTCCTAAATTGCATCAAAGTGGATAAGTCAGAAAGTTACAAATACTCAGATCAGTTACAATGAACTATATACATTTTTTAATATAAAGTTTTGGCGAGGCGTGTTAGGTTCAACCTAGACGTTGGTTTATATTAGGGTACAAATAGAAAAGACCTTAAGGCCTCTTTCAGGGTGATGAACTAGATGAGAATAAGACACTGATGATGAATAGGACACATAAACCTGTTGATAGGCATCAATTCTTTCTTCAGTTATTGTTTTGACGGGTATGCTTGCTCGTATAAACATAGACAGCAAAGTATGCGTAATAGTATCCGTTCCTTTCACAAGTTTTCGGTCATCGTTCATGTTGTCATGGTAACAATGCCAGCCTAATGCAAAAAAAAAATAATAATAATAATCAAATACTGAAGTAATTACAGAGACTGAAGATGTCCGGGCAGCGTTGGCGTTGCTGTTGGTGCCTTTAAGGACAAATCATTTTCAGGACTTCATGCTAGCATAGATGCATTTCGTCTTCGTTCGCCTTCGGACTTCTACTTTAATGACACTAATAAAGGCAGTAGTCAGCTTAAGATTCCTGACATATCGTTCCCCTTCAGACTTCCACATTAATGACACTAATAAAGGCAGTAGTCTGCTTAAGATTCCTGACATCTCCAAACAAATTTTCGTGGAGAGAAGTAGGTTGTTGCCATATGCCGTTCACTGCTATTAAGTTGGGAAGGACTGGGAGCAGATGTTCGGCTGTCATAGGGCTGATGCCACAGGAGCAGAGATCTGTTGCACCAATCTTGTACTTGTGAAATAGATGATAACTCAACCTATTGTGACCAGTACGTAAGCGGAAAATAATGCCCTGGTCTCTAGATAGCTGGTGATAGGCATCACATGTTGTGTGACCTGAGTTTTCTCTGTCCCATTTGGACTTGGATATGGCTTTTATAGTTGTTTTAACCATTTCATAAGTTGTCTCTATATCGTTTTGTTGGAGGACTCCCGCTGCTTTAGCAAGTTTATCTGCCTCTTCGTTGCCTGGAATGTTGCAATGGGCTGATATCCACTGGACTGTGCACCTGTTGAAGCATTTAACCAGGCTTTCATGAGAGTTTATCAGATCTTTCAATCCTTTCGCATGGTGGCTCTTCATGGCTGTTGTTACTGAGAGGGCATCTGTAAAGATCACTTTCTGTTTTTCTGCATGTGCGCTGTACTCAATAGATGGATCCTATTAGTCCTTTTCAGGATTTTAGCATCTGTTAACGTTGTATTTCACCTAATAGAGTTCCCTCATTTTTGAATGGCAAATTGATCTCTGATATAACCAACGGACTTAAGTCTAGGTTGAAAGACTTGTGCCTCGCCACAAGTCAGCAAAAACCTGCATGAAAAAAAAAAAAATTAATACAGAAACTTACATTCAACAATGTGCTGGCGAATCCTTGAACTTTGGGTATGTTGATAGGAACATCCGTCACGCTAAAGTCACCAGCTACGAATGGGCAGTGACAAGGAAAGCCATGATGACGTAACGGCTTTGGGCAACCTGATGTCTCGAACTGCTCCAGACTAGCGCATATGTTTTCGAATGTACTGTAAAGATAAATGGGTTATTAGTGCTATCTATCTATCTATCTATCTATCTATCTATCTATCTATCTATCTATCTATCTATCTATCTATCTATCTATCTATCTATCTATCTATCTATCTATCTATCTATCTATCTATCTGTCTGTTTGTCTGTCTGTCTGTCTATCTATCTATCTATCTATCTATCTATCTATCTATCTATCTATCTATCTATCTATCTATCTGTCTGTCTGTCTATCTGTCTGTGTACCTACCAACTTATCTATCTATCTATCTATCTATCTATCTATCTATCTATCTATCTATCTATCTATCTATCTATCTATCTATCTTTCTATCTATCTATCTGTCTGTCTGTCTATCTATCTGTCTATCTATCTATCTATATGTCTGTCTGTCTGTCTTCCTACCTACCTACATACCTATCAGTGTGTCTGTCTGTCTCTGTACCTACCACCCTATCTATCTATCTATCTATCTATCTATCTATCTATCTATCTGTCTATCTATCTATCTATCTATCTATCTATCATCTATCTATCTATCTGTCTATCTATCTATCTGTCTATCTATATGTCTGTCTGTCTGTCTGTCTTCCTACCTACCTACCTATCAGTCTGTCTGTCTGTCTGTCTCTGTACCTACCAACCTATCTTTCTATCTATCTATCTACCTATCTATATATCTATCTGTCTATCTATCTATCTATCTATCTATCTATCTATCTATCTATCTATCTATCTATCTATCTATCTATCTATCTATCTTTCTTTCTTTCTTTCTTTATATATGTCAGTCTCCCTGTTTGTCTCTGACTATTTATCTATCTGTCGATCGATCGACTGAAATAATCTGTCTGTCTGTCTATTATGTTAATATCAAATTATCTAAGGTCTTCCTTACTTCTTCCTTCTCTCTTACTTTTACTCCGTTTATTTCTTGATGTCACCATTTCTAGCTACATACATCCTTCCACTTATGTCACCACTTTCTGGGCACGTAGAGTGGAGACAACATTTTCTACTTCAGCACTAGCAAATAAGGGACGCAATCTGAATTTCTTGTTCTCGTTGTTACTACTGTTAATTCCCTTTGAATTCACCAACGTTTTTAACCACACCTTGGTTAAGTTACTATTTCCTCCAGGACGAGCAGTGAGTATTCAACTAAGACAATTTATTTACGGCTACATGTTCACGTAAGTAGCCAGATTTTAATAGAATACGACAGAAGATGAGAAATACCTACGAGATTCCTGGGTATTCAGGAACATGGAAATCGTAGGAGTATTCCTTACTACTTTTTTGTCAGGTCTACGTGGAACATAGTACTCCTAATGATCTCTCCTAGGTTTCATAATCTGAGCAGCCTGCTCTAGTTCTGGACATGTTTTTCCTATCCTTCTGCTGTCAGTTTTCACTTTTCCGTAACATGTATTTTAGGATCTCTGGCCAGGAGGAAGACAGCCGATAGGATAGTCTGGCGCTCTCTCTTCGAAACCTCTACACCTCACGGTAGAAGGGGAATGACTAAGTGAAGTATTTCAGGATCTCGCTTATTTTATAGAGCGCTGGTTTCTCGCGGCAAAGGTACCGGTCTCGATTCGCGGTCTCGACACGCTTCAGTCTACCCAGCTGTAAACGGGTACCTGACTTTGCACTTGGGTTAGGGACGGAAAAGACAGCGAGGAATGTAACTGGTCGCCCCACCTCTCGATGCTGGACCTACTATAGTGAAATCTCTAACACTTCACTCTTCTACGGCAGTATCTGCCTTGGGACTAGCTTTACCTTTATTAAGAGGGCCCCCACTTAATGTATGCCTGGGGGCCCTTAACATTGTAGTTACACCACTGATGAGTATACTAACATTGTTGACAAAAAAGTTCCCTGCTAAACTTACCAAGAACCAACACCTGTAGCCAGGCATGGCACAGAGAATGGAAATCCGAAGAAATATTTCTTCATGGCCAGATACACGTTGACCCGCCTAGGTAAGTCTGACGTCAAATTGCCTGACATTGTTACGTACAAAGTCCCAGGAATAATGACAGGGATGGGCGTGGCATGCACGTGATGGAAATGGATCAGCTTATCATCATTTCCTACAAGCAAACAAAATGAGTTAATAATACAGGGTGTTTCAAAATTATGTATACATATACTTTGAATGCATATATACCCACATATAACTTCACATAAAATGTTGCTGTTTTGCACGAACAGAGCGGAATAATGCTAGATACAAATGAGTAATGGTATTAGATTATTACAAGTGTCGCTTTTTTTAATAGAAGATTGTGCTTATCTCAAAACGAGCACACTGAGGGACCTGAGCCATCAAATTAAAACTGCATGTTTCACTATTCATTTAGTAACAATACAGAATGGCAGTCAGTTGTTCATCGCTGTGAACAATGTATTGTTGCAGGTCGTCGACACTTTGAACATTTGTGACTTTAAATGTGAAAATGCCATAATTCTATATCAAATGATAATTGATTTATCATCATGCAAGTTGCGTGTACATAATTTTGAAACACCATGTATGTTGCATATGAACATAAGTGATAACTTTAAAGTTTCAATGAATGTTAACTACTCATTCTTTTAAAAGTAGGATGGACCACTGCAGTTAATATCTCTACGCAGGTAACCAGTGACAAAGTTGTTTACGAGATCTAGCAGTGGTGGTATCTGTAACTATTGGTCTACCTTATGAAATTGCTAACC
Source organism: Oreohelix idahoensis (assembly GCA_024509875.1). Lineage (NCBI taxonomy): Eukaryota > Metazoa > Mollusca > Gastropoda > Stylommatophora > Oreohelicidae > Oreohelix > Oreohelix idahoensis. Next base: position 169,151 of record JAMPIV010008132.1, on the reverse strand, counting down.
AGATGCACATCATTAAAGAATCGCTTCTTTAGAACAGCGAACCAATTCTATTGGAGAGCCAGAATTTCTACTAATAATATTTAATTTGTTAATTCAATCTCCAAGTCTCGAAAGCACTACATGGGAAGCTAATTTCGACTTGATTTATAAGGGTGGCTGAGCTTGTAGCTCTTAAGTAGCCAATGCCAAGTACAAGAATTTGCACGTGTTCTGTAGCTGTTGAGTAGTGCTGTATCGAGTGTTTGTGATTGTTGGAGAACCCGGCAATGGCTTTCTTCTTTCTGTGGAGTCCTAGGCAAATGAGCAGCACATGTTGAACTGTCTCACATGCTTGGGTACAGTTACGTCAATTAGGCTCATCTTCTTCTTCTTCTTCTTGGATCCTTGGCCCATGGCCGACAAAGCAGTCAGTGGCCATCACGCCTAGTGGCATCTTGTAGGGCTGCAACAAACTGTCCCCATTTTGCTCGGTTGGTGGCCATCCTTCGTGCCTTGCCCCAACTCTGGTTCATGTTTTGCATCTCAGCTTCCACTGTTCTCCGCCAGGTTGTCTTTGGTCTGCCTCTCTTTCGACGTCCTTCTGGGGTACAAAGCATAGCAGTTCTAGTGATGATGTCAGGGTCACCTTCTGAGGACATGACCTACCCATTTCCAGCGTCTGCCTGCAATGATGGTGTGCATGCCTTTTTGACTGCACCGTGTAAGCAATTCCTGGTTGGAAAAAGTAAATTACGCTCATGTGTGGGGTTTTAATTTGTTTAAATGCTTGTTGAGTCTTGTGTGTTGTGTTCTTAGTTGGCAGATAGTGCTCTGCTCCATACGTCTCCGTTTATTAATGTTGTCATTTTTAATTTTTTTTTTTTTTTTTTTTGCTCATGAGCCCGAAGCCTTTCGGCAGAAAAGGTACTCCGAAACTATTTGTGTTACGGATTTTTCAGGACTTGCGGTTTTTGCTGTAAGCTTTGCTTCGCAAAGAAATAATTCGGATATCGTTGCGGTTTTACACTTGGGTGACGAGTAAAAGTAGAACACCACATCTGTTATCTATTTTACAGTAGAACACCGCTTCTGTTATCTATTTTACAGTGGAGTACAAAATGATGTGTAGAAACCGTTGTACTTGGTGTGCAGAACGCATTTTATAGACTGTTATAGATGAAACTGCCTTAACTATAATGTTGTGCATTATCATGTTGCTGTCGCTTCGTGACAGTAAATGTTTAATTGATGGCCGTTGCTTACAAAATATTTTAGTTGGCCTGGGAATGGTTCTCAAGTTTATTGAACTCGTATGTTTTGAACAGAAAGCAAGAAAACTTTATTAAATCAATTATATTATGAAAATTGTTATATAAAGTTGGGCGTCCGCATCTGAGGTTCAACCCTTTTTTTGCATGAAGCCTGTAAAAACCACCGACATGCTCCTGCAGCTGTTGTTTCTGTTGCAATGTGCTTTACATAGTGAGTTTGCCAGTCCTATGCTCAATGAAAAGCGATGCAATATACAAATGACACAAGGTACCTCTTGCAACATCTAGAAAGTTTACTGCCAATAAATCTTACGACAGTTTTTGAAATTGACGGGACAGTTCTACATAATATCGAATGTAGGTTTAATGATGATGTTTGTACTTTTCAACATATTTTTTTTCATGGTGATACTTAGTTTGTACTTTTCAACATATTTTATTTCATGTTTATAATTAGATACTGTGAATGTGAGTATGCTTTTATTTTACCTTTACAACGTTGAATTCTTTTACATTGATGGGTAAAATGCATGTGAGAATAAATGAAATCAGTATAAAAGACGAGAGAAAGGTATGCAGTCAGCGACCCATAGCTTGACTGCTTGCATCAGAGTCAGTGAACCAGAGCTGACTAAGACCCTACTCCACCTCCACGTGGTGGTCCTGGAAACAGTCTGCATCACTGCAGTCTGGCTGAGAGAGTAGGGATCGCAGAGGGAAGGCAAACCCGGTCCCAAAAACTGCCGTGCTGAAGTCGGATGTGTCGACCGAAAGGTGCAGATATCACAGCTCCGGCGTAAACAGACACAACGCAACCAACGTCCTTTTCAGGGCGAACGAGGAAGAAGGAAGAAGAAGAAGACGGGCATGCGTGCCCAATTCTCAATCCTTTGAAAATAAAGTTCGTTCGTTCGTTCGTTCTTGCAAATGTTCTTTCCAACACGTTTGCTACCGTTCTCTGTCCAATAATGATTCTTATCATCAACCGTTTCTTCCATTATAGTGTTATGTCTTTAGTTCTGCTCAAAACGTTTCTTCCATTATAGTGTTATGTCTTTAGTTCTGCTCAAAACGTTTCTTCCATTATAGTGTTATGTCTTTAGTTCTGCTCAAAACGTTTCTTCCTTTATAGTGTTATGTCTTTAGTTCTGCTCAAAACGTTTCTTCCATTATAGTATTATGTCTTTAGTTCTGCTCAAAACGTTTCAGTTGTCTGATCGGAGCGATTTGTTATTTCTCTTATTATCCCGATTTTTAGAGCACCTTTTTAATTTGATTGTTTATTTTCCTACAAATTAAATCATCTTCATCGGTTCCCATTTCTAAACTCTCAGTTTTTTTAATCTTTGAATTTCTTCTTCAGAACCTTTATGATCTCTATACCATTTTCTTATATATATATATATATATATATATATATATATATATATATATATATATATATATATATATATATATATATATATATATATATATATATATATATATATATATATATATATATATATATATATATATATATATATCTGGATACAGTATAAAAGATGAAAGAAAGGAAGGGCAGAATGTTAGACGGGCAACCCTGTGAAAATAAAGTTCAATCGTTTTCTCTCTCTCCCGTCTCTCTGTCAGTTCGATATTTATAGTTTAAAGCACGAGAGGCCACGTGTTTGACTTTACAGTAAAGTAGAATATACGCCTAAACAGATTTGATCGTTTCATTTCTATCCGGGTTGTCTTCGATTGTACTTTTATAAATGTTTAATAAGCATTTATCTTATTCACATAGGCACACGTCTAGATACATACATACATAGTACATACATCTATACATACATACATACATACATAGGAACCACGGTAGCATAGTGGTTAGTGCACTGGCTTCCTAGCTCAGTGGTCTATGGTTCGATCCCCAGATGATGTGGGATTTTTTTTAGGCCGCAAACGGCTCCTGGGTCGACCCAGCCCCAATTCGGTACCAGAGCAACTTCTGTGCCGATGGTCGAGAAACTATGGGCCTAACACCATATACCCAATATGTCTTAATGGGCGTGTAACCTTTACATACATACATACACACATAACTAAATAATTACATACATATACATATGCCTACGTGCTTTCATATACAGACATAACGTATTCTAATAATACCATATACTTTCGAGCGTGGATATGTACATAAATACATAATATACATATAAATATGAGCCAAAATACAAAAATCACTTTCAAGATCACATACAGATTCTCTCGTACAAGCACAAGGGTAAAATACAGACATACAGTAATAATAATATTGTAAATACTAGCATTTTTACACTAACGTATAAGTAAAAGAAATGCATAAAATAACATTAATGTATACTTATATACATATGCATACATACACACGAACATACATTTAAACATGTATAATACATAAATAGTACATAAATAATACATAAATAAAAGGTAAAGGCAGTCCTATAACAGATACTTCCGTAGAGCAGTGAATGGTTAGCGTCTTCACTATACTAGGTTAACCTTTAGGAGGTAGGGTGACAAGTTCCCTTCCTCGCTGCCTTTGCCTTCCCTAACTATAAAGAGACGTCAGGGGTCCATTTACAGCTGGGTAGACTGGAGCATGACACTACCAGGTTTACCTGAAGCGCGGTAGCTTTGCCGTGAGAGGCAGACGTTCTACTCACTCTCTGCCAATCGGACCCTCAATACTTAAATACACAGACAGACAGACAAACGAACAGGACAGGCGGGCAGGCAGGCAGGCTTACGTTGGTAGGTAGGCAGGTATGTAGGTAGGTAGGTATCAGGCACGTACGTACAAACGTACCTACATACATACATACATATATGCACATATACATACATATCAGAATCTTTATTCTCCATAAAATA
>JAMPIV010008132.1:17500-160000 GCA_024509875.1 Oreohelix idahoensis | reverse complement strand
CCGGGGCGCCAGCAACACTAGAACCGACCTTGGTGAACACAGATTAATAGCTCTGCATATGTTCTAATAGCCATCACTGTTTCCAGGAGAGACAGAATGAGAAATGATGACTTAAGAAAAGTTGTAGGAAATACATCCTGCATTAAAGCGTGTATAGAGTCAGAACATTTCATCGTTTAGCTATATCATGAGAATGGAGCCCGATATATAACAAGTGCACGCTTACAACAGTAGAAGACATGGTTTCAGGGCTCAGTGAAGCTTCGAGGAAGATGGATAGACAAAATCACAGAAATCCTACAGCAAAACGGGCTCACAGTATGCAGTAAGACATATCTGACTCGAGAACGAAACTTTAGCTCCCCACAACATGTCACAGCATCAGTGGCAAAATAAATAAATATATATATATATATATATATATATATGTATATATATATATATATATATATATATATATATACTAATTTAATCTTGTCTCAGATAAGCTAAAACAAACATCTCACGAAGATTTATCAATCAGTGTATGCTTACTAATCCTTACTTAATCTTGTCTTGTCTGATTTGATTGTAAAAGCTACATTGATTCAACGCTGTATTATTAATTATTGTTATAGTTTTACAAGATTAGAGAGAGTATGCTAAAACAATTTATGTATGGTTTAAAACAAGCAGTATCTTCAAATTCGAACACAGCTCAAACAAGTGAAAACATACTGAAATAAACGCACGAGTTTGTTTGTTTGTTTGTTTGTTTTTTCTGCGTACGCCCGCTATTACTCGAGGCGAAATCTCAGGTTAGTATGTCTAACCTGAGACTGATTATTACGTGAGTATCCCTTTTTTTCTTGTACAGAGACAGGTGTCCCTCGCCATTCAGGCAGATACTCGCCGATTTCGGAGGTACCCATTAAAGCTGGGTCGGCTCAGGAGCCGCCAGTCCCTGGTCGACGACACTTCTTCAAATGTTCTCGCCAGGGCTCGAGTTAATCCAGTCCAAATCCCGGTCGACGAAAAATCCTCAAATGTCCTCGCCCGGGTTTGATCCTGGGTCACCCGGTCGCCAGCGCAGTTTGGTAACCACTACACCAGCGCGGCTCCCTACGCACGAGTTGAATACAATAAGGAATCCAGTGTCGTCTGAAGGCTCAATAGAACAGCCACGTCTTCGCGACTTGCCAAAGAACCAACCCCTGCAGCTGCACATGGCGCGTCATAAACATGTGACGTTATTCCAATCCAACATTTCCTGCCAGTATTATAATACTAGAACACGATTTCGTCCATGTGACCCAGGGGATATGGGTGTAATGAGTACTGGATTGGCAGGTACGAGCTACGGAGTACTCGAATACGGACGACTAGGATACCTTAACGAGTAAACAAACACCAGGTTACAATTCGCCCGGCAGGAACCTTCACTGAATGACCGCTGGCAGCACCCGGTCACCCCCTGTTACACTCAACCTTAGCAACCACGGCATGTGAAAGTAATGAGGGAAATTTTGGGGTCGAGAACGCTGGTGAAATACCTGATTCACGCGCGGGTAAGTTCCGTCACCTTCTGTCTACATTGCCGAATATGTCTCCTTGACTTAAAGAACACTGCTTATCCTTAGAGTCGAGTGGTAGAGTGGATAAAACAGAGTGCGTGCCACTCCTGGGTTTATTCATCTTCTATTTCTTCCTGGTTCGCCCTCAGAATTCCACATTAATGACTCTAATAAAGGCAGTAGTGATTTGAAACCAGGTAGACTCATGTTTCAGTCTGCCAAGCTGTAAATGAGTACCTGGCTCTGCTCTTGAGTTAGGGATGGCAACCTCATACTGTGAAGTCTCTAACATGTATTTCCCTACGACAGTATCTGGTATTATCATCATCATTTTCCTTTGCGGTCTTTAAGAAGCATGGATCCACCACTGCAGGTGGTGCTCTTGCAGGAAGCCTGCATCAAGAAGTCACATGCTCATGCAGTGGTAGGTTCTGTGTTCATTTTTGTACATGATGAGTTTGCCAGCATAATGCACAACCTCAGATTAGTCGCCTCGTACGACATGCTTGATTATCTGCTATATAGCTTTCTTTATTTATCTTTAAATAAATGTTCTGTCTAATTTTCTAATCGCTAGTGCGCACGACAATTTCATGCTCCACATATTTTTTCCTCAGTGACAAAAACTTGTCCGCACTAAATTCCGAATATGTAAGACCGTATTTGTTTTATTATTATCATATTTTTACTTTTTTTAAAAATACATTCAATCTTTTGTGCGCAGTTCAATTTCCTACGTGCGCTGATTTCGTAACCAGTGTGCGTGAGCACGTGCGGACAGCTCATAGTAACGGTAGGCAACCCAGGAGTTGTGTGATCTGCGTTAGAAAGACTGAGCTCTTTAAAGACCTATTTTCAGGTTTCAGAGTATATAGAAGAAGACATATGACGTCACACAATATTTGTCACTTTTTTTAAAAACTCCCTCTGCCCCGGTCATAGCTTTGTGATGTCATAAATTTCTTACACCATCCCCCTCCCTCCCCCCAAATGTTGTGTAATACTGAAAAAAAATAATCTAAATTAGTTATCTTGTGCACACAAAATAACAATCTTTAAAATAAAATATTGTTTAATTAAACGGGCTTCTACAAAGACTGCTTCGCGGGCTCAGTGTTTCTATAGGTATTAATAATATCGTTCAGTTTGGCTTAATTTAATTTCGTACAGTACAAAATAAATTAAAAATGAAGTAAACACATCAATAATTTCAATTCTTATTTATGTTAAAGTTTCATAAAATAATGTTTAACTTGATGTAGTGGTATTGATGGTATTGTATGATGATGATGGTACTACATGTAAATTGTATGAGGCCAGCTGTGAAGGCTCCTGAGATAAAATGTAATTGAGAATTGTCAGAAGGCCTTTCTTGCTACCACTACGACCTCACACTTAATTTTTTTTTTTTTTAATGAATGTAGCTGCGTAAAGTGTCTAGGGTTATGATGTGTACTGTGGTGTGATAGTTATAAATATACCCATAGATATTTAACAAGACTAATAAGATTAACAAGTGTTACAATACACTGAACTAACTCACGTGTGTAAAGTTTTTGATATAATTATATTACATTTATTTGTTCTGGATCAAGTTTTATTTTGACCAGAACTTGTTTTAAAAGAAGGATTTAAAATTTATAAAAATTATGCATGGAATGTTACATAATAAATGCAAAAGTGAACATATTTAAGTACTAGAATAGTTAGTTTTATTAAAATGTTCTGGTAGTCAGCTACTAGGGAGGATATTTATTGTCTGTGCTGTTGGGGTGGTCTCATCACACCTGTCTATATTGACTACATAGTGTCCAGAAAATGGTGGGAATTTTTATGGGGTATCTGCAACTTAATGGGGTTGGTGAATATCCAGCAGACCAGAGGCTCACTCATCTGGAATTTGTAGCTCTGGTGCTGAAATCAGGTGGTCCCACCTCTCCGTGCTGGCGGGCAATAATGGTGGTCTCTGTCACAAGGACTGCACAGATACACTTGTGTAAATCACCACCCGAATAGATACTGCTTCGTTGACGACAGAAACTCGCAGCTCTGCAATCAAAGTATGGGCCATGTGTCAAAATCTATTCTCTACCCACGTCTGGACACCACACTGACACAACAACCACATTATACAGACAGGTCAGATCTCTCTGACCAAACAGCACAGTTACCATGGTGGGTTTACATCCGATAGATCCTCCCAGACTATAGATTCTGAAAAATAATTATTAGTTTTCTACCCTAAAAGAGGATAGGTAATATGTTTCCTTATTCTCAACTCTTGATCGGTCTTGCATAATCCTTGCTGGTGTTTAGGTACATTGTTAGTCCCTAGACCCTGACTTGGGCGGGGGGGTCTAGAGCAAAATCCCTACTTGTTTGTAAGGCTAGATTATGATATGGCAGTATCAAATCACTCGAACATGAAACAATATTCAAAATATATAAAGAAATAATTTCAATCTTACCAGATTATGAATAATTAACACAGAAGTGCTAGCAAAACTCAGCTGAGCTGCTGGCTATAGGATGGCGTCCCTAAATTTAACTCACTGTCTTTCATATGGGAAAACACCACACTTTAAAATCTGTGTCTAACACTGAACAATTATTGAAGAATGACCCCAAATGCGCTCTGAGCGCTAATGATATGATTGTCTGTGGCCAATCACTGCCGAGGTTTATTTTTAATTTCAAATTTCCTCACTAAAGTCATTTCAGTCAAGCTTCAGTCACGTATGGATGGTTATCTGTTAGTCTGTCCGTCTCTACTTGTGTTTCTACAAAATTGTGCTCGATTTTTTGACCCAACCGTTCTCTCTCTCCCCTTCAAATTTTTGTTGTAAAAAGTTATATTTAGACACAGCTACCACCAATGTCCCTTCACTTCTATGCCAAGTAAATTTGAACACCTGCGTCCCCAAGGTCGTGTTTTTGTGTGCAAATAACGATATGTTAGATTCAATGCAGTCTGTGGCTGATGTAAACTACACTGTCTTTTGTCATTATTTTCAATATTATCTATCCGTCTGTAAAATTAAGACCATATTCGTTCACTGCTCAGAATAGGCCATCTGGCCAGCTAATTTTTATATTCCTAACATTAATATTAAGAAAAATTTACTTTTTAATTTTTTGTAATTTTTTCAGACATCTGCGTTCTTCCGCTCAAATTCAAATCAAGCGCTTGGTATCGCAAAACGTCCAATTCCGTACCTCGTGTCAATTTGGGGGACTTGAATTTTTTTACTTTCATCCTTTTCCCCCCCCAATTGCGTCTCTTTAGCCTTTCCAGTCATATTTTTTTTCCTTTTTGATCCTCCGTTCCCCTCCGGTCTAGCAAGTCAATTTTATGGGGATGATGACCCGCGGTCTAGGCGATCATGTACATCAGCAGCCTACGCATTATGTTTTTATCCTTAAATGTTATCCTTGGAGGAATTTTACCGTTGTATCTCTGTCAATTTCACTACACATCTCCCCACCTGAAAACATGCCTATGGCAAGTTCCAAAACCAGCGATACACATAGGTAAAATTACTCCTCACGTCTGCCATTACTCTAATTTTGATCACAGGGGTGCCGACTGAGGAAATCTGCACCGACATTCAATTTGCCTGGGATATATTGGATACTAAACTGATAAGGTTGAAGCAATAAAGACCACCTCAGCAATCTTGCGTTTTCATGCTTAGCCTGAGACAAGAACACGAGAGGCTGATGATCCGACTCCACCACAAAAGTCCTACCATACAGATAGATTTGAAACTTCTTTATTGCCCAGATTAATGCTAAACATTCTTTTTCGCTTGTGGAGTATCCTTGTTCCGCCTTATTCAATTTGCGGCTTGCATAAGCGACTGGTTTCAGTTCCCCATCAGGTGAAGATGATCTTTGCAACAAAGCCCCTCCAAGTCCTACATTACTTGCATCGGTTCTTAAGACAAAGTCCTGTGTCAAATCAGGCAGTTTGAGAATAGGCTTGCTAGTGAGTTTTTCCTTTAACTCTTGGAACGCTAGTTCACATTGTGCAGTCCAAATTATTTTATCTGGAAGTCCCTTGCGAGTCAGATCAGTCAGAGGAGCACAAATGGCGTTAAAATTTTTGATGTATTTCTGATAAAATCCGCATAACGACACGAATGATCGCACGTCCTTTTTGGTTTGCGGCCTAGGTGCTCTCTGCAGTTTTTCCAAGTTCTTAGGATCAGGGGTCATATTACCCTGATATACAGTGTGCCCCAAGAATTCCAACTCTTTGCATCCAATACAACATTTTGTTGGCCTAGCAGTTAAGTTCGCCTCCCGAAGTCTATCAAACAACATCTCCAGAGCTTCAATGTGTTCTTCAAATGTCTCGGTGGCGACGAGAATATCATCCATGAAATTCGTGATACATGGGTTATTCAGGGGGTCCAACAATTTTCGCATCATCCTTGAAAACACACACTCGGAGCATTTTTCAGTCCGAATGGTAGCATATTGAATTCATAATGTCCATCCGAAGTGCTAAAAGCCAAATAAGGTCTCACTTCAGGCTTCACTGGGATCTGGTAATAGCCTTTACTAAGATCCACTTTTGAAAAGTATTTTGCCTTGTTCAGTCTGGCAAATAGCTGTTTTGTGTCTGGTAATGGATCCACTTGTCCTTCTGTGACAGCATTCAGTTTCCTGTAATCTATGCACAGTCTGTGTTCCCCAGACGGTTTCCTCAACAAAACGACACTAGAACTAAAAGATGATTCACTGTGCGAAATAATCCCCTCCTTCAATAAATAATCTATTTCTTCCTTTAATGCCTTCTCCTTCGCGAACGGAATAGAATAGGCTCTCATACAGATTGGGTTTGAGTCTACCAGTTTCATGTCATACTGTAGCAAATTTGTATGGCCTGGTTTATCTGTTAATACATCTGTATGTTCCTCCAGAACTTGTTGAACTCTCTCCCTCTGGTTTTTAGTCAGGTGCTTACTGACTTTTACCTGTGCTGCTGTTTCACAAGGATGTAATGGGTATTCATGTGAGGTGAGTGGTTCTTTTTGCATCTGGGTTGCAATAGCCAAGGTCAATAAGGGGGTGCTTTCCTGGAGTGGTCTGTCCAGATACTTCTTTAACAGGTTTACATGATAAACTTTTTCCTTCCCCTTTTTGTCAATTTTATAGTTTGTTCTAGACACCTTCTCTAGAACCGTATATGGACCTTGCCAACCAATTTGTAATTTATTCTGGCTTCCCGGTAGTAGAAGCAGCACCTTCTCTCCGACTGCCAGTTCCCTGTCCTTTGCCTTCCTATTAAAATATGCTGCATGTTTCCTCCTGGCTTGTTTCAAATTATCATTTGCCAGTTTCCATCCAGCTTTCAAACGAGTGGTCAGTTCGTTCACATATTGATAAGATGAGGAAACAGTCTCTTCCGCCTTCTCATCTGTCCAGGTCCTTAATAAAGTTACATCTGGATCTTTAATTTATCATACTTATTTTTCATGGAACTCATCTGGTCCCGTCCATTAGAAGCTTTATAATGAGGACTTTTCTTCCTAGAATCATCACTCACAAATCGACCACTACCAATTTTTTCTCTGGGGTTTGTCTCCCCACTTAAGATTGTTTATGAGAGATCTTCGCTCTCTTGTCTGTTCCTCCAGTTTATATAAGTCTGACCGAGGGATTGTCATCCTATCCTGGGTTAAATTTCTTCTTTGTACTCTTCGCATAGCGGCCATGTTAATCCATTCAAGTGAAGACTGGGTGTGAAAAGGGGGCTCCCATTCCACTTTGTCTACCCGTGTATAATTAGTTTTCCTTTCAGGCCTAAAGTTGCCCCGTGGCGGTTCTAGGTCCTGCACATATTTTCCCTTTGTGGGTGTTCCCTCATGAAATACGCCACATGCTTCTACAAAGTTTTCAACATCGACATTTACGTCGGGCCAATAGTATTTTTAGAGCAATCTTTTGGCAGATGGTACCGACTTTCTCATGGTCACCATCTTTTCCAACATGTAAGCTCCTTATCAAATTTGCCCTATATCTCTTGGGAAGAACTAACTGTCCGTGACCAGTGGATCTAGTTCCTGTCTTCCTGTATAATAATCTATTCTTCATGAAATATTCCCCCTTGCTCGGAGGTGTGTGGCATTTGGGCAATTTTTTTAAAACATGGCTTGAGTGTCCTATCCTCAGCCTGCGCCTTCCTCATCTCCTCTGGATGAGCGTTTATAGGTTCACCTTCTTCCTCCTTCTTCTGTGACCTGGTCTGCACTGTCGCCATGATCACAGGTTTCTCGGGATTCCCCAAGAAGACGTATCTACACCCCAATATCAGAGGGTAGATTGGTTCATCTATCACTGCTGCTCTGATTTCTCCTTCCACATAGCGAGTTTTCACCGTTATCCTTGCGATGGGAAGTGTCATGAGTGGTATGTCCTTAGTCGCCCCTTGTATTTCCACTGTTTCTGTGGTATACTGACTTGGGTCCACTAGGCTAGACTTCACAACTGAATCATAATCCAAACCTGTATCATAAAGGCACCTTATGGTGACCCCATTACAAATAACATCCTCACAAACTGGGGGGGGTGATAAGGTTCCTGTTGTCCCTTAGGATTAACCTTTAATCTTTGCGTCCCCGACTTCATTGCAGCAATGTTTGAAGGTTTCCTTCTACAAAATTCGGTGTTATGGTTATCCTTCTTGCACCATTTACACCATCTTTTTCCTTGGTTCAACGGTTTTCTTTCATTGAACTTTTGGTCATTGAACTGTGAGTTTCTGTCGCGATAGTCATTTCTTGGCCGCTCAAAATTTGTCCTACCTTTATTTCCCTGCTCTCTATTATCAAATTTATTAAATTGCTGTGGAGCTTTAAAATTGTCTATGTGCTTCTTCTTAGCACCACTTACCTCTGCCTGGCTGCCTGATACCTCTCAGCAACATTTAAAATTTCCCCCAACTTCTCTGCACCCTGTTCCATGAGAAATTTTCTCATGTCTGGAGCCATGGACTCTCTCAATTGCTCAATCATGATCATTTCTTTAAGATCTTGGGTCTTCCCCAGAGCCGTCCATTTCTCCAAATAGGTTTCTAGTCTGGCAGAGAATTGGTGGTATGTCTCCCCAGACAACAGTTTGGCATTTCTAAATCTCTTACGATAAAATTCACCATTCTTCTCGTACCTTAATAACAAAGCCTGCTTTAACATGTCATAATTGTCTTGGTCTTCCCTGTTCATTTTGGCAAATACTTCATAAGAAGCACCCCTCAATCCCTGTGATAGCTTTAAACTCCACCTCTCTCTCTCTCTAACCCATATGTAGTAGCTAATAACTCAAAACGTCCCAGGTACCCCTCTATGTCATCGTCTTTCTCAACAAAATGGTCTAAATGAAACCCCATAGCTGAGTTTGAGGCTCCCATACTGGGCGTAGCATCTGAGGCAAAAGGGCTGGCACCATTTTCAGGGGCCGGGCCTTGTAATTCCAGCTCCCTTAGTCGTAATTCGTGCTCCCTCTGCAACCTTCTATCTTCAGCCTCCCTTTCGGCCTTTTTATCTTCTGCCTCTCTTTCGGCCTTTTTATCTTCTGCCTCCCTTTCGGCCTTTTTATCTTCTGCCTCCCTTTGCTGTCGTTTTTCTTCTGCCTCAATCTGCAGCCTCTTAATTTCTCTTTCAGCCTCAATTTGTAACCTCTTCTCTTCAGCTACCTTTCTATCTTCCCTTTCAATATATTTATCACATTCAGTCGTTACGTATTGAATTAAAATTTGACCATCCATCCCCATCTCCTTCGCAGTGAGCACAGCAGCTGATCTAAACTTTGCTAGCTCAGCCATACTTTTTAGACAATATAATAATATATAAGCTAAATCTCTAACCAGTAAATACACTAAGTACTTCTAATTACTATAGTCTAACTAATTCTAACTAACCAGTTAACTAATTAATTATTACTGGCTGTGAAGATTCACCAACTTTTATCCGCAGGGACACTTTTACTTTTAAAGGAAATTTTACAATTTATTTCCCTACTTTTATTTCTCCCACCAGGAGATCTTAATATTACTGTTGGGCTAATTATCCCTGGACAAGACCCCAATATATGTAGTGGTATTGATGGTATTGTATGATGATGATGGTACTACATGTAAATTGTATGAGGCCAGCTGTGAAGGCTCCTGAGATAAAATGTAATTGAGAATTGTCAGAAGGCCTTTCTTGCTACCACTACGACCTCACACTTAATTTTTTTTTTTTTTTTTTTTTTTAATGAATGTAGCTGCGTAAAGTGTCTAGGGTTATGATGTGTACTGTGGTGTGATAGTTATAAATATACCCATAGATATTTAACAAGACTAATAAGATTAACAAGTGTTACAATACACTGAACTAACTCACGTGTGTAAAGTTTTTGATATAATTATATTACATTTATTTGTTCTGGATCAAGTTTTATTTTGACCAGAACTTGTTTTAAAAGAAGGATTTAAAATTTATAAAAATTATGCATGGAATGTTACATAATAAATGCAAAAGTGAACATATTTAAGTACTAGAATAGTTAGTTTTATTAAAATGTTCTGGTAGTCAGCTACTAGGGAGGATATTTATTGTCTGTGCTGTTGGGGTGGTCTCATCACACCTGTCTATATTGACTACATAGTGTCCAGAAAATGGTGGGAATTTTTATGGGGTATCTGCAACTTAATGGGGTTGGTGAATATCCAGCAGACCAGAGGCTCACTCATCTGGAATTTGTAGCTCTGGTGCTGAAATCAGGTGGTCCCACCTCTCCGTGCTGGCGGGCAATAATGGTGGTCTCTGTCACAAGGACTGCACAGATACACTTGTGTAAATCACCACCCGAATAGATACTGCTTCGTTGACGACAGAAACTCGCAGCTCTGCAATCAAAGTATGGGCCATGTGTCAAAATCTATTCTCTACCCACGTCTGGACACCACACTGACACAACAACCACATTATACAGACAGGTCAGATCTCTCTGACCAAACAGCACAGTTACCATGGTGGTTTTACATCCGATAGATCCTCCCAGACTATAGATTCTGAAAAATAATTATTAGTTTTCTACCCTAAAAGAGGATAGGTAATATGTTTCCTTATTCTCAACTCTTGATCGGTCTTGCATAATCCTTGCTGGTGTTTAGGTACATTGTTAGTCCCTAGACCCTGACTTGGGCGGGGGGTCTAGAGCAAAATCCCTACTTGTTTGTAAGGCTAGATTATGATATGGCAGTATCAAATCACTCGAACATGAAACAATATTCAAAATATATAAAGAAATAATTTCAATCTTACCAGATTATGAATAATTAACACAGAAGTGCTAGCAAAACTCAGCTGAGCTGCTGGCTATAGGATGGCGTCCCTAAATTTAACTCACTATCTTTCATATGGGAAAACACCACACTTTAAAATCTGTGTCTAACACTGAACAATTATTGAAGAATGACCCCAAATGCGCTCTGAGCGCTAATGATATGATTGTCTGTGGCCAATCACTGCCGAGGTTTATTTTTAATTTCAAATTTCCTCACTAAAGTCATTTCAGTCAAGCTTCAGTCACGTATGGATGGTTATCTGTTAGTCTGTCCGTCTCTACTTGTGTTTCTACAAAATTGTGCTCGATTTTTGACCCAACCGTTCTCTCCCCTTCAAATTTTTGTTGTAAAAAGTTATATTTAGACACAGCTACCACCAATGTCCCTTCACTTCTATGCCAAGTAAATTTGAACACCTGCGTCCCCAAGGTCGTGTTTTTGTGTGCAAATAACGATATGTTAGATTCAATGCAGTCTATGGCTGATGTAAACTACACTGTCTTTTGTCATTATTTTCAATATTATCTATCCGTCTGTAAAATTAAGACCATATTCGTTCACTGCTCAGAATAGGCCATCTGGCCAGCTAATTTTTATATTCCTAACATTAATATTAAGAAAAATTTACTTTTTAATTTTTTTGTAATTTTTTCAGACATCTGCGTTCTTCCGCTCAAATTCAAATCAAGCGCTTGGTATCGCAAAACGTCCAATTCCGTACCTCGTGTCAATTTGGGGGACTTGAATTTTTTTACTTTCATCCTTCCCCCCCCCCCCCCCCCAATTGCGTCTCTTTAGCCTTTCCAGTCATATTTTTTTCCTTTTTGATCCTCCGTTCCCCTCCGGTCTAGCAAGTCAATTTTATGGGGATGATGACCCGCGGTCTAGGCGATCATGTACATCAGCAGCCTACGCATTATGTTTTTATCCTTAAATGTTATCCTTGGAGGAATTTTACCGTTGTATCTCTGTCAATTTCACTACACTTGAGAGCAAACCACTGTCACGAAATACGTTTTTTTTTTCTGGTCTTCTGGTTGTCGCATGATGGGCGCTAGTTTGCAAACATGACGTGCTCAAATCACGGTCGATCTTGGCAGAGATTAAGACACGGACAGTGATGTTTTACTTCTGATAGATGGACTTTGTTATGATAAACAATTACAAGAAAATAACATCTTGGAGGAGATAATAATGTTAGATCTGTGAAGTAGGGAGTTTGTAAACATGACAGGTCAAACGGAAGAAGCAAAGCCTTATATGGTCACGGAGTTTGAAAATCACATCTTATGTTGTCATGTAGTAATGCTCTACACGAGAGAGATGATGAATAGACCCCTACCAAAATCAGACACTTATTTACAATTGGTTTGACATTTGAGATACTAAATTAGACTCATACTGATGGGCCTCTTCTCAAAGTAGCAACCTGGGCGCGTATAGAGAAAATTTCGCTGTAAGATTACTTCACTGATTTCCAATTTCTTCAAGAAGGAATAATAGACAGCCAGTAACACGGAATATATGACCCAAATTAATGGCAGGCTTTAGAGCAGGCCATAGGACTGACGTGATGTCTAAGATTAAAAGAGCGTAACCCAGACATCCTTTTGCACCTTAAGTTTTTAGGATCCAACCTCAAGTGCACCCAGTTAGACACCTAACTCATCTGAAAGAGACGGCATCTTAAATCAGTTGCCCGACAATATTCGGACGTTTCCTGTGCAAAACGTTCGTGTTTATCTGAAGGGTTCGATGCAAGTTTTAATATGTACATTTTATATTTGCATTTTGATATGTTTAATTTGCTTGTAGATGTACAGTGGCATATGATGCTGGAAACTTGATCACTGCAAAAAACGTAAAATATGAACCACTACTGAAAGATCTGGTGACCGCAGAGAGCAGGGAGTTGATGATAATATCTATTGTACAAGCACTTTATAAAACTTCATATATATATATATATATATATATATATATATATATATATATATATATATATATATATATATATATATATATATATATATATATATATATATATATATATATATATATATATATATATATATATATATATATATATGTCGTCTTCTGCTGTCTAAAAGCACTTTCACCCAACTCACTAGCGTTAAAAGTAACGCTCAAAAAGGTTAAAAAGTCTGAGGATTATGAAATGGTTAATGGAAGCGGAGGTCGCCTGATGACTATGTCAGGAGATCCAATACTTAGCAGAGATATTTGTCTCTTTTTAGTTTATGGTACAAGTTTGTTGTACAGGTTTGTGGTACAAGTTGCCAGCAGTCGACACGAGACACCAACTTCAGACTGGTCTTGAAGACTCTTGACTTGACAACTTAAACAGTTGCCTCGATATTGTGAAATAGACTTGCTGCTGCTACACAATTTGACTATTGAAAAGAAGTGCAGTCCAAGGCACCTGTGGGAATCAACAGCGGCTGACGCAGACGCCAACCAACACCACACCGGAAGCTAAGTACTATAAAAGCGCAACCAAAGGACATTTCATAACTTCCACCACAATTTAAATTATCCGATGATGATAAACATCATCGCTTATATTTTATAAACAATTTTATTTATTTTACTTTGGTAGCTCAAAAGTGATTATTAAACCTGTTTTTCTGCAACTTTAAAGCTATAATTGAATTAATCACTCTTGAGTGAATTGTATTTCTGCACCCGTATGAATCATACTATTTAGATATATAAACATAGAGAGCTATACAATTAATAATTACTGAATCACCTTCATCTGTGTGCTGAGAAATATGAGCAAAAATATGTTACTTCAAAGGAAGGACAGGAGAATACTTAAGTTCATGACAGATTAAATTATTTCAATTGTTATGCTTCCTTTCCTTTAAAATCCCGTGAACCTCCCTTAAGTAGAAGCATCATTCTTCTTGTCTTATCTGTGCCAAAAGTGATCTTGAGAGAATGTTGATACATTTAAAGACCTTCATCATTATACTCTAAGTTTAACCATTGTTTAACCATTGTTTAACCATTGTTTAACCATTGTTGAACCACTACTGCGGAACAGGGGAGACACTTCTGTCACAACCACAAGCATTTTGGTATCTTCCCTTTCATGTGCCGATTTCACAACAAGAGATAGGGTCCAATCTTTGCCCTTCCTACCTAAATATATTAATAATTTTAAGCCTTCACATCAGCCAAATACCGCCTTTTACCTTGTTATGTCCTTGTATCTTTAATCTCATCCGACTGTAATATCTGGTGATAACTTGAAATTCTTTTAATTTTTTTAAAATCTAATTTTAAACAAAAGTACAATTTATTTAGTCTGCATTTAGTTTTCAAGGTATACAGTTCTTTATATTTTAAAACAAAAAGACATACATAATTAAAAACAATAAAACCAGTTGAAGTTAAAGCAATTATCTTATATTTTAACTGAGATTATAATATTAGTTTAATAAATGGGCAGGACCCGGTTTTTCCACACTTGTACGCATTGCTGAGGATAGAGAGCAGTGGAAGACCCTGTCTGCTGATGCTTCCACCATGGCACCCCTACGACCCATGACGGGTTACGGGCTGAGATGATGATGATGATAAGTCGTCCATGAGAGAATTGTTAACTTTTGCGGATATAAGTACACAATGAGGATCGAAGTTACAACATCTATTTTGTTCCGACATCTTTTATGAAAGAACCCATCTTCACTTGTAATTTGTGAGTGACGTCACGTTTCTTCAAAATCGTGTCGTCACATATCGTCACAAAAGGTTAGGCCCTCCCTGCGTGACGTCATATGCGCAAGACCCCCACCATGTGCAGCTTGTATGCAGCTTCTATCTCTGCCGGACAATTTGCAGTTCGCTGTCATGAGTCAGTTGCTAGTTCATTGTTTGGTACGGCGCAGTGGATACATTTCTTGGATTCCCATCTCTTCCCCCACCCGATCAAGTCTTGGACTCCTCAAGGACGGACATACGCAGTATCAGATTTAATTACAGAATACGCGTTTTGTTTTTTCCGATCTCTTCTGTGTGAGTTTTTCGTGCACTTTTATTTTGTTTTTTTTTTTTTTTTTGTTATCGCTGTTTACATTAAAAACGTAGTGCATTCAATCTTGAGAAAAGAAGATTTATCGTGAGGATGACACAAGCTGAACACACGCAATCAAAAGAGGAGCCACAGCAACAGATTATTGATCAAACAGTGGATGAATTGTTATGAGAGAACACGAAGATATCGCGTTCTGTTTTGTTGTCAATGTGATGAATAAACATATCGTCCGCAACCGAATCAAGCAGATATTTAAACCAGCGATTCTCAAAGTTAAGTATGAGTACCCCTTGGGGATAAGTGAAGATTGTTAAAGAGGTACGGGGATATTTGGTAAATAACTAGGTTATCATATTTAAATATTCCAAAGATGTAGTGTTAGTGAAAAATAAATCTTGTGGATAGGAGAGAACGGCGAGTGATGTTTTAAATAGATCCACAGCAAGGAAAACAGTAGAGGCTAACAACGATAAATGTGCAGAGCTGGGTTTAGGTAGTCGCATTAGGCATTTTTATTCCGAAATTTCCTTTTTTTTAAAAATGGGTCAAAAGGGAAAAATAATGTTTCCCTTCATTCATAGGCTCTAAATATTTGGCAAACCTTAGGCATCGTAGGTGCCGTGCCTGATGGGAAGTCCGGATCCGTATATGCGTATCTCTTTGAAAAATTGTACGAAGAATAAAAGTACTGGCTCACAACAAACAAGAATCAACGGTCTCACTAAATTATGTAACTGTGTTATGATCAGCATTTACCTACTTTGTGATACTTAGAAAAATAATAAAATGTTAAAAAGTTTCTTCATGAAAAATTAATGCTTATGCACTTTCTTACGTCCATCTGCACTGGCATCTCTATAATTTAATATATCTTATATTAAACTGGGGATACGGGAAGGTTTACTCAATAACGGTTTTAGGCATATTCAACCTATACTTTTGCCTAAGGCTTCGCTATTTTAGGGGTATGTAGCATAACTATATGCTTGTCGATACAACATGAATATATTTAAAAGCCCCTCGCAAGTTCACGATTATATTATGTAGATCCTTGTACGACATAAAATTGCTACCTGGTTCACTAAAACCCAAGTAGGTACATCGACCGAAATAATTTTGAGAACCCCTGATTTAAACAGAGCAGGAAAAAAAAATTTTAAAAAGTCATTATACCACCGACGTTGCACAGTTGACACTTTGTTGTTTCTAGATCTGCCAAAATTGGATCCGTTCCTTACAAAGTTAACAACATAAACGCACCAGGTATGGCATCGTCGTACGTGCCCAAACCAAGGGCCGGCGCCCAATTTCAGAGATTTAAGACACAATAGAGCTTCTGTGTACGCGACTTCTGCCTGGCGGAGACACTGAAACGTGGACAATAGGCGCGTGATCGTGACACCTAACGAGATAATTCATTGAATTCACACCGGAAACGGAACATCCATCTTTTTGTATCGCGCCAGGACTTGGTTAAGATAATAAACTCGGAAGGGAGAACCAATACGGAGTTCTGCGCCGAGTTTTGCATAAGTACAAAATAAACTATGCAAAGTATTATACAGAGAAACAGGAAATTACGTGGTTCGGTCATCTCATGAGAATGGAGTCCGATAAATTAGCACTACGTGTCTGCAACAGTTGAAGTTGTGGTGTCTGGCCACATAGAAGACCAAGAGGCAGATCCTACAACACAGGGCTGTGGAGTCGTGGAGTCGGTTGCTTTTAGTGGCGTCGGAGTCGGTACAAATGTCTGGACTCCGACTACTAATGTTATTCCATATGACTAGTAAAAAGAAAAACTCTAGTCGGATTTGGGAAATCGGAGTCGTACTTTTAAAATTTCAGGAGTCGGAGTCGGAAAATTTGTTGGCCGACTCCACAATCCTGCTACAAAAACACAGCCAGTGCAACGCAATCTGCTCAAGTATGCATACTTCAGCTCACCACTACGATTCACGACATCAGTAGAACGAAAACGTTAACAAGCAAAGTGAGTACTTATTACGAAGTAGAGTAGACAGTCAGGTGCCAGAGGACAGGGACAAACAGATATATGTCCTTGTGGGGAGGACTAAACCAGTAGAGTAGACAGTCAGGTGCCAGAGGACAGGGACAAACAGATATATGTCCTTGTGGGGAGGACTAAACCAGTAGAGTAGACAGTCAGGTGCCAGAGGACAGGGACAAACAGATATATGTCCTTGTGGGGAGGACTAAACCAGTAGAATATGACCTCCAAAACTGTCGCCTCCATGATAGGAGCAGAGTGGCAGCATGACCTCGAACTCATTTGAGGAAGAAATTGTACGTTGACAACACAAGCCTGAGACGGGCTGCAAACTTTATAAGAAAGGTAGATGTGGTTATTTCAGAGCGATGGAAGAAAAAGAACACCCCCACAGTTAAACAAACAGAAGAAACGATAAATCGCGAAAAATAGTTCTAGTACTCTACAGAACGTCCGATTGGCGTGGTGGTTAGAGCGCTGGTCTCTCACGGCAAAGATTCCGAGTTCGAAACACAGAGCATTACGCTCTAGTATGCGCAGCAGTAAACTGAGTTAGGGAAGGCAAAGGATGTGAGGAAGACAACAGATGACCCCACCTCTCGAAGCTGGGCCTAGTATAGTGAATAAGATTTCGATCCCCTACGGCAGTATATGTTTTGGGACTAACTTTACCTTTGAGCGTCCGATTGGCTAAGCGGTTAGATCGCTTTCCTCTCGCAGCAAAGTTAACAGGTTACTGAGCCAACACTTTGTAGCGCCACGCTCCATTCTACCCAGCTGTAAATTGGTACCTGATTCTGCTTCTAAGTTAGGGAAGGCAAAAGGCGGCGAAGAAGAGACTGGTCACCCCCACCTCATTTCTGGAAAAAAAGCTAGACAAAGTATAGTGAAGTCTGTAACACTCTACTCCTCTACGGCAATATCTTCTATGGGATTACCTTTACCGTTTACTCTACAGAACTGAACTCATCAACTCCAGATAGCAACTTCTTCATCGACATTGAAAGTCTTCTTTAACAAGTGCAATGCCGACTGGTGAAGGCGATCATGCCTCTTCACAACGTGTGTTCGAAGTGCTGTTTATAAATTTTATACGGTTGAAATTGTCAATGCCCTTAGGTTAAGGCGGCCGGCGTGATGCTGACCACATCACCCCTAGTGTGCCGACGGTCGAGAAAATATGGGCCTAACACCATATTCCCAATATGCCTCAATAGCGCGTGTAACGGGATCCTTTACCTTTTCCTTTTAGGTTAAATGGTCTTGTATGTTCTCTCTTTGTCGCTGTATATTTCTTTATTCCTGCGTTAAAGGTAGTCCCACGACAGATACTGCCGTAAGGGAGAGAGGTGTTAGAGACCTGACAGTACTAGATCCAGCATTGAGAGGTGGTGTGACCAGTTTCCGTCCTAGCTACCTTTTCCTTCCCCAACACAAGAGCAGAATCAAGTACAAATTTATAGCTGGGTATTCTGGAATGTATCGCCACCGTGTTTCGATCCCCGCACCTTTGCGGGAAGAGGGCAGCGCTCTAACCTTACTGTATTACTATATTGTGAATAGTAGTGACCACAGACATATACTAACATCCTGGCAGATAAGTCATTAATTAAAATTGAAAATCGTCAGGTGTTGTTTTTAATACTCCTCAATGCTGTATGATGCCTTTTAACGTTAACGTCCCCGGGCGTCAGCGTTTGAAGGAATGTTTACGACCGGAAATTTGACTGAATAACCTGAACAGCTCCTGCACATAAATCCCGTGTGGATGGGAAGAAGCGAAGCTCCTGACCGGGTTGGAAGGAAAGTCCACTGACCCCCCAGCCTCGCAATGACATGTCATTGGGCCAAAAGAGCTGGAAAGCTCGAGTGCCGCTGGTTAGAGAAAAAAAAAACAAAAAAAAAAAACCTTAAGGTAGGGGAATCGAGGCCACCCAGACAGGGTGACTATTTTTTAAATCAATATTCCTCTGAGACTCAGACACTCAAATACCGTTTGAAAAAAAAAAACAATATATCTAATTATAATAACAGCAAATCAAAGAAGAAAAGTAAGCCGCAGAGTCACATTTCTAGATATTGCATCATTTCAAAATTAGTGACAGCCTAGCTACGACGCTGCACACTCTGCTAGTGAATAGAGAGGCGCTTTTATTTGCGGCTTGAGAAACACTGCGCCATGGGCCACAACTAGACACCTGTTTCCCCCTAAGTATTTTAGACTTGAGTTTCAAAACAGTTCCAGTTTACAACATCTAAAACGTGGGGAAATCGATTTAAACTAGAAGTTATCAAAATTGTACCTGTTAAAATATAAATATGAACTTTTTAATGAGAATTTCATCACTTGCTCAAATCGCTCGTGAAATGCACTTGAAAAATGGAATGTGTCAGGTAACTTGGAACACCTGTAGACTTGTTCTCTCGTGTGCGCGATTAAGAGGAAACACGAATATAGGAAGAATTTCATAACATGCATTCTTTTCATATCGGTCTACGTCAGGGGTCCCAAAAGTGGTCGATATCGACAACCACGGCTCGATAAACCCAGAGGGTCGATCGAAGGTCGATTTAACTTTTGGGGTCGAAAGGTGAAAATCATATAAGTAACAAAAATGTCTGCTGTGACTTATTTTACATTAAGAAATACTGCTAATATCCCAAACTGAGGATATTGCTGTTGTGCAGCAGTTGAGCCGTTTCTACTTACATTCCCAAAGTTCGTACATAGTTGAAGCAGGTTTACGAAACGTACATGCAGTTTTATAAAAGCAAAGGAATAAATTATGTTTCTTCTCTCTCTGTGTGACTATACCGTGGTGACTTACGACTATAACTCACCAATCTCCCAACCAAATATCAATGGCCTTGTTAGTACTCCGCAGCCACATCCTTCCCATTAGAAAATTTAACCAGTTCAATAAACATTTAATGTTATTTATTATGCGTCCATAATCAATTCCTTATTTTATTAATTAATTAATTTTTGCCGGGGGTTAATTGGTGGCCATGAATTCCATGGAGGGGTCGAGACTCAAGGAGGTTTGGGGATCCCTGATGTAAATTTAGGCACGTTCAAGGAAGATGGTATTTGAAGTTTACGTGATTCATGTCTGTTGTTGTTTAGGGTTATTTATAGCACATTTTTTTTCTTTTTGTTCAGCATTTCACCAAGCTTTCTTTGAAGTTAGTTAAAAGAATGTTGCCATATCAGATGTATGTTTCTTCCAAGATCATTTGCTCAGCCCTGTGTAGTTACCAGCGAGCTCTGAAAAGACAATGAACAATAGGCCTACTGGACCCTGAAGCACAGCGTATACGGCATCGAGCTGGCAACTTCATCATGTAAAACCAATTGCTACAAAAACCACAGCAGCAGAAGCATGTGAGTGCTTAGAGTAGGCTTCCGGCAAGATGATCAGCTACAGTGAGGAGCACGAAGAAATATGATGATGCCACGCTTAACAAACGGAAGATACAGTTCTGATCGCTCATTATTTTGCAAGGAGTTTTAGTGGCGATTTACCTGTGAAGAATTAGGAGAAAAGCTAGAAAAAGATGCTCACGAAAATCAGAAATGGTTCTACAAGGCCCTAAAGAACATGAAGAAGGGAAAACAGTGCCCCCTTAAATGTATAAAGGACAAGCAAGACAAATTGTTTACAAAGTCAAAGGAAGTAGTGGAAAGAATATTTTTCAGAGCTCTGTGGTGGTGAGCGAGGTCAAGCCTCAGAAATGATAAGCACTATCCCGGAAGAGGAAACCAATGGTGGGGAAGATGGCATCAAGATTTAAGAAATGACGGCAGCACTGGAGAAAATACAGTTGGGCAAAGCAGCAGGAGATGATGGTATAAAAACCAGAAAAGGTTAATTACATTCGAGCAGCAGGCAACCTTTACTCCTGAGGGTCCTACAAGCAGCCTGGTGCTTTAACACCATACCCAAGGATTGGGAGATTGCCATCATAACACCCATTTTCAAAAATGATGACAACCGACATTGTGGAAATAATGAAGGCATATTTTTTCTCAGTGTCAATGGTAAAATTTACTCTAGAATCCTGGAGCAGAGACTCAGGCGCCTAACTGAGCCACACGTGGGTGAGGTCCAATGTAGCTTCCGAGCAAACAAAGTACTCAAGACCTTATCTTCACATTCAGACAACTGAGTAAAAAGGCCCTTGAGTATAACACTGAGATACATCTTTGTTTCATGGCTCTGGAAAAGGCGTTTGACAAGGTCCTCTGGAGCAAACTTTGGGACTACTTGGCAAAGAAAAACATTCCAACACCTCTGATTCGTGCTATACAGAGCTTCTACAAGTCTTACATAAATTATGTGCGGACGGCAAACCATATGCCAGAAGAGTCCAGAACCACCACTGGTGTAAGACAGAGTGATATTTTGTCACCCTGTCTTTCCATACTTCTCATGGACGTTGTCATCGAAGCATATAAAGAGAGGATAAGAAAGTATTCAGAGGGGTACTGGAAGATGACAGGTTTGTATATTAGAGCTGGAATTTGCCGATGATGTTGCCCTGATTGCTAAATCAGTGGCACGTATTCAATCCAACCTGCAAGCCTGGAAGGAAGAGCTGGAGAAGAGCGGGATGGTCATCAGAAGCTCCAAAACAAAAACCATGGTAATAACAAGAGAGGAAAAAAGGCATCAGATTATGCTGGGAGATCAGGTCCTGGAACAGATGAACCCCTTTAAATACATCGGAGCCGTCAAAGACTTGAAGGGAGGCAATAAAGAAGAGTTGGCTACCCGAAAAGCAGACGCTGGGAGACATTTCCAGGCCATAAATCGAGGATTCCTCAGCAAAAGAGTTGACAAGAAGATAAAGATAGCTGTATACCGCTCCACCAATGTCCCAGTCTTGACGTATAGATGCGAGTCATGGGCAATGACTACGACCCACAAAAGCCAGCTCCAAACCTCAGAAATGAGGTATCTGAGGAAGGTGGTTAAAGTAACAGGAAGAGACATGGTCCACAACCAGACAATACGAGAAGACCTCAAAACCCAGCCCGAACAGACTCAAGTAAAAAATCCCAACTACGATTGTGTGGCCATGTCTGCAGAATGGGAAAAAGTCGGATAACAAGTATGGGAAACTTAGAGCCAGAGATCGCTGGGAGGACAACATTAGACAATCTCTGAAGGACCGAAGACTAGATTGAAACCAGGCCAGGAGAAAGATAGCCAATCAGATACTGTAGTATGACGCTCTCTGACAAATCTCTACATCCCAGGGTAGAAGACGGACGACTAAGTAAGTAAGTTTACTGACGATTTGAATATTCATAATTAGTTTTAAAGTTCTTGATTCTATTGGTCGCAACGACCCATTTTATTCGTGTTTCATAGTATTATATCACAGTATACATTATCTAAAAAGTACTGTTCTTCATACTTGTGTGAGAATGAAAGGATATAGTATGCAAGATAGGGAGCCGCGCTAGCGTAGTGGTTACAACACCGCTCTGGCGACCGGGTGATACAGGATCAAGCCCGGGCGACGGCATTTGAGGATTTTTCGTCGACCGGGATTTGGACTGGATTAACTCGAGACCTGGCGATGACATTTGAAGGAGTGTCGTCGACCTGGGACTGGCGGCTCCTGAGCCGACCCAGCTGCAATGGGTACCTCCGAAATCGGCGAGTATTTGCCTGAATGGCGAGGGACACCTGTCTCTGTACAAGAAATAAAGGGATACTCACGTAAAATCAATGTCAGGTTATACATAAAAATAATAACCTGAGATTTCGCCTTGAGTATTAGCGGGCGTACGAAAAAAAAAAAAAAAAAAGTATGCAAGATAAGTGAGAGTGGAAAGGCAGAATGTTTGACTGGCCAGCGCGCCGAATTCTTAACCCTTTGAAAATAAAATTCGTTCGTCCGGTCATTCGTTCTGTAATTCAAAATGAATTTAAAAAATACTACCTACCTATAAATTGTAAAAACACCCAAGTGTATTATGTTTTTGTACATCGCTACAGTACACATCACCTGTGGAAATTACAGTGTGATTCAACTCGGCATTACATTTATTCCCGTAAGATTACAATACGGTACAGCACGGTGGTGGGAGGGGGTTGGGCGCCCAAACGAGACCTCGCATCACCTAGAATAATCCATAAGGCTGGCCGTGCTTCCAAGACGAACTAGAGAAAGTCATCTCGTCCGTTTGCGTAAATATTTGTGAGCTGTGCATATTAAAATTATTGATTATAAATATCCGTTTAATAACTATTCTTAGAACACAGATGTTTATTTTAAAGGAAGTCGTGTACGACACACATTAAGTGCGGTTCGTTACAAACAATAACAAATGATATTAGTTAATGGAAAACAAAGTTAAGGCACTAGTGATTAATAAGAACGAACGAACGAACGAGCGAAATCTTATCTCGTCAGGGTAAGGAAAAAGGCATTATTGCCTTTTTTTATTTGTGCCCTGCAATAATACAATTCTCAAAGTCGTTTTAAATTAAAGCATTCTTAAATTAAGACATACATTGAGAAAACCTGTTGATAACATTTCAAGGCAGTACTTTATTTTGGATTTCCCAGGGTAAAAGAGGAAGATGGAGATCAAAAACAAAAACGGAGAAGGGAACTGGAGACAGAAATTAAACAGGTAAATAATAATGGAAAGATCTTCAGCGGGTGTTTAACTTAGGTAAGTTTTGAACTAGCTCTTTCAAACCGGTGTTTAAAAGTACAGTATCTCCAGGTTTAAAGGTACTTTCATCGCATTCCCAGTGAAAACTCGCAAGCTAGCTTATCAAATGTTACTTTATTCATAAACTGGAGAAGATAGAAAGTAATCTTTTGTTTGAAGTGAAGTTAACATTCGGTAAAATGTTTAGTTTTAATTTTCCATCGCTGTGTAGATAGGATTGCAGGAAAGCAGATCATGTGACAGAGATGAAAGCTATATATAAGCTGGTGGTAGTGCCCAACTGGCAGAGAGGATAGTAGCGATTCTCTGCCGTGGCTAGGCGGTGCGTGCCGTTCGGAAGGTCCAGGTTCCATTCCCGGTAACCCTATCACTTCTGTTGTTTTTCTGTTGTCAAGATACTCTAAAACCTGGAATATACATGATGGTATCAAGGTACTGCCAGTAATGGGGTCTTTACCTTGTAGCGTTATGGCGGCTTGCGTACCTTGACAACCCCTAGAGCTTTGCCTGTGGGAGTTTTACTCTTGGCAGGTTCTACCAAGCCAGACAGGCCTGCGGGGGTAGGGGTCAGATTAAAGCATACACCTTGGTCCTCCAGGTTAAGGGTTTCAGCACAGGGCCGACACCCCTGTGTATGTAAAAGTAATATCAAGTTACGGAAACGGCAACAGATGGGGACAGTTTGTTGCTACCCTACATGACGCCACTAGGCGTGATGGCCACATTGACTGCTTTGTCAGTCAGGGGCCAAAGATCCAAGAAGAAGTAGGATATTCAGGTAGATCTTTGAAACCTATGTAATTTTAAAGTAGATCCCCACAGCTCCTTGGTTTTCGAGCGATATTGTACACAATTTTAAACGGAGTGATAAAGGTACACAATGGCCAGCTTGTTTCCTAAACGAGGCTCCTAAATCACGGGAACATTTGTTACGCCCTGATACCGATGACTAGGGTGATGGCGAAATGAGGTGCTCATAATGAAAAAGAGTTGAGAAGAAGACGCTGGCGATGGATAGGACACACATTGAGGAAACCTGTTGATAGCATTACATGGCAGTCCTTGTTCTGGAATCCACAGGGAAAGAGAGGCAGAGGTATACCAAAAAACACATGGAGAAGAGAACAGGATACAGCGGTGAAAATGATGATGAAAACATGGAAAGAACTTGAGCGGATGGCACAGGACATGAAGACGTGGCATGTGTTTGTTAAAGGCCTATGCTCCTCGGGGAGCTAAAGAGTATTGATTGATTGATTGATAATGATGATAGTGGTCATAATGGCGTAGTTGTGATAGTGATAATATTAACAACGATGATGGTTGTGTGATAAGGATGAAGATGGTGTTAATGAGAATGGCAATGATCATAACTATACCAAATGCTGGTGATGATCTTAATGATAAACGGTAGTGTTGGTGTGATTATCACAGTGGGGAGAATGTGATTATTGCGACTATCCCAATGGTAAGGGTGTAAATGTTACTGTGGTAAGGGCGGGACTATCCTAATGGTAAGGGTGTAACTGTTACTGTCATAATGGTGGAACTATCCTAATGGTTAGGGTGTAAAGGCCCCGTGTAATTGACCCTGAGATCTCTGACGGGACAAAAACAGAATAGAACTGCTGCTCCGTTATGCGTGTCGTACCGGGCGACTAATAGGAGATTGTACATGAGAATGGCAATCTAATGATATAAAACATATTGCAACAGAAACCACCACTGATTGGTGCAGGGGACAAACTACAGTGGTGGCCCCATGATCCATAAGGAGCGCATAGGAAGATGATGATGAAGGGTGTTATTGTCATGGAGATGAAGGTCAAAGTCGGTCCTAGGGATTTCAGAAGGAGGTGTAGGTCACGCATTGGCGCCTCCCCCCTTTTAACTGTATTCTTTTCTTATGATGGTTAATTTCATGCTAATGACTTGGATCACTCTATAAATTCCGCAAATGTTTTAAAAATGTCGGCGTATTTTTTCCTAGAATGTGCCTCTCACGCCGCCAAAGAGCCGGCTCTGATGGTGAAGGTGTAACTGAATTAGTGGTATTAAAGATGATGATGGCGTAACAACAACCTCAACCAATTATTATTACATTTTGTTACATCACTACATATTTTTTACATCACACCTAGGAAACTGTAAAAGGACATTGCGAAATCTAGTGTAGAACAATGAAAAGGAAAGTTACTTTAATCAGCGGCGGTTCCTTTCTTTACGCCTATAATTATCACGTGAACTACACATTAATTTACCACTCATATTAATGGGGCGTTCGACAGATATCTCGGGGGAAAAACTGCTAAGCGTACGGCGGCAATTGAAATTCTGTGCTAACGACCAGAAACAAAAGCAAGTGGTGGGTGGTTTTTATATTTCTCTCCCTTGTCTCAGGTGCTGTACGGAATGGCAGACAAAAATTTGGGGGGCAAAAATATCGTAGTATTTTTTTTTTCTTCCTCTCTATCGTTTGTGTAACACGGGAGAAGTTGAATGTAGATAAACAAACAAGTGCACGTGTTTGCATAACTAAGATAAAGTTTATGTAATGGAATCCAGGTGGAATAAAATAACTCAGGAGTCTTTTTTTGTCTACGAGGCTTTGAGGCGTTCATAATTCTGTAGAAAATAGATCAATAAATTTCTAGTGGCTTATTAATTTATTGATATATTCTTTTAGCGTTGTTATTATTACGTTCATTATCTTAGTTTCGTTATTTTGATTATTAATGTCTTCGTTACTTCGTCAAATTGTCTTCTTTTTATGTATCTGTCTTTATGATTGTTCCTTTCACTTTATTTGCCTTGTTGTCTTAAAAGTTTCTCGTCATTCACAAACAGAAAAAAAGTATTTATTATTGGTGTTTAAATACAGCAAATCAAGTGAAATAAATGTTGCTTTAGTATTTCTTTTACTCTCTCTCTCTCTCTCTCTCTCTCTCTCTCTCTCTCTCTCTCTCTCTCTCTCTCTCTCTCTCTCTCTCTCTCTCGCCAGCGTCTGCTATTGGGCTCAAAGCCACTCACCTCTGGTAAAATCTCTCGCATACACCGGAAAACGCCCTAGTAATTCAATAGCAGACTGTTCGAATCTTTCCGAGTTCGTATAACACGACACCTTAATCTGATTATGTCTCAAATCATTGTCTAATTTACGGTATGAAGGGTTGAATTTTGGCTGTTTTTGTTTTTGTTTTATTTGTTTATTTGTTTTTGTTTTTTTCTTGCATTACTTTCTGTTATGTTTTTTTTATTAAACATCCTTAAATTTGATTATGACTGGGTATTGCAAATGCATGTTGTTATATTACTTTTATAATGATACATGCCTAAATAATGCTTAAAGTAAATGTGAGGATGAAAGGATACGGTATGCAAGATGAGAGAGAGGAAGGGCAGAATGTCAGACGGGTCCGCGTGCCCAATTCTTAACCCATTTATAAAAAAGTTCGTTCGTTCGTTCTCTCTTTCGAAGTTATGAATGTATTAATTTGTAATCACTTTTAGAAAAGTGTTATTACAGGGCAAAAATATAAAAAGGTAATAATGCCTATCTCTTTACCCTGATAAAATAAAGATTTCTTTCGTTCTCTTTCTATCTCTTTCTCTCTTTCTCAGAGAAAGGAAGGGCAGAATGTTAGACGGGCCTGCGTGCATAATTCTAAACCCTTGGAAAATATGGTTCGTTCTCTCTCTCTCTCTCTCTCTCTCTCTCTCTCTCTCTCTCTCTCTAACACTACAACACCTAGTTAACAACGGCTTGCTAATTGATAGTCAGTCGGGGTTTAGACCTAAACATTCATGTCACACAGCTCTAACTAAGATGATTGACAACTGGCACTTAAATATTAATAACGATAACATATGTGGGGCAGTTTTTGTAGACTTTAAAAAAGCATTTGATATGATAGATCACGCTATTTTAATTAGAAAACTAGAAACATCAAAAGTAAACCTTCAACTAGTGACGATAATTAAATCATTCCTGTCAGACAGAAAACATGTAGTTTCTTACAATAACTCTTGCTCATACCCAACCATAATAAATACCGGCGTTCCTCAGGGCTCTATTCTTTGGCCTCTACTTTTTGCCATATACATTAATGACCTTCCATTACACGTCGAACACGCATCCTGTGACCTATTTGCTGATGACTGTACTATCTACACGAGTGATACGAGTTGCAACACACTCGAACTATCGTTACAAAAAGATACAGACAATCTGATTAAGTGGAGCATCGGAAATCGCATGCTAATTAATATAATTAAAACAAAGTGCATGTTAATATCAACTAGACAAAAATTACAAAATTCTGAGAAAACAACACTTCAGATCTATATTGGTACCTCACCAATTGAAAACGTTAATGAACATAAAACTCTAGGAATAGTCGTTGACCAGCATCTAAATTGGAACTCACATGTTCATGCACTGACTAAGCAAACGGCACAGAAAGTTTACCAGTTAGCTAAAATCAAACATTTCCTAGATGAAGATGCACGAAAATTGTTCTATGTATCTCACATACAAACAAACCTTGACTATTGCTCCACAATCTGGGATGGTTGTTCTATGTCCAACACAAAAAGACTCCATTCACTACAAAAGCGTGCAGTGCGTCTAGTTTCTGACAACTGCCAAACACAGTGTGTAGATCTATATAAATATCTCAAAATACTGCCTCTAAGAAAGCGCTTTCTGTTCAACAAAGCTAAATTTGTTCACAAAATCCTGTCACAGAATGCTCCAACATATCTGTGGCCAATGTTCAAATACAGTGAAAGACGCAGTCAACGCCTTAACAAAATACAAGTGCCCAAGCCTAGGCTTGACTTATTCAAGAAAAGCTTAGCTTACTCTGCTGCTCATCTTTGGAACTATCTTCCACATTATCTAAAACATAACAACCTCAGTCCCTATTCATACAATCGTAAACTTTTCGAATACTTTATGAGTTCTGATTATCTGCCCCCCTAATATGATTATTTTTCCGAACAAATGGTATAATATCGAGTGTAGGTTTAATGATGATGTTAGTGCTTTTCAACATATTTTGTTTCATGGTAATACTTAGTTTGTACTTTTCAACATATTTTATTTCATGTTTATAATTCTGGGAGTGAAGGCGTGCTATTCTTCAATTATCTCGTCAGAGACCTGATGAAACTACACGGATCATATAACAGAAGTTAGGTAAGGGAAACAATCAATATATATAAAATCACAGCTTTTTCTGTCACTAACGCTAAGGGATGCAACTTTGGTTGAAAGTTAGACATTAGTTGTATTGTTTCCCTTATATGTATTCTCCCGAAAATAGTAACACTCGACAAAGAAAAGTGCGCAAATGACGGTGTGCACAAAAATATTTATAGAACTGTGGTGATGCACAGTGGTTTAAAAAAAAATACTTTTGAATAAGTAAAATTGCCGTTAGGTATTGGTATTTTTAAATTTAATTCCCGTCTTATGACGGGCTTTTACACTAGTATAGAGATAAAAGCTGAAAATAAGACCATGAAGAGGACTGCACTAAGACGGTGGGCTGTTAAAAAAAAATTATATTAATATGCCTTTAAATAGTACAAGGTACAAAGAAAATGTCATACGTTTCGGACACAAGACCTTCTTCAGGGATCAAAAAAAAAAAAAAAAACAGAAAGAAAAATAAAGCGTGAAAAGAACGTTAAATATAAATTAAAAGCATGCTTTTTGTGAATTAGCGTGGCCTGTTTCGTTGTGGTTGAGCAAGATTTTAAAAAGCAGATATTGCAAAGCATAAATAAAATAAATTAACTTAACTAAAAATTATGCAAGAAAAAATTTTGTTTTTTAAATGAAGAGCAGGAGTATTATAATAGACGGCTTATATTAATACACAAAAACAGAAATAAATAAACCAGATATATCAGACACTAAGGATACTAATAGAGGCAATTTATAAAAATAATAACAGAAGAACAAGCAATATTAAAAGAGGGAAGAATTATAACGGAAAGAGGTCAAGTACACGACTGAAAACATACAACATAGTAATAACATCAGAGAGTTATTGGAAACAAATGCGACACCATTAACACAATAATTGTAGAACGCATGACCTCGCTTTTAACACATAAGTGTTAAACTTGATGTAGATGACGGAAACAAAAGAGAAATCAAGCTATATACCTTAACGATTCAATTGTTCCAAATGAAGCTGTCAAAAGTATCCTAGTAAATCGAAATACATTAAGAAAAGAAACATTCCACAAACAAGAACAAAAAACATAGTAACACAGAATAAGTAACAGTGATTAACAGAGAAAACGGAATAAGAATAATTAATGCGAAATGGAATAAATAAAACGCTAGGAAAAAAAATGAACAATAAATAATTAAACAACTTTAACAGAAAGAAAAAAAATAACGCTGAATTTAAGGCATGACTACGCTACAAGAAAAAAAAAAACTAACTGAATATGGCAATTCATAATAATACCTAATTTTATTTAAAATATTCAGAAAAATGTGTACGTAACTCTGGGGGTAGTCGTGATAAATGTTAATTCCCCCTTCATAGATACCATACTAAGTTAATTATGACACAAATAAATGTTAATAATACATATTCAATTTGATGACAAAGTAATGTAAAAAGTAGCACTGTGATACATAAAGTAGCGTTAATATTTTAATAAAACTTACAGAAAATTGTTGTCGATATAATATACAACTGCTCACTGGAAGATATGATCGCCTTTCTGAGACGTCACCGAAATAGTTAGGGTTCAATGTTATTCTCAAACATATGAGATCTATAGAAGTTATTTCTCAATGCTCCTTCACAGTTGGGTTTATATAGGTACGAAACGTCCATCACCCCTGCTGGGATAAATACTATGTCGTGATGTGAAGATGGTGGTGGAGGGTAGAACGAAGACGTGGGTAGTGGAAGGGGGGTGAGTGGCTGTTTAGATGGCGAAACTGGAGGAGGGCTGTGTTTGGAAAGAGGGGAGGAATCTGGAACAGCTAAGTGTAGATGAAGTGGTCTCGCAATGGGATGGGAAGAAACTTTATTGTTTTGTTGTTGTTGTTGTTTTTGTTAAATCGTGGCTAAATAAAGTTGGTTTATAAACAAAATTTATTGTCTTTAAAGAAAAAAAAAATTGAGAACAGAAGAACTGAGAAGAGCTCTCTTTAAAAACGTAACAGGGAAGGCATATGTAAGTCACGGTAAAGGTAATCCCACAGCAAACACTTCCGTAGGGGAATGTTAGAGACTTCACTATACTAGGTCTCAGCTATATGATGTGGAATGACAATTCTCTTCCTCGCTGCCTTTGCCGTACCTAATTAAAGAGCAGTCAGATACCTGTAAGAGGCCCCCGGGCACATAACCTTTTTACAGGGTTTACTGGAAACTGAATAAGTCAGAACTTAAACTTCGAACGCACAGAGGCAATCCTCCTTTACAGGGTATTATAAACAGGGAAAGAATTTAATGTTTAACACATGAACAAAGGAAACTAAAAGAATATGTATAACGGCGAGGATTCTTTCCGATCACTACTATTAGGGGCCCACTAGGTGAAGAGGCCCCAAGGACGTGACCGGTCCACCATGACGTTAGTTACGCCACTGCCGAGCACAACCTGATATCGCCACTGCATATGAAGGAAGAAAGAATACTGAGAGGCAGAATGGGATAGAAAGAAAGGAAGGCAAAGAAACGTGTTATCTTCTTTTTGTATTTCTTTATTGCAGTTTATCTCTGTCTAAGTATCGGAAGAACCCATGTTGATCGTGCGGAACAACCTTCTTCTTCTTCTTTGATCCATAACCGCCAACCGTCAAAGCAGTCAGCGGCCATCACGCCTGGTGGCGTCTTGTAGGGCAGCAACAAATTGATTCCACTTTGCTCGGTCGGCGGCCATCCTTCGTACAGTGCCCCAACTGTGGTTCATTCTTTGCATCTCAGCTTCCACAGTTCTCCGCCAAGTTGTTTTTGGTCGGCCTCTCTTTCGCTTTCCCTCGGGGGTCCATAGCATAGCTGTTCTTGCGATGGTATCAGGGTCCCTTCTGAGGACATGGCCAACCCAACTCCAGCGTCTGCCAGCTATGATGGTGTAACCTAGGAGGGCAGAAAATAGGGGTTAATGCACCCGTCGTAGCTGGGGTAAAAGGCGATTAGGCAGAGTTATGTGTGGGGCCAGTAATCTCGTAATCATCGTCAATTAATCACAGTGGCGGCTTTCTTTAATGAGCTGTTGAGCTGCAGCACCCCCTGTTAAAAAAAGGACTGCATACTGTCTCTACTACATTATAATACATAATCCGGACAGACCAAAAAATACAAAAAATTGAGGTTACACCGGAAGAGTTAAATACAAAACAATCAAAAAATTATCCAACACCGTATTGTGGCAAGTGCTGCAAACGATGACAGTTCAAGTGACCTTGACCTCTTATAAGCGAATGCTTGTTATACACACAGCAAGAAGCCAGCTGCGATTGGGTTGAATTTATTTAACTAGTGCTGAAACGGAACACAGCTCAAGTGGAAATTATCTCTATCAAGCGACTGTTTACGTGCGCGTTCACCACAATACCGCAAAACGTTGGTCAATTGCATTGTTTTGAGATTAATTTAATGCTGATATTTTCTTGTGTGCTGAATTATTATAGAAATGAGTGAAGTAACTGTTACGGTACATATTTACAAGAAATTGTTTTTTCGCGATTGTCGTTGGCTGAAAAATGCCGTGTAAAAACACTAGATCGGTGAGTTTTATGTATAGTATTTTAAATGAATGAACAGTGCAGCACCCCCAATGACAACCCCCTGGAACAGCCACTGATTAATCATCATTATAATCAATATTATCATCCTTCAGTACCGTGCCAACTGCCGTTGGAGATGTGTCCTCCCATTCCACAAGGTCAGTATATCTAGGAATTTCTCTCTCTCTCTCTCTCTCTCTCTCTCTCTCTCTCTCTCTCTCTCTCTCTCTCTCTCTCTGTCTCTCTCTTTTTCTCTCCTTCTACGTCTTCTTCTTATTTTAGGCGGTTTTTAGATTATACCAGATTTCTGGTCTTTTATGTTCGGACATGCGCCCTAGTATAGCAGACGAAACATGTATCTAGGTCAAACGGAGCGCCTTTCGGGAAAACAAGGCAAAGGTCGAATTCTTTTCTTTTTTTTTTTTTATCTTTCATATTGGGTTTTTCAAAATCTCTTCTTCTCTTGTCGTAACCTAATTGATTTGATTTTTTTTTTTTAATAAAGTTTTGCCTCGTTTTGGAGAGGCGCAATCCCGTTCAACCTAGTCGGTTATATTAGGGCGCATGTCCAAACATAAAAGACCCTTAGGTCTGTAAATGATTTGATTGACCTCGGCTTATCAGGCTGATAAGATTAAGACATTCGTATTTCCTCTAATCACTTCATATTTTAAGTCCGGGCCATCCAGTGTATTCCTTTTATTCACAGGAATCATATCTCAACGTCCCAGACTTCCTTTCCACTTATTTGTTTATTGTCCAGCTTCCACAGTCATAAAATAATTTAGGTTTTACACAGCATCGTAAAACTCTGTTATCCTTTGCCAATTCGATTGTCACGCTATGAAAAAGCTGAGTTTTAATTTCTTGTCTTGATTTCGTGTAGGCGTTTACAGTGAGCCGTTATAATAAACCCATGGTAATTAACCTGTTTTACTTGACGCATTGCTTCTTCGTCTACAAATATCTGAAATCACTGAACTGTTTCTTTTCCTTATATAATCCTTAAATAAATTTTCTTTTCGCTTTCTCTAATCTCTTCTTAGTGCTGTTAGCTTTAATTTTCTCCCTCCACAAGCCGTATGGTGCGTCACGACGTTATAGATTATTCTCTCAAAAGCCGCTTTGAGAGCTCCGTTTGTTATAAGTAGATTAATACTTATCTCTGCACCTTAAGCCATATACACAATTTTAAAGAAAAAGCTTATTTATTTTATGTCAGACTTACAATAATTTGATATATTCTTCATTTACAGCGAATTTATAAATATTATTAGAGATCTTGTCATAAGTATGTATATTTGCTGTATGTTTTAAAATATAAATCTAAGAAATGTGGTGCAAGTAAAAATAAGGGACATGATCCAATACCAGACGATATGTTATGGCTTCGAAACCCAGCCCCTGCAGACCAGAGCAGAACTTCGGAATGAAAGAAGAGCGGCTATCACGGCAAATATGGGAAATCAAAAGCCAGTGCTTCAGCCCTCCAGGACAACCCAGAGTTCACCGGGAGGACAACATAGACAATCTGTGAAGGACGGAGGATTAGACTGAAACCAGACCAAAAGGAAGACAGCTGATAGGGTATCATAGCGCTCTCTCTCTCTCTCTCTCTCTCTCTCTTTCTCTCTCTCTCTCTCTCTCTCTCTCTCTCTCTCTCTCTCTCTCTCACATAATATTTTTAAGTGGAGCAACGAGAATCGAATGCAAATAAATATTAGTAAAACGAAATATATATTAATATCAACCAGACAAAAACTACAAAACTCGCAGAAAACAACACTTCAGCTCTACATTGGAACATCACTAATTGAAAACGTAAATGAACATAAAACTCTAGGTCTAACTGTTGACCAGCACCTAAGTTGGAACTCACATGTAAGTGCACTCACAAAGCTAACGGCAAAAAAAGTTTACCAATTAGCCAAAATCAAACACTTCCTGGATGTGGGGGCAAGGAAAATGTTCTACACATCTCACATACAAACATACCTAGACTATTGTTCCACAATCTGGGATGGTTGTTCCATATCCAACACAAAAACGCTTCATTCACTCAAAAACGTGCAGTGCGCCTAGTTGCTGATAAACACCAAACACATTGTATAGATCTATATAACTATCTTAAAATATTACCCTTAGAAAGCGCTTCCTATTTAACAAAGCTAAATTCGCTCACAAAATCTTGTCACAGAATGCTCCAACGTATCTGTGGCCACTTTTAAAATTCAAGGAAAAACGTAGTCAGCGCTTAAACCAGTTAGAGGTACCCAAGCCGAGGCTAGATTTGTACAACAAGAGCTTGGCTTACTCAGCTGCTCATCTTTGGAACAATCTTCCACATGATCTGAAAAACATGCACAGTCCCTACTCATATAATCGTAGGCTGTTCAAATACATTATGAGTGCGGATTATATGCCGCCCTAAGGGATTATGTTTCGAATTATTATTATCTAATATACTGTATGGAGGGTCTGATGATCTTGTTTTTCATTTTAATATACCTTACTTCTTAATTGTAATCAGATACTGTAAATGTATGCTTTTATACTACTTATAATGTTGCATCGCCGTTGAACTAATACCTTAAGTATGTTGGAGAATGTCTGGATACCTAGCAATAAAGATGAGTAAGAGGAAGGGCAAAATGCAAGACGGGCCTATATGTACGATTGTCATCTATCAGTCAATACCCTTTACCTCCCTAAGGAGCATAGGTCATAAAACTGGATCTCGTGTAGTGGAGGCGTCAACAATTCACTCCCTGTGGCAGTATCTGCTTGGGACTCAAAGTTGCTCACCTGTGAGAACATTTTCCGCATGCGCTGACAACACATGAAGTCCCAGCTAATTCAGCAGATTTCCAAAATGTCACGAGTTCTTATTATATGCCACCATTATCTGATTACGTTTCAAATTATGTCTTATTTACTGTATGAATGGTTTAGATTGTGTTTGTTAGTTTTTTTATTTTTATTTTTATTTTTTTTAAGGTATTAATTTTTGTTAATGTATTTTAATTAATAATTCCCCCCCCCCTTTCTACCCCCCTCCCCCCTAAATTTGATTATGTTTGGATGTTACAAATGTATGTTATTATTTTACCTCGATAATGTTGTATGCTTAAATAATGCTAAAAATACATGTGCTATTGAAAGGATACGGTATGAAAGGTGAGCGAAAGGAAGGGCAGAATGTTAGACGGGCCTGCGTGCCCAATTTTTAACCCTTTGAAAATAAAGTTCGTTCGTTCGTTTGTTCGTTCTCTCTGGCAACCCTCCGCCAACTGGCTTCTGTTTTATTGTCTTAGGTAATTCTTAAAGACTGCCTACCACAGAGAACTAGCTGTGTCTTTTAGTTACTCGATGACCCTTTTCTTTTATGATATTAGGATGTCTATTTATTTTAAATTGTTGACATTATGTCCTTTAG
This sequence comes from Oreohelix idahoensis, assembly GCA_024509875.1. Taxonomy (NCBI): domain Eukaryota; kingdom Metazoa; phylum Mollusca; class Gastropoda; order Stylommatophora; family Oreohelicidae; genus Oreohelix; species Oreohelix idahoensis. The sequence goes on along the minus strand of JAMPIV010008132.1, from coordinate 124,133 downwards.
CTATTATTCATCATCATCTAGTACCATGCCTTCTGATGTACAGATCACTTCTCTTTTATAACTTCATGTCCTCAGTGCTGCTTATCATTTCTGCTGTTGACTTTGTTTCCATGCCATGATATTAGCTGTCCAGAATCTTCTAGCTTCGTCGTCCTCTGTCTCTTTTTCCTTTAATTTTTCCTGTTGTAAAATAATATTTCAGCTTTTTTCTTCACATAACATAAGAAACTTGGATTGGTTCCTTTTAATGTTGGGATTCTTAACCTGTTGTCCATTGTTTATATTTTTCAGTATGACTAAATGTAAACATGCAACATATGAGATTAGAGAATTCGTTTGATTATATAATCTATTTTTTTTTAAACAAATCGGTGTCACCACATTTGGGCGCAATCGCAAGAGCGGTGGAGGACAAAGAACTTGCGAGACTAAGCTACCTGGGACAAAAGGATGGGCGGCTTCTGATAGCGGCATAGAAGCAAAAATCTATTTTGTCTGGGAAACAGCAAGACAATAGAAAAGGCGACGGTATGCCGAGAATAGGGGAAACCGCTAGTGAGCCATTTAACAGTGAAACAAAAATACCGAGCGCCAGGCAATCTGGACATGCGGAAACAAATCGGAACCGCAAAGAAAGATAACTCTGAAAAAGGGGTAGATAATTTCTCTATCGGGCAACAAATCACAGGCTACGGTTTTTCTTATCCCATGACACCAGGCATGCAGTTGAAGATTCCGCTGCTAGAGCCCACTCACCTTTCACAGACTGACATGGCCAGGCCTCGCACGCAAACGTTCAGATGTGGCATGGCAACTTGAAAGGCAAATTAGTGGATCAGAGGCGGAGCTATAGGAGCCGTCTATAATTGTCTTATATGAGCGATTAGAAAATATAACCTGACAGGCAAAAGATTTCAGCACGTTTATAAACATTCGTGAAGGAAAAGGGAAGATCCAGAGCGTTGCCTGCTCTATTTTTGCATTCCAGTGTGGATTATAATTTTTCCAGTGGAATTAATTAAGGTTTTTAAGGAATTAATGAAGGGAAAAAGAGTCCTGCAGATGTCTGAGTCTATACATTTAGAGTTTGGCGTCTAATTAGAAAGAAGCTAGGAAGTCTACCCCAGAATAGCATAATTCGCAAGACAGGACATAATAACCTACCTACGTTACAAGGAGGATATCCATGCTTGCATTTGTACACGTCAACAGTCGGTGGCAACAGTATTTTATTCATCTGTTTACTAAGTTCACAAAATCACAAATTCATTCGTCAAGATATCAAGTACACGTATAATGAGTCTATATATCAAGTTCAACTCGGTTCTGAGTGAGTTGAACTTGATATATAGACTTATCAACTTGTGAGTACGTGAACTTAATATCTTGACGAATCAATTTGATATTTACAGCAATAAGTGCTCGTCCTTGAGATAACTAACACTGAGGAAAAGACTTCTACATCGCACAGTCTATGTATACCTTCGCATGATCATACATTGAGGGAAATTTGGAAGGATCACAGCCTAGATAGATTTATCTTCAATGTGGTAACTGACTTAGTATATCTCATTATTATTTCATTATTTCCATAGTTTCACTATCCTATTTAAGGAACTTCATTTTTGCCTTTCATGTGAATTGTCTGTCACAATCATCCCTTTTACTTTCTACTAACCCCTAAGTGTGTATATTTAACAAACAAACACATAGCCGTGTCGATCGTTAACTCGCTATTTAATGGTATCACTCGTACTGCCTGTGTTAAGTATTTACATATAGGCAAAATCCTTTATTTTGGAGGTTGGGGGCTTTTTTTTCTGTGTCGAGATCAATGTCGCAGGGAACCTGAATTCAACTCTTCATTGTTTATTAAATATCACTACTTAGTGGAGACCATTCGCCTTCTCTTCTTCTTGTCTTTATCTCGAACAGATCTCTTTCTTTTCTTAACGAGCCAAGTTCCGGAGACCTTATGGATAATTTTCTTCAGGCCATCCCCATCATGCACCTATCATTCTGTGACGGTGCGACAACTAGTGTCCCACCCGGTATAACTGTGCGACAATGGCATAGAATGAAGTCAACAACAGAATTAACAAATAGTACTGGAGAAGCGTGATCGCTTAAGCGACCAGGAATTGTACTTGATAAAGAAGTTTTGGGAGTAAGCTAGAAAGCACTGCAAAAACTGACAAAATTGATAAGAAAAAGATAAGGCATTTAGAACAGTCTACCGACCTGGCATGAGAATAGTCAGAAACAGAAATGATAGACAGCACAGAAGGCCTATGGTTTTTGAGAGATAGTACGACTCGAGTCTGCCTGACACTTGTTGATACTTACATGAGCAGTTTTGAGCCATAAACCTTTTTACTGACACATTACTGTTTACTGTTCACGGTAAACGTTATTTTCAATACTTATTCAGTTAGCTGTGTGCATCTATTTTAATAATTGCAACAACGAAAAAAATAACATACTGTTATTTATAAATAAATGTCTCCCCTGTTATTCATAAATTAATGTTTTCACGGTTTATTATAATTTAATGTTTTCACGGTTACATATCAATTAATGTTTGCACGTTACATATAAATTAATGTTTCCACCGTTACATATAAATTAATGTTTCCACGGTTACAGATAAATTAATGTTTTCACAGTTAATTATAAATTAATGTTTTCACGGTTACTTATAAATAAATGTTTTCACGGTTAATTATAAATTAATGTTTTTACAGCCGCTTATAAATTAATGTTTTCACAGTTAATTATAAAATAATGTTTTCATGGTTAATTATAAATTAATGTTTTCACGGTTAATTATATATTAATGTTTTCACAGTTAATCAGAAATTAATGTTTTAATGATTAATTATAAATTAATATTTACTTGCTTTGCGCTTTTTCATCTTCTTCTTCCGCATCCGTCTGTTCTTCTTCTTTAATATCGTCTTCTTTTTTCTTCCAGATCTTCTTATCTTGTTCTTTTGTATGCTCTTCTTCTTCTCCTTCTTTCTTATCTTCTTCTTCCACATTTTCTTCCTCTCCTTCATCTTCTTCTTCCTTGTCTTCTTCTCATCTTTATTTTCTTGTTTATTCTTCCCTCTCCTTCGTCATAACATTCTTTTTCTTTCTTTTCCTCTTTTCCTCCATTTTCTTCTGCAACATCAGAATTTGGAGCCTGAAAATTTCTTCGCTGCAAATAAATATTGCTGAATTCCTCCCTAATCTAGACGACATCTATGCAATGAACACGCACCCCAGTCCGTTAGATTGACATCTGCGTTGTCAATTCATCTTATTAGAAGCTATCTCAATATTGTTGCGCTTTCTTTTTAACCAGTGATTCCTTGTATCTATTCAACTATGTACCTTGCATTCCAGGGTCCGGTTGGCAGAGCTGTTAGAGCATTGGCCTTTCAGGGCAAAGGTGCAGGGCTCAAGACAATGTAGTGTCACTCTCCAGTCTACCTAGCTGTAAATAGGTACCTGTCTTTTCTTTAGTGTTGTGGAGGGCAAAGGCAGCGAGAACAGAAACTGGTCACCCCACCTCTTGAATCTGGACCTAGTAATATGAAGTCTCTAACACTTTATTTAGCTACAGCAGTATTTGCCTTGGGTCTACCTTTACCTAGTATCCGATTGGCTAAGCGGTTAGAGCGCTATCCTCGTGAGGCACAGTTACTGGATTTCAGGATCGAAACCTGGTAGCGTCACGCTCCAGTCTGTCCGGCTGTAAATGGGTACCCGACTCTACTCGAAAGTTAGTGAACGCATAGGTAACGAAGGGGGGAAATGGTCATCCCACCTCAATAAAAAAAAACAGCTGGACCTAGTATGCTAATGTCTCTATCTATATCCAGTATGGTGATGTCTCTATCTATATCCAGTATGGCGATGTCTCTATCTATATCCAGTATGGTGATGTCTCTATCTATATCCATGATAAGGGTGGATTTAACTGGAATGATAAGCCAAAGGGTCTGACCACCAAAAGTGGATTTAGGCTGACGACAAATCACCACCCCTATCGACACCTGGTATAAAAGTGCAAGATGTAGGTGTCTTCTCTGGTTTATAGTGTTGCTGTGTATGTTGCAGTAGAATAGTTCACAGGGTACAACACAGGCAACATGATGTGTAGAGTCATGAAAATGGTAACTTCGCTTTATGTTTTATACCATTTATTGCACGCCACAAAACAGTCATGATATTTTGTCATCACCAACATAGTTTAACGAATGCAGCATTCAAAATCATATTAGCTGATAGTCATGTAGGATTCAATACTCAATAGTTCTATTGTAAACAGATAGCTTCTGTATATTCGATATCATAAAGTTCTGGTTCATGAAGCTATATATATATATATATAATAAATATATATATATATATATATATATATATATATATATATATATATATATATATATATATATATATATATATATATATATATATATATATATATATATATATATATATATATATATATATATATATAGCACAGATCTGGGTGCCTAAGGTTCATACATATAACTTCTGCAACAGTGTCAGCTGCAGATCATCAATGTTCATAGACAATAATAAATGCTCCCTTCCTGATGCTAGCAGATCAGATGTGTACAATAAGTCCGTTTACTGTCTGCACGTGAATAGCATACATGGAATACAGGTCAAACCGACCCTTATAACCTTCCTAAGTCTAACCATCTGACTTGGACGTGATCTCTGATATAACGAATCCTGGAACACAGACAATAGTCTTGTTGGTCTAGAGCGACCCATATATATATAACTAGTTCAGGTATAAAGATACCGGTGGCGAAAATCCTAGTCAAAGTACCTCTCCATTTTGAATCACACAGGCGAGCAAGGAGCCACAAAATGACGAACTTCTAGATGATAGCATAAAGTTCAATACAAGAGGAATTACCTTTCTTCGGAAATCAACCACGAACATATGCCTCCAGGCAGGCTTGAATAATACTGGGAAATAGTCTAGTTAGCTAACTAACTCACAAAGACAATGTATTTCCCTCAGAAAATCACAAGACGCACATTGCGTCCGCTCGCTGCTCAGACCATTTCTAAACTCCCGAGCTGGGCGGAACACACCAAACGAACTACCAGTTTTGACATGCGCAGAACTCCAATATCTGAGTCGCCGCTCACATAAGACGATTCTAAGAACATTCGAGATAAAAGTCTTACACAGTCGCGCCTTTTATGGTCATGAACAGAAGCGAAGTTACAGGTTTCAGACATCTACAACAGTTGACTGATACTACCAAATAAGGAGATATGGTCACGCTTCGTTCAAGAAATTATAGACCGAACGTGTCTCTATACAAGAGAAGGCAAACTCATAATAAAATTGTAGTCTCGATATCTCGGGTTATGTCCCTTTGACTGTAAAAAACATAATACACCTTTCAGTCAAAAAATGATCATACATACGAAAAATGATCATACAAAGACTTTGGAAAAAGTAATTATTTGTGCGTAACATTACCGCACCCTCCCGGGGAAAAAAAAAATGAAACATTTTTTTTTTTTAAATCCTGGAGCCGGAAAAAAATCTAGGCTCCTAACGCACGTATGATGCGCGGATATATACCTAACAAACTAGCTCAACGCATGGAGCGAAACTGAGATCATATCTCAGGTCCTTAGAGAAAAAATTTATCTAAGTATTCGCGTATATATTCCAGGAAGATGCCACCAACACACGCCACAATTATGGCAACATCATAATAAAAGTCAAATTACTCTCATACCAATATATGAAATTAAATATATCATTATGATATCATACAATGTGTTGTGCAAATAGCGGTGTAATATACTAATATACCGCACTATATTATTACATTATATAATGCATCAGTAATTAATAACTAATACAATGTTATTCTTCGTTGACATAAAACAATCAATAGAAGAAGATGTGGACATCATCCGCTCCCAATCTAGGACAGGACTTGATATCCTCAATGTTCCACAATGGACATAATCTCGCAGACTTCACTGATGTGCTGCGAAAATATCAATAACACAAATCTTAAAGACAACTGGTAAATCTCTTAATACAATTATGCAAATATATTATCTAAATGTGGCCGAGTGATCTTTTGGCCCGTATATCACTAACTAAGCCTTCTTAGATAATTACATGGTACAATGTTATAAATTCCCCCCAAAAAAGTGAGAAAAAATCTACTAACATGTCATTATAATATTGGACTGTATATCAGGAAATATATATATGACAGAAGAATCATGTGGAATCGTGTGGGCATCTGGACAGAATGTCTGCCATCACATTATCCGAACCACGGATAGCTCGAACCGAGAAATGAAATGGTTGAAGAGCTATGGCATAACGAGTGGACCTCGAGCTCTTCAAGTTTTTGCTCTGAATAGCAGTAAGCGCTTTCTGGTCGGTTTCCACAATGAAGTGTGCGCCTAGAAGAAATCTTTGTAACTTCAGAATAGACCATACCATAGCCAATAACTCACGGTCTAAAACCGAGTAATTCTTTTCTGCAGCATTTAATTTCCTAGAGATATACATCACCGGATGCAGAGTATCAGAATACTCCTGCATTAGTGCTGCCCCAATCCCAGTTGACGAGGCGTCACTTCGAAGAACAAAAGTCTTCTCAATAGTAGGTAACCTAAGAATAGGTGGAGATGAAAATAGGGCTTTAACCTGGTCCAATGAGGATTGACATTCTTTAGACCAGCGGATCAGATTAGGCGACCCTTTCTTCAATAAAGTAGAAAGCGGTGCCATAATGGAGGACAGATTCGGAATGAATCGTCCGTAGCATTGGATCAAACCTAATAGACTCCGTACTTGTTTCTTCGTCTTAGGGACCGAAATGTTAAGTATTTTTGAAACATTGTGGTCCTCTGTCTTTAAAAGACCATGACCAACACGATGACCTAGGAAAGAAATCTCGCTAAATCCTATAAAGGCTTTAGAGGGTTTTGCAGTCAAGTTATACTCGCGAAGAGTAGACAGTAATTCGTATAAACCCAAATAGTGATCTTCCCAGGAATCACTGAATAGACAGATATCATCTAAGTATGCTATGACATCTGTACGATATGCGAGAATTCGCCGCATCATGCGTACGAATGTAGCAGGGGCGTTCATAAGACCGAAAGGCATGAAATTCCATTGGAATAAACCCCTAGGTGTAGAAAAAGCTGTAAAAGGTTTGGCACGTTCAGTTAGCGGAACTTGCCAATAACCTTTAGACAAATCTAGTTTGGTAAAGAATCTAGAATTAGCAAGTTTATTGAGTAGCTCTTCTAATGAAGGCATAGGTTCAGCGTCGAACTTCGTAACTTGGTTCAATTTGCGATAATCTACGCAAATGCGAATGTTATTATCCTTCTTTCGAACAATAACCATAGACGAAGAGTATGCTGAAGTGGATGGTTCAATGATTTCTAAACGTATCATTTCATCCAATTCTTTTTCGACTTGAGACTGGACATGGATAGGTATTGGATAAGGTCTGACTCTGATAGGATTATGATCAGTTAGCACAATGTCATGTTCAATGACATGTGTGTGTCCCGGGATGTCTGTAAGAACATCCTGAAATGTTTGCAACATCGAAGAAACTTGTCGATGTTCCTCAGCGGAAAGATTTGGAGAAACGGTCACGTTTTTCCAAGATTCCGTAGAATAAAGTGGGACCATAGGAAGAGGAAGATTGACATCAGAAAAAGTAGTTTCCTCATCCTGTATAACTGACAGAGATGAGTACTGACCATGAGGTGCTTGAGAATTGTCCGTTGCCTGGAAAATAGGCTGCAAATAGTCAGGTCTTTCATAAAATTCCGTGAGCATATTTATGTGGAAAGTTTTATGCTTTCCATCAATATCGACAACATAGTCGACATCAGAAATTTTGGAGACTATTGCATATGGACCTTTCCATGCAATTAGAAGTCTGTTCTCCCTTGAAGGAAGTAGAACGAGAGCTTTGTCACCTGGACAAAGTTGTCGTAGACATCTATTTTTATTTGCAAACTGCCTTGCCTTTTCTTTAGCAAATTCGGATGAAGAAGTTGCTAGTTTGCATGCCTCGATGATCTTTTGCCTAAGAGCAATGACGTACTCATAAGAAGATTGAGTTTCATCGCTAATATTATCGGCAGTGATTAGATCGTGAAGTAAAGACATAGGGCCGCGCGGTTGCGCGCCAAAGACAAGTTCAAAAGGAGAAAAAACCCTGTATGTTCATTGGGGACCTCTCTATACGCAAAGAGAGCCGCAGGTAAGACCCTGTCCCAATCCTGAGGATGATCCTCAGTTATCTTACCAAGTAAAGTTTTCAGAGTCCTATTTAAACGTTCGACTAACCCATTAGACATTGGGTGATAGATACTGCTGGGAGACCTTTTAATATGTAGCATAGACATTACCTGTGACATAGTGTCTGATATAAGTTGAGTGCCATGGTCTGACAATATTTCTCCGGGAAAACCCAAGCGAGAAAATATCAGCCAAAGAGCGTCTGCGATATCAGCAGTTGAGATGCTCTTGAGAGGTATTGCCTCTGGCCAACGTGTGCACATATCGACACATGTAAGAATAAATTGATGTCCTCTAGCTGACTTAATTCTAAAAGGACCGATAATATCTATTGCCATTTTTTGAAAAGGGCGAATAGGAATGTCAGCAGCCTGGATAGGCGCAGCATGTCGTGGTCCTTTAGATTTGACCTCCTGACATACTTTGCAAGAGCGACAGTAAATTCGTATGTCCTTGCTCACAAATGGCCAAAAGAAAGCCGCAAGAACCCTCGACTTTGTACGGGAAAAACCCATATGTCCAGCACATTGCGAGTCATGAGCATGTTGCAATATTTGCAATCTCATGCTCTTGGGCACAAGAATTTTTGAATGAGTGGACGTAGTCGAGTCTTGTACCATACGTACAAGTACGCCGTTCTTCATAGAAATCCAAGATTTTCTATTAGTATTCTGATTAGGATCACCTTTTTTTGCTAGAATGAAGAATTTTTGTAAAGACGGATCTTCTTCTTGCAATTTGATAAATGAGTCACGTGTAATAGTCAAGTGACTATCTTGGTCATTTACTTCATCATTATTAGTTAATGAAGTTTGAGGTGGATCCAGAGCATGTGCTCTTGTGACCACCGCATTGGTAGCTTCAATGTTTTGCTCTTCCCAAACAGCAATCTGCTGTGGGGTACATTCCCTAACTCCGTGAATACGACCAATAATAAGGTCCGCAATAGGATTTGGAAGTAGACACGCGTGGACCTCTCCCGTGAAGAAAGGAGTAGCAATATGTATTATGGCAGTAGGATACTTTTCCAACGTGCCACCAAATGTGACACATTTGATGACCTTTCCTGTAGCACAGGATGGATCTACAAGAGATTGCCTAACACCAACAGTAGTACATCCAGAATCAAACAACACTGAGACTGGATTACTATTTACAAGCCCCTTATGTAATATAAGAGAACCTCTCCCATCATGAGCAACATTAGCAGGAAGAGCGGGCAAAGGATGACCACAGCTTAGAGTACTAACGGTCTTCGGATCAAATAAAGTACTGCATTGGATACATTTATTTGCTCTACCAAAATCAAAAGATGAGCATCCGATAGCATTATGGTCTTTATCACTATTAATCTGTTTATCTGCTCCCTGAGATTCTTGTTGAACAGAATTCGTCTGTTGATATCTTTTTCTCTTATGTTGCGATCTACCGCGACCATTATTGCCTCTGCAATTATCATTAAAGTCCCTACTGTAATTTTTATCCTGGTTTGAGTTCCAGTTTCCATAACTGTCATTACCATCTCTATGCTGTTGAGAACCTCTATTATCTTGGTATTGAGGTCTCTGCAAAAAATATTTCCCTCTATGCCGATTACCTTTGTGAAAATTTCTAAAGTTAACCGGAGTAGAATACCGTGTAGTATTAGGTTGTCTCCAGTTCTGGGAAGAAGAATCACCCTGGAATTGATTACTATGGTTCTGGGCATAATTACGGTTACTCTTTTTATTGAAATTTTGCTGGCTACCCTGAAATTTACGCATAAAATTTGGGCCATAAGGTGCTGCCGAAGCAACTGGCAGACCTTCTTTTACTTTAGAGTTGCTAATGGTTATGTGAGGATGCGCAGTAACATACTGGCTACAGTATTCTTCCATTTCTTTTATGTTTTTAGGCTTACGCTCATGAAGAAAAGAAAGAAAAGCTTCATTAACAGAAGACATGACCTTGTCTCTAAGTAGTAAATCCATAAGGGCTTCAAATGTACTTTCTGTCTTAGACAACTCAACCCATCGTAAAAAAGTAAGACGTATGCTTGAGATGAATTCAGAGAATTCAACTCCAGTTTCTGGTAACATGTTTTTAAATTTAAGACGATATCCGTCCTCGTTAAGTTGGTACTTCTTTAACAATGCCGCCCTGACAACCTCATAGTTGTTTTTGTCCGGCACATCTACCATACTCAACAAAGTCAAAGCATCACCTCTAAGTATCTTGGACAGATGATAAACATATAATGTTTTATCTATATTATGCACTTTACATGCACTTTCAAATCTATCTAGATAAAATGTTATATCATCAATTGAGGGATTAAATGCTGGTAGATTAAGCTTGAAATCCTTAGCATTAGTCTTATCTGACACCTTATTTGCATCATTAGCATTACCAGTGTTCAATAACTTTAACTTCTCTAACTCTAAAGCTAAGAGTTTTTCTTCATGCTCCATTTTTGCTTTTCTCTCATCAGCTTCTCTTTGTAACCTTCTTTCTTCAGCCTCAGCCTGTAACTTTCTTTCTTCAGCCTGAGCCTGTAACTTTTTTTCTTCAGCCTGAGCCTGTAACTTTTTTTCTTCAACCTCTATTTCAAGTCTCTTATTTTCAGCTTCTTTTTCAAGCCTCTTCTCCTGAGATTCTGCTTCTCTTTTTTGTTTTTCCATTTCCATTTGTAATCTTTTTTCATCTACCTGCATCTGCAGTTTTAAATTTTCAGCATCTATTCTCTTTTGTTCAGTTTGTTCTTTCATTTTCTTTTCCTCCGACTTCAATGCCTTGGCATATTGAACAGTCGCAAATTCTTCTAATTTATCACCAGTCTTCCCAAGGGTTTTACCCTGCTCAATAAAGTACTCAAATGTAGACATGATGTCTAAAATGTGAGTACAGAACCTGAAATAATTAATTATCTTATTTCAATCTTAATAGCAACAAGACTTAATAAAGTGCTTGTATAATCACTATGTTTACTCCAATCTCTGTGGGAAACAAGATTTGACACCAACTTGTATTATCAAATGTATAATAATATCACAAGTCACCTCTTTATCATCAGTGCACTACACAAATCAGTGCATAACCATCAGTTATTTATCATAACTGCACTACAATAGTGCATAAGCAAAAAACCACCAGTTAGTTATGATATGTGCACTATAGACCAATAGTGCATGAGCATATATGTAACAATAGTGAAAGCTAACTATGCAAGAACTATGTAAACAATAACAAGACAATGTAAACAATAACAAAGGTCACCAACAATGTAAACAATAACAAAGATCAAAGTCAATGTAAACAACAACAAAGATCAAAGTCAATGTAAACAATAACAAAGATCAGAGTCAATGTAAACAACAACAAAGATCAAAGTCAATGTAAACAATAACAAAGATCAAAGCAATACGAAAACATTCGCATAAGTCAAATAAATAAACAGCGAAAACTAAAAAGAAATATGCGAAGATATGACAAACAAATGACGCTACAGTGTATAGACAGCAATTTTGTAAAGAATTGAATAATAGAAAAGAGGAGACCTACAAATACAAACAAATGAAATCGAAACTAAAAAACAGAAAGAGAGAGAAAAAAAAAATATACAAAAAACGAAAATAAAGCACAACTCGTCACAACTAAACAGATATAGCAACGATTGTCGCTAGCAAATTTCACAGTAGGAAATTCGCACAGTCCCTAACGAAAACGCTAACAGTAGAACCTCTGTGACGTGGTATCTTCTACTGAAAGACACCGCCCAACCGAAAAACCCGCTGAAATATAAACATATAAATATTCAAATACAAATAACATTTAACATGTAACATGTAAACAGTGTGAAAAATGTGAGAGACAGAAGGCTCAGTTAGAACATAAGGGCACAGTTCACAAACAAAACAGGCCACTTAACTTCTATGAATCCACAACGTCAGCACAGTTCAGAACAGGATGTGATCAGCATTCTTAGGACAATGATCCAACGTTGATCCATATCTGCTCTCATAAACTGCCACGACGACGGAAATGAGCTTCTGACAGAAAACAGCTTCTGAACTTGACCTTCTGAATTGACTTGAGCACTTGACCTTCTCAATCCGGAACAGTTGTTACGGCACTTGTCCTTCTTCCTAACAGATCAGGAAATCGATTTGCTCGGCACTTGTCCTTCTATCGTAGGAAAACTGCCAACTTGACGAGCAACGCCGGGTATTTTGAAACAATTTCCAACTTTCAGCAACGCCGGGTACTTTCAAAATCTTTCATCAAACATTGAGGTGATGAGTTGAAACTGTAATGTTGAAAGCTTGATGATGATGTCTGGGTTTGTTGACCCCCTTGATAGCTGGTACCAGAGTAAACCAACAATTGGCCACCAAAAATGATAATGGTGCGCCAAAATCCCAGGTACGTTAGCTCCGTTATACCATACTACAGTTCAAGGAATGTCTGCATTCAACAATATAATTCTGATATAGTGTAGGAATCCAGATCTCAAATATTCATAGTGTATAATAGAAAGCTTCTGTATATTCGATATCATAAAGTTCTGGTTCATGAAGCTGTATAAATAATATATATATATATATATATATATATATATATATATATATATATATATATATATATATATATATAGCACAGATCTGGGTGCCTAAGGTTCATACATATAACTTCTGCAACAGTGTCAGCTGCAGATCATCAATGTTCATAGACAATAATAAATGCTCCCTTCCTGATGCTAGCAGATCAGATGTGTACAATAAGTCCGTTTACTGTCTGCACGTGAATAGCATACATGGAATACAGGTCAAACCGACCCTTATAACCTTCCTAAGTCTAACCATCTGACTTGGACGTGATCTCTGATATAACGAATCCTGGAACACAGACAATAGTCTTGTTGGTCTAGAGCGACCCATATATATATAACTAGTTCAGGTATAAAGATACCGGTGGCGAAAATCCTAGTCAAAGTACCTCTCCATTTTGAATCACACAGGCGAGCAAGGAGCCACAAAATGACGAACTTCTAGATGATAGCATAAAGTTCAATACAAGAGGAATTACCTTTCTTCGGAAATCAACCACGAACATATGCCTCCAGGCAGGCTTGAATAATACTGGGAAATAGTCTAGTTAGCTAACTAACTCACAAAGACAATGTATTTCCCTCAGAAAATCACAAGACGCACATTGCGTCCGCTCGCTGCTCAGACCATTTCTAAACTCCCGAGCTGGGCGGAACACACCAAACGAACTACCAGTTTTGACATGCGCAGAACTCCAATATCTGAGTCGCCGCTCACATAAGACGATTCTAAGAACATTCGAGATAAAAGTCTTACACAGTCGCGCCTTTTATGGTCATGAACAGAAGCGAAGTTACAGGTTTCAGACATCTACAACAGTTGACTGATACTACCAAATAAGGAGATATGGTCACGCTTCGTTCAAGAAATTATAGACCGAACGTGTCTCTATACAAGAGAAGGCAAACTCATAATAAAATTGTAGTCTCGATATCTCGGGTTATGTCCCTTTGACTGTAAAAAACATAATACACCTTTCAGTCAAAAAATGATCATACATACGAAAAATGATCATACAAAGACTTTGGAAAAAGTAATTATTTGTGCGTAACAATCCAGTATGGTGATGTCTCTATCTATATCCAGTATGGTGATGTCTCTATCTATATCCAGCATGGTGATGTCTCTATCTATATCCAGTATGGTGATGTCTCTATCTATATGCAGTATGGTGATGTCTCTATCTATATCCAGTATGGTGATGTCTCTATCTATATCCAGTATGGTGATGTCTCTATCTATATCCAGTATGCTCATGTCTCTATCTATATCCAGTATGGTGATGTCTCTATCTATATCCAGTATGATGATGTCTCTATCTATATCCAGTATGCTAATGTCTCTATCTATATCCAGTATGGTGATGTCTCTATCTATATCCAGTATGCTAATGTCTCTATCTATATCCAGTATGCTAATGTTTCTATCTATATCCAGTATGGTGATGTCTCTATCTATATCCAGTATGGGGATGTCTCTATCTATATCCAGTATGGTGATGTCTCTATCTATATCCTGTATGGTGATGTCTCTATCTATATCCAGTATGGTGATGTCTCATATCCAGTATGCTTATGTCTCTATCTATATCCAGTATGGTGATGTCTTTAACACTTAACTCCTCATAAGGTAGTATCTGCTATGGAAATATCTTTACCATTTTTATCTTTTATCCGTTTAAGAGGATAGCCTTTTGGTAAAAAGCTACGATAACTTTAATCTATAGTTTTTCCTGGAAATCAGATATGCTGACGACACAGTCCTCCTATCGACCAACCCAGAAGGACTTGAACAATTAATTCTGTCAACCAAAAAATCACAGCGAGGCACAGAATCTATACCTAAACACCAAGAAGACCAAAGTATTGACAACAGACAAAGTAAAGATCAAACCAGAAATTAAAACTGATAACGAAGAACTGGAAGGAGTTAATGAATTCGAATACTTAGGATCAATCATCAACAGCTCTGGCGACTGTGCAGTAGAAATTAAAAGAAGACTTGCAATTGCCTCACATAAACTAATACAGATGAAAAACCTATGGCAAGGCACAAGCTAAGAAACAAAGTTACAACTAATCAAAGCATGTATATTCCCAGTAGCAATATACGGCTTCGAGACATGGACACTCAATAAAACAGTTGCAAGAAAGATTACATCATTCGAAATGAAATGCTACAGAAGGATGTTGAAAATACCCTGGAGAGAAAAAAAGACCAACAGAGAAGTGCTGCACTCACTAAATGTAGAGGCAAATTGGCTCCTAAATACAATCGCAATAAGGAAGCTGAAATTCTTCGGTCATATAAAAAGACATAATAGTCTGGAAAAATTGGTAATGGAAGGCATAGTCCCTGGAAAAAGGGGAAGAGGACGACCTAGACGACAGTGGATCCAGGACATCACAGAGAGTCTGAACATGTTTTTGGAAGATGCAGGTCGACTTGTCCAAAATCGTGATGCGTTCAGAGTAGCCGTAATGGCGACAACGTTCTAGGGAGAATAAGTCACATGATGATGATAGTTTTTTCACTCAAGCTTGAGTAGTTGTTAGTCATCATCATCATCATCATCATCATCATCATCACCTTGCTGCTCCCAACAGAGTATAGTCCATTACAAACTTACGCCAAGTCTTCCTGTCACGTGCCATCAACTCAAGGTCTGTCCATGTCTTCTTCATCCCTTCATGTCTGTCTCCAGTTCTCTTCTCCACGTGTCCCTTGGTTTCCCTCTACCTCTTACCTTGGGAATTCCAGTCCAAGGACTGCCTGATAATGCTGTCAACAGGTATCCTCGGTGTGTGTCCTATCCATCTCCAGCGCCTTCCCATCCCTTGTTCCACTGACACTTATCTGATTCTTGCCATCAGCTCTATACAGGGTGTCTATAAAAGATTGTACCCTTTTCAAAAAATTTATTCTCGGCCCCATGCTTTGGTACGAGGATGCTTTCTATCACAAAAGTAAGATAATCTCTGCAAGTTTTTCAGCATACCTTACAAAGACTCAAAAAGAATGTACCTATTTCTTTTCTTTTTTTCACCTACTTGACCAGTGTGTTGAGAGACATGTAACAATTACCGGTTGCAACTCAACTGCGAAAGTTTCACTTGAAATACCCGCTGAGCGCATGCGCACTTTTTTGAGTCTTTGTAAAGTATGCTTAAAAACTTGCAGATATTACCTTACTTTTGTGATAGAAAGCATGTTCGTACCACGTCATGGGGCCGAGAATAACTTTTTTAAATAGATTTTTTTGAAAAGGGTACAATCTTTTATGGACACCCTGTATTAGTGATTTTGCCATACCCCTTCAATTTTTATTTTCTACGCAAGCACGCATTTATGAAAGTCTGAAGCTTTTTTTTTTTACATTTGTCTAAGTTTAAAATATATTTAACATCATGGATTTTTAAAAACTTCATGACTTGTTGTTTGTTTTTTTATTTAGTCTTAGGGAGCACAGCGTCTTGGCAGCCATTTAACCACCAAAGTAGCGTGCGCGTTACAAAACATCATTTGAAAGAAATCCTCCCTGTTTACTCTCAGATCAGATCCTTGTTTCATTTCTTCGCTCTCTAGGCTTGTCTATTTGTTTTCTTTCTCTCTTTTCATTCTTCCATACATCAACATTTAATAGGCCTTAATTCTAAATCCTTGCAGGAATATTGCACCTAAACATTCCCGTGAAGAAGAGAACTGGAGACAGACATGAAGGGCATGAAGAAGACATGATATGATGGCACGGGACAGGAAGACCTGGCGAGTTTGTTGAAGTCTTATGCTCCTTAGGGAACTAAAGGGTGATGAATGAATAAATGAATGAATGAATGCATGGATGAATGAATGGATGAATGAATGGATGAATGAATGAATGGATGGATGGATGAATGAATGAATGGATGGATGAATGGATGAATGAATGGATGGATGAATGAATGAATGGATGAATGAATGAATGGATGGATGAATGAATGAATGGATGGATGAATGAATGAATGGATGGATGAATGAATGAATGGATGGATGAATGGATGGATGGATGGGTAAATGGATGAATGAATGGATGGATGGATGAATACATGGATGGATGAATGGATGAATGGATGAATGAATGGATTGATGAATGGATGAATGAATGAATGGATGGATGAATGGATGGATAAATGAATGGATGAATGAATGAATGGATGAATGAATGAATGGATGAATGAATGGATGAATGGATGAATGGATGAATGAATGAATGGATGAATGGATGGATGAATGAATGGATGGATGAAAAGATGGATGAATGGATGAATGGATGGACGAATGAATGGATGAATGAATGAATGAATGAAAGGATAAATGGATGGATGGATGGAGGAATGAATGGATGGACGAATGAATGGATGAATGAATGAATGGATGAATGGATAGATGGATTGATGAATGGATGAATAAACGGATGAATGGATGAATGGATGAATGAATGGATGAATGAATGGATGGATGGATGAATGGATGGATCAATGAATGAATGGATGAATGAATGGATGGATGAATGGATGAATGAATGGATGAATGGATAGATGGATGGATGGATGAATGGATGAATAAATGAATGGATGGATGAATGAATGAATAAATAGATGGATGAATGGATGAATGAATAGATGAATGAATGAATGGATGAATGAATGGACGAATGAATGAATGGATGAATGAATGAATGAATGGATAAATGAATAAATGAATGAATGGATGGATGGATGAATGAATGTATGGATGAATGAATGAATTCATGACGGAATGAATGAATGAATGGTGGATGGATGAATGGATGAATGAATGAATGAATGGATATATGAATGGATGGATGGATGGATGAATGAATAAATAAATGAATGAATGAATTAATGGATGAATGAATGGATGAATGAATGGATGAATGAATGAATGGATTAATGGATGAATGAATGAAAGAATGAATGGATGAATGGATGAATGAATGAATAAATAAATGGATGAATGAATGAATGGATGAATGAATGAATTCATGAATGAATGAATGAATGGTGGATGAATGGATGAATGTATGTATGGATGTATGAATGAATGAATTCATGACTGAATGAATGAATGGTGGATGAATGAATGGATGGATGGATGAATGAATTAAGAATGTATGGATGTATAAATGAAAGAATTCATGACTGAATGAATGAATGGCTGATGAATGAATGAATGAATGTATGTATGGATGTATGAATGAATGAATTCATGACTGAATGAATGAATGAATGGTGGATGAATAAATGGATGAATGGATGAATGAATGAATGAATGATTGGATGAATGAATGAATGGATGGATTAATGAATGGATGAATGAATGAATGGATGAATGAATGAATGAATGGATGGATGAATGAATGAATAGATGAATGAATGAATGGTGGATGAATGAATGGATGAATGGACGAATGAATGGATAAATAAATGAATGAATGGATGAATGAATGAATAGATGAAAGAATGAATGATAAATGGATGAATGAATGAATGAATGGTGAATGAATGAATGGATGAAGAAATGGTAGATGAATGAATGGATGAATGGATAGATGAATGAATGAATGGATGAATGAATGGATGCATTAATGGATGAATGAATGAATGGGTGAATAAATGAATGAATGGATGGATGGATGAATGAATAAATGAATGAATGGATGGATGGATGAATGGATGGTAGATGGATGAATGAATGAATGGATGAATGAATGGATGAATGGATGAATGAATGAATGGAAGTATGAATGAATGGATGAATGAATGAATGGATGAATGAATGAATAAATGAATGAATGAATGAATGAATGAATGAATGAATGAATGAATGGATGAATGAATAATTGAATGAATTCATGACTGAATGAATGAATGAATGATGGATGAATGAATGGATGAATGAATGGATGGATGAATGAATGGATGGATGGATAATTGGATGAATGAATAAATGAATGAATAAATGAATGAATGGATGAATGAATGGATGAATAGATGGATGAATGGATGAATGAATGAATGAATGGATAAATGGATGAATGAATGAATGGATGAATGAATGGATGAATGGATGAATGAATGAATGAATGAATGAATGAATGGATGAATGAATGAATGAATAAATGAATGGATGGATGAATGAATGAATGAACGAATTCATGACTGAATGAATGAATGAATGAATGAATGGTGGATGAATGAATGAATGAATGAATTGTGGATGAATGAATGAATGAATGTATGGATGTATGAATGAATGAATTCATGACTGAACGAATGAATGAATGATGGATGAATGAATGGATGGATGAACGGATGAATGAATGAATGAATGTATGGATGTATGAATGAATGAATTCATGAATTCACGACTGAATTAATGAATGGATGAATGAATGAATGAATGAATGAATGAATGGATGAACGAATGGATGAATGAATGAATGAATGAACGGATGAATGAATGAATAAATGAATGAATGGTGGATGAATGGATGAATGAATGAATGAATGAAGCAATGAATGAATGAATGAATGAATGGATGGATGGATGAATGGATGGATGGATGGATGGATGAATGAATGGTGGATGAATGAATAAATGGATGAATGAATGGCGAATGGATGAATGAATGAATGGATGAATGAATGAATGGATGAATGAATGGATGAATGAATGAATGAATGGTTGATCAATGAATGAATGAATGGTGGATGAATGAATGGATGAATGAATGAATGGATGAATGAATGGATGGATGGATAGATGAATGAATGGATGAATGGATGAATGAATGGATAGTGGATGAATGAATGGATGAATGGATGAATGGATGGTGGATGAATGAATGGATGAATGGATGAATGGAAGGATGAATGAATGAATGGATGGATGAATGAATGGATGAATGAATGAATGGTGGATGAATGAATGAATGGATGGATGGATGAAAGAATGAATGGTGGATGAATGAATGAATGGATGGATGGATGAATGAATGAATGGATGAATGAATGAATGGATGGATGAATGGATGAATGAATGAATGGATGAATGAATGAATGGATGGATGAATGAATGAATGGATGAATGAATGAATGAATAAATGAATGAATGAATGAATGAATGAATGGTGGATGAATGAATGAATGGATGGATGAATGAATAAATGAATGAATGAATGAATGGATGAATAAATGAATGAATGGATGAATGGATGAATGAATGAATGAATGAATTGAAATTCTCTTACAGTTGTGGTTTTGTGGCAATGCCGTACTATTGTAATTATGGCGCAAGCATGCTTTTAATTTTTTCAGGCCGAAACGATCATGTATTGATCAAATATTCACACTAAGAACAATTATAGAAGAATCAGTGGAAATGCAATCGCCACTTATTATCACCTTCGTCGATTTTCAAAAAGCCTTTGATAGTCTACACCGCCCATCATTGTGGAAGATACTTACAATCTATGGTTTTCCAACAAAATATGTGAATATAATCAAAGCGCTATATGACAATGCAAGATGTTGTGTTAGAACAGATAAAGGGAATACAGAATGGTTTACAGTAGAAACAGGGGTGAAACAAGGCTGTATTATGTCACCACTACTTTTTGGAATAGCTATTGATTGGGTTATGAAAAACTATACCCACAATGAACAATTAGGTATAAAATGGACAAATGGAAAATTCATGGGGGACCTGGATTTCGCAGATGATTTAGCATTCTTAAGTTCAACACCCAGACAATCCCAAGAAGCAGTAAATAATTTGTGTCATCTCTCGGTTAAAATAGGTCTCCAAATAAATGCCTCTAAAACTAAAGCTATGAACTTTTCTAACGAGACCTTTGATATCATCTTGAACGGGGGAAAACTACAGAAAGTTGAAAGTTTCAATTATTTAGACAGTAAAATGACTCAGGATGGTGACACAACAAGAGAAATCCATACTAGAATTGCTTTGGCAGCTAGCGCCTTCAATAGATTATCTAACATTTGGAAATTACGATCATTAAATATACATACCAAGCTTCGTCTGTTTAATTCAAATGTTATCTCAGTGTTAACATACGGCTGTGAGAGTTGGAAAATAACAAAATCATTGGAGAACAAGCTGAATACATTCGAGAACAAATGTCTTAGAAAACTCATGAACATCAGTTGGAAAGAATTCAAGACTAATCGACAAATAAGAGAAGACTCTAGGCAGAAATATCTCTCCGACTATATAAGGAAAAGACGATGGTCATATATCGGTCATGTCCTACGAATGCAAAACAACAGAATACCACTACAGGCGCTCACTTGGGTACCTGAGGGTAAGAGAAAAAAGGAAGACCAAAAGAAACACTCAGAAGAACAATAATAAGAGAAGGAAGAACGTTGGGCCTAAATAATGTGCAAGAGCTAAGAGGAGTGGCGTCACAACGAACAACCTGGAGAGCACTGGTTTCTGCCTTATGCGCCGTGTTTGGTGCTTAAAGAATTTATTATTATTATTATTATGCTTTTAACACATATTCAATTAATGATTAAGTAATATTGAATGTAGCACTGTAATACAGAAATTTAAGTTGAACTTACATAAATGTGTTGTCGATACAGTAATTGGTATTTTCATATACGATCAATTACATCCAAACAAAATGGTCTTTTAAATTTGAACATGCGCCCTAATATAACCGACAGACTGTGTGTCTAGGTTGAAAGTGGCGCGCCTCGCCAATATATTGTCAAACTCTATTTTTTTTTAAAGCAAACAAACAAACAACGATGCGATCTGTCTCTTAGATGTCATCGAAATAT
The DNA here is from genome assembly GCA_024509875.1 of Oreohelix idahoensis. NCBI lineage: Eukaryota > Metazoa > Mollusca > Gastropoda > Stylommatophora > Oreohelicidae > Oreohelix > Oreohelix idahoensis. Next base: position 102,330 of record JAMPIV010008132.1, on the reverse strand, counting down.
TTGGCATTAAATGTTATTCACTAACATACGGGACCTACAGAAGTTGTTTTTGAATTCTTTCTTCTACCCGATTGCTTAGTGTCCATGTTTATTTACTATACAGTAAGGAGGAGTTTATATACATTTGATGCTTCTTGTTTTCAATTTATTTACTCTTTGTTTGGATATTAATATCCTTCTCATGATCTTGAGCGTTGTTTCGACCTTTTATATTCTCATCTTGACTCCTACAAATGCGGTCTTGTGGATGTGTCAAGTTGATGCGAGGTCTCTTCTTTTGACGCCTCCCACCGTGCCGTAGGAAGCCGCGATAGCATAGTGGTTAGTGCACTGGCTTCCTAGCTCAGTGGTCTATGGTTCGATCCCCAGATGAGGTGGGAACTTTTTAGGCCGCAAACGGCTCCTGTGTCGACCCAGCCCCAACTGCATACCAGAGCAACTCTGGGAAGGTTAAGGCGGCCGGCGTGATGCTGACCACATCACCCCTAGTGTGCCGATGGTCAAGAAAATATGGGCCTAACACCATATTCCCAATATGCCTCAATGGGCGTGTAACGGGATCCTTTTTTTTTTTACCAGCGTGCCGTACTGTATTGTTCTCTTGTTGAGGGGCAGTTTCACACATTAATTTCCGCAATTTTTTATTGTTTATTAATTTCGGCGCGCCATCAAGACGGCGCCCTGTGTGCAACAGTCGGCTCTGGGCCTCTAAATTCACATCTGTAATCGTGTGTCAAAGACATGAGAAATTATTCTCGTGTTTCAGTGTCCAGGCCTCCAGGGCAACCCAGAGTTCGCTGGGAGGACTACATTAAACAATCTTTGAAGGACCGAGGACTATATTGCAGGAAGACAGCCGGTAGGAAAGTATGACACACTCTCTGGCCAACCATTATACCCCAGAGTCACACTCTCTGGCCAACCATTATACCCCAGAGTAGAATAGGAACGACTAAGTAAGTAAGTGTTTTAATATCTTTTCATTAATTCTCATGTTTAACGTTTGACTCTCACACGTTTCGATCATTATTATAGTACTGGTTTGCTCGCTCAGTATAACTTTATCCGTAACTATTTAGTTGATGGTGAGCATCTCATGAAATAAGAAGAAAGCCACAAGAAGTATAAATGGGAAAGAAGAGGAGCTGGTGGAAGAGATAAGGAAAGCAAAACTAGAAATCCTGGCTATAACGGAAACGAAGAAAAAGGGACAAGGAGTCATGGATCTCGATGGCGACACGCTGCTCTACAGCGGCGTACTCACATCTGAAAGAGCTAAAGGGGGCGTGGGTTGCTTTGTGGCAAAAAACCAAAAATATAGTATCAAGGGATGGAAATTTGTCTCGGAGCGAATTATGGTTGTAAATCTAAATGAAGAAGAAACCATAGTCAACCTCGCCATAGTGTATTCGCCAAATGAGGATGAGAGAGCAGAGGTCAAGGAGGAATTCTTCGAGCTGCTTCAAAAGACAGTGGATGACTGCCTAGATGAAATTATCATGCTCGGAGATTTCAATGCCAGAGTTGGAAATGGCCATGCTAGATGGGGTTGAGTAATCGGAAGATATGGAGAAGATATTCTCAATGACAATAGAAAGCGACTCCTTAGATTCTGCAGTGAGCAGAATCTGATCATTACAAAAACAAAGTTCCCCCATAAGCGCATACATGCATACACTAGGTGTGAACCAACAAAGAATGAGAAGTCAGTGATAGACTATGCCATAGTTAGGAGGAGCTCATTCAAATATGTCCGGGATGCTAGAGTCTGGAGGGGGGCCAGAGATTGGAAGTGATCACTACCTGCTAACAATCAAACGAACTACTGAAAGAGTTGCACAGCCTAGGAACTGCCCAACATCACGCAAGAAACAAAGTAAACAAAAGGGAGAAATGAGCATTGAGACCTACAAGCTGAGAGAGCCAGAAATTAAGACCAGATATCAGGGGCTTACTGCTACAGCGGTGAGAAACACAGAAGAACAACCTGATGACTTGGAAACCCTCTGGCTTAAATTCAAGGACGTCATAAAGACAGCTGCTGCAGAAGCATGTGGTGAAGTCCAACTTGGGAACAAGAGAAAGAGGACACCTTGGTGGACAGAGGAAGTCAAAGAGAAAATAAGAGAGAAGAAAATGGCATGGAAACAATACTTAGGAGCTAAAAACACAGCAGGACAAATAGAGAAATATAGAGAATATGTGACACTCAGAACAGAAGGAAAGAACAAGGGGCTAGCAGCAAAACAGAAGTCCTGGGAAGAATTTGGAGAAAAGCTAGAAAAAGATGCGCAAGAAAACCAGAAATTGTTCTATAAGACCCTAAAGAACACGAGGAAGGAAAAACAATGCCCTCTCACATTTATAAAGGACAAGCAAGGCAAATTGCTTACTGCCCCAAAGGAAGTAATGGAAAGATGGAAAGAATGTTTCTCAGGACTCCTTGATGGTGAGCAAGGTTAAGCATCAGAAATGATAACCACTAGCACAGAAGAGAAAACCAATGGTGGTGAAGATGACATAAAGATGGAAGAACTGAAGGCAGCACTGGAGAAAATCAAGATGGGCAAAGCAGCAGGGCATGATGGTATAACACCAGAAATGGTTAATTACATTCGAGCAGCAGGCAACCTTTACTCTTGAGTGTCCTACAGGCAGCGTGGTGCAACAAGGCCATACCAAAAGATTGGGAGATTGCCATCATAACACCGATTTTCAAAAAAGGTGACAATCGACAATGTGGAAACCACAGAGGCATATCCCTTCTCATTGTCCCTGGTAAAATCTACTCTAGAATCCTAGAGCAGAGACTCCGACGCCTAGCTGAGCAACAATTGGATGAAGTCCAGTGCGGATTCCGAGCAAACCGAAGTACTCAAGACCTAATCTTCACACTCAGACAGCTGAGTGAAAAGGCCCTTGAGTATAAGAGTGAGATCTATGTCTGTTTCATAGATCTGGAAAAGGCGTTTGACAGGGTTCCCTGGAGCAAACTTTGGGACTGTTTGGCAAGGAAGAACATTCCAGCACCTCTGATTCATGCTATACAGAGCTTCTACAAGTCTTGCAGAAATTATGTGAGGACAGCAAACTATAAGTCAGAAGAGTTCAGGACCACCACTGGTGTAAGACAAGGTGATATCTTGTCACCTTATCTTTTCATACTCCTCATGGACGATGTCATCAAGGCATGTAAGGAGAGAACAAGAAAGTATTCAGTGGGTACTGTAGCGAAATCTGTGAGACAATCGCTAAATTCAGTAAGATTTTACTCCTAGGAAAATAAATAAACCCGCCCGTGTGTGGTTGCCTTTCTGTGTCCCCTACGCCAGTAGAGCGCTGCATTGTATATCGTAGTAATGCTTAGACAATAACCCCGCTGTCAAATATTACACGCTTTCCTAGTTTCGTCCTTGAGACTTACAAGTAACGCAAATCATTAAATATTACCTAAACGCCGTTTTGCAGACAGCTAAGTGTTCGTTTCAGTCAGAGTGAGAGAAGAAAACGTAGGAGGGAGAGATAAGGGATGAATGAAAGCCTTGACAAGCGTTGGTTTTTTTAAATCGCATGTGACAATGCGACGTCACAGAATTGGTTTGAAACACTACACGCGAGGGATAGGTTAGGTTTGAAAAATAGACTACAGGCCATGGTTACCGTTGTTATGGCATGTTTGAACATCTGCTATAGTACGCTGTAGTTTTCTTAGAAAAAGTGAGAGAAAGAGAAAAATTGGAAAAGGGGGAATGGTATGGAGTTCGTTTAAACTATCGTCTGCATTTTGAAAGTGAAACCAACTGTCACAATTGAACGATAGATGGAAATAAAGAATAAGGGACGATTAAAATGATAATATTTGGATATTATGCCTAACATATTACTTAGTGTGATATATTATCTTGCCGTAGAGGAACCCAAAAATAATAACATATGTTATTTGAATAAGTGTAGAAGGAAAAAGTAAATTATGATGAAATGAAGAATAAAAACGATAATAGTGAATATAATAAATAATAGCATAAAAATACAACCACTGTGTGACAGAATCAACAGGATCACTAATTACTTGTCAGAATTATAAACTTGTAGGATATAACTGAGATATTGACGAAGACAGATGGACAAACAGACTTGAATCTTTCTCAGTTTGCCCTGTAGTGGGGATAGAGGGGAAGTTAGTCCAAGATTTGAAAATTGAGCTCAATTTTGAATAAAACGACACTAGAAGCCAAACAGTCCCTGATTGGTTGGAGTATAATATACTAACGGAGGGATAAAACTAATTTGTAGTTAGTGTTCGGGGCCACTTATGAAAGAAATTTTCTACACTAACGTTGTTTTACAAGCAAGATAATAGTACTATCTTGACTTTGCTGATCTGCACCAGCAAGCGATCTGGATTTGACCATATTTATCGCAAATCCAACTTATTAGTGTTAATATTTCTCTGATGCGGTAAGAAAGAAAACATTTATATCACCATTATATTATTATTATGCATGTATTATTGAAAATGTATGAAAATTATGTGGGTAGAAGTATCTAGAAGGAAGTCAACATCAAACTTTGTGTTGTTTCACAGAGTTGTTAGGAAATATATTAACATGTTGTAGAAAAGCCAGACAGGCTTTCTGACATTTTGGGAGAAAGAAAAATTAAATATTAATGGGGAAATTGTTGTACAGTATTATGACATAAGACCAGGCAAACCACTGGCCGTCTTCTTCAGAAAGTCACCGTGATTGTACATGACTTGATGTTATTAACTTAAAATGTTTCCTTTGTCAAGGAAAGTGTCAAACTGTAGTTTGAAGTTTATTTGACCATGAATGGGGTAACAAACCAAGTAAGAACGTTAACTAATTGTTTAGTTACTATGCTGAGTCTGAATATGATTAAAAATGTTTAGAGTTAGGGAAAGAGAGAGTTATATGAGAGGTTGAGTAGGACGCATTTATATCGTTCCAGGGTTTCATCTATGACTCAAAGTGAGCCCAGGTCAACCTATACCTGTCTAGATTTCTGCATCTAAAGAATTGAGGCAGTATCGACTGTGTGCCTCCGTGTTATATTGCAAGAGCAGAATCCTTACTTGGCAGTGGAGACTGGTGATCTAACCATAATTCATCCTGCATACCAGACACCACTCAGTTAAGAAATGGTCTCCGGGCACTTGATATATCAAACTCAACTACTCTCAATTCCCCAATGTGTATTAGGATATTCAGATTGTGATGAAGACAAACGTTCTAGTAATCAATACCCATTCATAGGAGCAAGAATAAATTGACATTTTTCCAGAGTGACGCATTTAATTACATTTGTTAATAAGAATATACTCAGTATAAATTGAATTAATTTTATGTAAATACTTTGAATTATCTTTTGAGTTCAATATTCCGGTATAGACAAAATTGTGATACTGGAACAATAAATTGTAAAAAAGATTTCACATTTAAAACTTAGCTCTGGGTGTTGGTAATTACTTTTTATAGAGTTCATAAGTGTATTTGTTGTCACTTTATTATACCACAATTTCATTACCCTAGACATTAGACGTAGCTGTCAGACATACTAGTCAAAAATAAGTCCGAGTGAGATCGTAGGGGGGTAGCGGAAAGGTTCTCTGAGAACACACCCTTATTATCTATTAGACTCAGAGGCCTTCACAGCTTGACCTCACTCAGTTACACTATAACAATAACACCAACATTCATAACATCTAAACCCACCACAGGTACTGGAAGATGAGACAGGTTTGTATTTCAGAGCTGGCATTTGCTGATGATGTTGTCCTGATTGCTAAATCAGAGGCACATCTCCAATCCAACCTGCAAGTCTGGAAGGAAGAGCTGGAGAAGAGAGGGATGGTCATAAGCAGCTCTAAAACAAAATCCATGGTGATATCACGAGAAGAAAGAGTACATCAGATTAAGCTGGGAGAACAGGTCCTGGAGCAGGTCGACCACTTTAAATATCTCGGAGCTATTATAGACCGAAAGGGGGGTATCAGAGAAGAGTTGGCCACTCGAAAAGCAGCAGCTGGGAGACTTTTTCAGGCCATAAATCTAAGATTTCTCAGCAAGAGAGAGGTTGGTAAGAAAACTAAGATGGCTGTATACCGCTCCACCTATGTCCCAGTCTTGACATATGGATGCGAGTCATGGGCAATGACCACAACCCACAAAAGCCAGATCCACACCTCAGAAATGAGGTATCTGAGGAAGGTGGTTGAAGTAACAAGAAGAGACATGGTCCGCAACCAGAAGATACGTCAAGGCCTAAAATCCCACCCCCTGCAGACCCAAGTAGAACAGTCCCAAATAAGATGGTTTGGCCATGTCTGCAGAATGGGAGAAGATCGGCTACCACGACAAGCATGGGAAACAAAGAGCCAAGGATATAGACCACCAGGACGACCCAGAGTCCGATGGGAGGACAACATTAGACAATCTTTGAAGGACCGAGGACTAGAATGGAACCAGGCCAGGAGGAAGACAGCCGATAGGATAGTCTGGCGCTCTCTCTTTCAAACCTCTACACCTCATGGTAGAAGGGGAACGACTGAGTAAGTAAGGAATGACAAGAGGAATGACAGGAGGAATGACAAGAGGAATGACCTTAGGAATTGTCACAGAGAGTTTTATGATCAATAAATTTTTTTTATATTCTTTCTTTCTTCCACCCGTGTCCTCTAATTTTATTATCACTCTTTATCCTTTTCCTGTAGTTTTCGCATTCGTTCGTTTGCGAAAAATATTTTCTTTCCCATTCTCACTTTGCCGTTTTCGTTTTCTCATTTAGAAACGCAGTAGATTACCTAACGTATCAGTCCCTTGCACGAGATGATTTTAGGTGGGATTTCAGTCTATCAGACATGATGAGCAGACAAATTGTCTACATTTGCAGCTGTCACGAGAGTTTTCGTCAGGCTAGCTCCCGGCGAAGTGTGAAAATTGCCCTCTGCAGTGGAGACGCGTCGTCTGGCATTCGCATCTGACATGAGCGCTCACTGTCCGATAATTAGACGGAGGTGTGAATCGCGCCAGACATGCTCGCTCAGAGCAGACAGAGTGTCTGGCATTTCGCATCTGACACGCGCGCTCCCGGTCAGATAGTTAAACGGAGGTGTGAAGACGCACGTTTGGCAGTTATGGGCAGCGTCTAAGCTGATGTAAGTGTTAAGATGGAAAAGGGAGATTATTTCGTTTTTGCGAAATAAGTTGGGAACTTTTTGTCTGGTTTAAGATATTAACCAGAGTCTGAAACTTGATTTCACTCATTCTCCATTTGCAGTAGACGTGGTCACTTCGTTCTAGATACTTAAACTTATAAGTGAAACCCTTAGTTTCGTTGTGATACCGTAGTTCTGTGTTGAGGTAAATATATTATATGTAGTATTTTGTGAAGTGTTTAAAGTGTTAAATCGCCTATTTCATTTTCACTAGTTCTTTTGTGCAGAGAGAATTAAAATATAGTCTGTATTATTTTCTAGTGACGTGTTTCAGTGGAAAGCAGAATAAATTATAATTTCTAGCTTAAAATCATGTAGCTATAATGAATTTAATTTAACTGCTAAATAATCAGACGAGAATAATTTTTCTAAACTAACTTATAAATGCTAGGTGCCTCATGAGTGTTGACGGAATACGTAGGTATTCCTAATTCATGAGGATTGATTTTTATATATAGCTTATTTCACGGGAAAGTTTAAACGTCAAGTCAAGCTCTACGCTTGCAGTTCAAAATGTAAGTTATATTGAGTACATAATATGTAAAATATTTCATATGTGTTTTTTCTTTATTCGGTGAATACTGGGGTAACCCAACTTTGCCGGCGTTTAGTACAGAGACATACCTGTGAGAAACATAAACATTTTATATCTTTAACCACGTGGGTTTTCAAGTAACACCTGTCTGACAGGGCGTGTGCCTTCAGAGATAGACAGAATACCAATCCCACTAACGGGTATTTTTTAAAGAATAAATGCTTATACTGGGCCTTTGAGCCAGATCATATTTCTTCACAAACTCTAATGTACATGCTGCCTTGTGGCGAGAATAATTACAGAACAAAAACATAAACTTTTCCGACATTATTTGACCAAGTGTGTGGTGAACCAAGATTATCTGTTGAGAGAAGTTGTCCACCGGTCATCTTCCTAATTAAGGGAAACCTCGTGCTCTGACACTGTGTGCCCGCTGAAACCCTAACTCTTACCTCGTGCATAAGTGACTGATACATAAGGTATTGATACTGGTAATGTTGGTACCATTTGTAAAAATATGACAGTGTTGATAGCTGTACAGTAATGATGACGACTAAATGGGTTCTGCTTATAGGCCACGCCCACACAGGGCTATTTATAAATATGTTATTACTGTCACTGTCTGGACTGTTCAAAGTAAGTGTGTATTGATGCATTCATTCGTCACAGCAACACACATAGAAGCCATGTAGCGTAGAACGACTGGTAACAGTTAATGAACAGTTTTATTAACGCTACACACAGTCACAATGACACAGACGAAAATTACAGCATAAAGTACAAAGCATCAGGTAAGTAAATTCATAAGCTCAAACACCCCACAGAGCTCAGTTACCGCACATAGTGGCGCACTTCTCATCGAAGGTACACATTAACAATGTTCCTTAATAAACGGCATTCACCGCAGTTATAAATACGGCCTCATACATATGGCCTCATCCAGAAAGACTGCTCACATCGCAGTACTATAATAATCATCATCAGCGCTCTCTCTTTCGGTAGCCTGCAAACATCGCAGTGCTACTAATATACGTTCCTGGATCCCTCCAGTAATAATATATGAAATCATCAGCGCTGTCTCTTCTTAGAGCTCAATTATAAATAGCGGTGCACTCCTCATCGAACGTGCACAATAGCAAAATCCTTCAAAGACTGCCTTCACCGCAGTTATAAATATGACCTTATAAAGTCGATAAGTCTCCGACTCTTAAATGTCTTCTTCATAGAGCTCAATTACATAATAATAGTGCACTCCTCATCGAACGTGCACAATAGCAAAATCCCTCAAGGACTGCCTTCACCGCAGTTATATCAAATACGGCCTTTACAAAATCCTGGCCTTCATAATAGCTTAATAATAGCTCCATTAATCTTCACACTGCAGTTAATATCAAAGTACGTACTATCTTCACATAATCTAACACATGAAAGAATATTCAATACAGTCCTGTACAAAAGTCTCCATCGAGACACACATTGCAAAACACTCTAAACATCTTCACCGAACACTGGTCGGGAACACACACTTAGAGAAACACCCAGGGTTGACTTCACTCCGTCAACGCCTAGAACCGACTGCACGGGGATACACATTTCCCGCTCAAACAGTCACGAGAATCGGCCGTTCAGACACCGCCGATCAGTCCATTCATGGACTAGCTGCGAGCTATACACAGCTCTACAATAGAGAACAACGAAATCTCACCACTCGAGATGATCAGCACTCACGACGCTCTTTTTTTCTGACTTACAAAAACTTCTCGAACATACGAGGAAATTTCTGAAAGAATTCAATAATCTAATAAGTAATCAATCGCCACAAGCGACGCAACTCTAAATTCACTCTGACCAACTTAGCATACTAAGGATCACTTCCCTTTTGACCTTAACAGTGACATTAACTTAAATCTGTAAAGAAAGAACGATCGCCTGAAGAGGACGCTCCCCGGACACGTTGAATGAAACCAATATCTGCAGAACTGGGTATCCGCTTCATCCACAGATAGACAGATTAAACGAAGTGTACACTAAGGCTTGCGCCAGATGGCGAACAACAGCACGATTGTAGGTAAGGTTGTGTGAATCAGGGCCCTGATGAAAGAACTGAGTGAAAGTAGACTTGTCGTGTGAAATTCTAATCCACATATATAAATTAAAACGTAAATGTAAAGCCTAACAAATAAATTTAATAAAAGGAAAGAAGAATGGTAAAGAACAGTGCTGTCACAATGACTGTACTCGAAATCCCCCTTGTTTTCTACTTAGTCTGCAAATTGTAACGTTTCACGTTGATAGTAAAAGCCTACTGCTTCAATACCCGCTTTCTACGATAAAACGTGTACTGCCTTTCTAAGAAAAACCTTGAGATACGCAAGCTGACCTATATTTAATATTCCATTCATGTCATTTTATACACTAAGTTACCATAAACGAAAGACAGATGGACTAAGGATAGAAAGAAAGGGAGGGGCTGAAAGCCGGAACGCAGGCAATACTACCACAGTCTCGCGATACACAATTACTACCATCACGCGTGTAAGGCCACAAGCACTAGCTTTTTTTCAAATCGACAGTGATAAAAAACACTACCCATACGAGTTAGGTTTTAAAAACTTACAAAACGCTTATTAGGAAACATGACATTATACTGGTTTACGTTTGAAAACATTACAGTACCCAGACACCACATCGTATTCGAAGTGAACAGGAGGTAGAAGAAAATGCATATTTTGAACGCAGCCCCTTAGCCCCATTAAATTTATATATTTGGGTTCCTTATGACTTGCTGACAAAGAATATGTTAAACGTTACGCAAATAGTCTAGGAATTAACAAATTATAGCCAAAAGAAATAGTGAGGGATGTCAGACAACACAAGAATCAGAATCGCTCAGTGGCAGATTTTCACACCACCATTGTACGGGAAATAGGTCCCCATGTTACCTCCTATTTGATTGGCGGAAAGTAAATGTAAGGCTAAACACGATTAGTCGGACTATAAATACTACTTCTTTGTTGCTAGGGGAAACAGTAGTAGGGTACTTTTTTTGAAAAGCTGTGTAAACATGGCACGATTGGTTAGACCCGCCAATATAGTCAATCAGAGGCGTCAGGTCAGCACCACATTTGCAAATAAACTTACTAAAGAACCAGTGCGTTGAGCGCCAGTGCATATTTTTCTAAATAAAAGCCTGGGACATCGGCAGATCGAAATTGTGCTATATTCATTGCCAGTCAACGTAACTGTGTATTATTCCATGAATTGTGGTAAGCTTGAAATATTTGATATCTTTTTAATGAAAATTGAATGTAAATTGATAATTTATGTCTGTATATATGTGTGGTTCAGTAGCGAACATGAGGTAAAGCCTATATAGTGCTCCAACCTGAACAGAAGGTGTCGGAGGAAAGTAAAACTACATGGAACTGCCAAACAGTACACTGACACCTATCTTATTGACTAGAAAGAAATAATGCTGGAATTGCAGAGGCGTAGTAACCATTAGGGAGGAGTATACTGGTAAAAATTGTTTCAGATGAAGATAGCAGTTAGCCTACCGCTCTGAACTCAATGTTTGTTATGTATTGTGTTCAGTCTGGAAATTTATTATAAATTAGTTCTGAAATAGGAGGTACAACCTTCTTGTTTCAGGGACCGTGGTCCTAAAAGTTATTGAGCAGCACCTGGTCTGAGCTTTGCTGAACCTAGAGGCTGACAGCATACTCCTGGGTCCAGATAGTGACCAGTGAGGTGTCTCCAGAACACAGGGAGGCTATCGAGCAGAGGAGTCTTTTCCTGCCGCCATCACGAAAGATAAGCGTCTGTGGCCAGAGGAGCTCAACATTATGGCCCCCCTCAAAATCTGACTTTATAATAAAACAGAGGGAAAATACAGTGTTTAAATTGATAGGAACTGTGAACTTTTCCCCACACTATTTCCAAGATAAACAAACACTTGAAGTCATGATGACAAATAACAACATAGCTTGAAAAAACAAAACCAGTATTACCTCATATTACTACTACACAACTGACACACATAGGATAATATTAATAAAATATGTCATTACAAGGTTCATATTGATGAATTCTGTACATATAAATTGTAATTAAAATTGATTGTGATTCCTGGTTCACTTTGTATTTGAATCAGGACACATATATTAGTAAAAGTAATTAATACATATTTATATTTGAAACTTTCCCAGTGCCTCATTTAAGATAGTCTTATAGAGTGTTAAATGTGTGTGAGTGTCACAGTGTTGTCAAGTGTGGTGGAATAAATTAAATTGTTTATCTGTCTGTTGTTGTTGTGACTTACACTTCATCATATACATACCCTAGACATTTAACGTAGTCATCACAATATTCCAGAATAATTCTGACTGAGTTATAATGTGGTAGCAAGTAAGGTTATCTGTAAAACACTACACCTATTAGATACAGATACCTTCACAGCTGATCTCAGTCAGTACACTAAGTCCCCTATAAATATTTATAACATCCCACTTTACCACATATATTGGGGTCTCGCTCCAGGGATATTGAACATTCTCCTGTTATAGATATTGGGAATAATAAGAATTAAAAGGTATCCTTGGGTGGAAATAAATAAGGTTGAGCTCTCAGTGCCTGTAGTGTCCTTAGATAATTTTTGAAAGATTGAATTGTTTACAATTGCATGTTAGACAATGGCCGACTTGGCAAAATTTCGATCTGCTACTGTACAGACTGCGAAAGAGTTAGGAATGGACGGGCAAATTATGATTGCTTATGTCACTGCTGAATGTGACAAATATATTGAACGGGAAGAAAGAACATTAGAAAAAGATGCCGAAAGAAAGTTAGAGGCTGAGACTAAGAGGTTGCAGATTGAGGCTGAGGCTAAGAGGTTGCAGATTGAGGCTGAGGCTAAGAGGTTGCAGATTGAGGCTGACAAAGAGGCTAAAGCATTGGAAGCCGAGGAAAGAAGACAGGCTGCAGAAAGAGAAGAGAAGAAATTAGCTGCAGAAAGGGAAGACAAGCGATTGGCTGCAGAAAGGGAAGCAGAGGATAAGAGATTACAAAGGGAACATGAGTTACGACTAATCGAGTTTGAGTTTCAAGGCCATGCTCCTGAAAATGGTGCCAGTCCCTTTACTTCTGATGCCACTGCTAGCCAGGGAGCCTCAACCTCAGCTATGAATTTTCATTTAGATCATTTTGTTGAGAAAGACGATGATATTGAGAGCTATCTAAATAGATATGAACTATTAGCTACCACATATGGGTTAGAGAGAGAAAGGTGGAGCTTAAAGTTATCTCAAGGTCTTCGTGGGGCAGCTTATGAAGTTTTTGCCAAAATGAGCAGAGGTGATCAAGAAAATTATGACATGCTAAAGCAGGCTCTTTTGTTAAGATATGAAAAGAACGCAGAATTTTATAGGAAAAAATTTAGGAATGCTAAACTACTGTCAGGTGAAACCTATCACCAGTTCTCTGCACGAATAGAGACATACTTGGAGAAATGGACTTCTCTGGGGAAAACCCAAGATCTTAAGGAAATGGTCCTTATAGAACAACTAAGAGAGTCCATGGCTCCAGACATGAGAAAGTTTCTCATGGAACAAGGTGCAGAGAGGCTGGGTGAGTTGCTAAATGTTGCTGAAAGGTATCAAGCGGCTCAGGCAGAGGTATCAGGTAACAAAAAGAAACAGGTAGAAAATTTTAGGGGACCACAGAACTTTAATAAATTTAATCCTAGAGATCAAAACAAAGGTAAGCACCAATTTGATAGGCCACGGTATGACAATAAAAATAAAACCCCACAATTCGATGAAAGGAAATATGATGAAAGAAAATCTTTCAACCAAGGGAAAAGGTGGTGTAAAAATTGTAAGATGAACAATCATGACACTGACCATTGTAGAAGGAACCCTATAGTTATGGCCACCCTTCAGGTCAGGTCGACCTCAAGACAGGAGGAGGATATTATGTTAGATACCACTCCAGATGAGATGAGGAAGGCGCAGGCTGGGGATAAGACCCTCAAGCCTTGTTTCAGGAAATTGGCAACTTGTCATACAACTCCAGGCAAGGGAGATTTTTACATGAAAAACAAATTGATGTATAGGAAGACTGGAGCTAGATCCAAAGGTCAGGGACAGCTGGTACTTCCTAAAAGATATAGGGCAGAATTAATAAGGAGCCTACATGTGAAACCAGATGGGGACCATGAAAAAATAGGTACCATCATCCAAAAGGTAGCTCACAATTATTATTGGCCCAAGGCAAGATGGGACATTGAGAATTTTGTAGAAAGGTGTAGCATAGCACATGAGGGAACACCCACAAGTGGGAACATTGATCAGGACCTGGACACGCCACGGGGCAACCGTAGGCCTGACAATAGAAAGAAAAAAAATTTGATAAAGTGGACCAAAGGGAATGGGAAGCCCCTTTTCTCGGACAAGCTTCAATTAACTGTTTTACAATGGCCACTATGCAGAGAGTGCAAAAAGATGTCTTACCCCAGGATAAGCCGAAAATCCCTCAATCGGACTTAAACAAACTGGAGGAAGAAGATGTAGAGAGGAAATCTCTCATCAAGAATTCTAAGTGGGGAGAAAGCCCCAAGAGAAAAATTGGTAGCGGTCGTTTTGTGAATGATAATTCTGGGAAGAAAAATCATCACTATAGCGCTTCTAGTGGAAGAGACCATACCGGTGCATGGACAAATAGGTCCACAAAATTAAAGGTTCATATGAAGCGCTGTTAAGAACGTGGCAGAGGAAAATATTACATCCTCATACCAATATGTGAATGAGCTGACCACTCGTTTAAAAACTGGCTGGAAACTTGCCAATGAAAATTTGAAACAAGCCAGGAAGAAACATGCTGCCTATTATAACAGGAAAGCTAAAGACAGAGATTTGGCTGTGGGAGAGAAGGTACTGCTTCTTCTACCCGGTAGCCAGAATAAGTTACAAATTGGATGGCAAGGTCCATATACAGTTCTAGAGAAGGTGTCTAGAACAAATTATAAGATAAATAAGAAGGGGAAAGAAAAAATCTATCATGTGAATCTCCTGAAGAAATATTTGGAAAGAGAACATCAGGAAGAGACACACTTGTTGACCTTGTCCATTGCCATGGAGGTGAAAAAGGAACCACTTTCATCATTTGAATATCCATTACACCCCTGTGAGACAGCGGCACAGGTGAAAATCAGTACACATTTAACGAAAACTCAGAAAGAGAGAGTACAACAGGTTCTAGATAATCATGCAGAGGTGTTAACAGACCGAGCAGGGCATACAAACTTATTGTAATATGATATGAAGCTGATAGACCCCACACCTGTCTGTATGAAACCCTATTCGATTCCTTTTGCTAAGGAGAAAGCTTTGAAGGAAGAGATAGACTATTTGTTGAAGGAAGGAATTATTTCACACAGTGAATCTTCGTATAGTTCCGGTGTTGTACTCCTAAGGAAGCCCTCTGGAGAACATAGACTCTGTATAGATTACAGGAGACTGAATGCTGTTACAGAAGGACAGGTGGATCCATTGCCGGATACAAATCAGCTGTTTGCCAGACTAAATAAAGCTAAATATTTCTCAAAAGTGGATCTGAGTAAAGGATACTATCAGATTCCAGTAAAGCCTGAGGTTAGACCATACCTAGCTTTTAGTACCTCAGAAGGACACTATGAGTTTAATAGATTGCCATTTGGATTGAAGAATGCGCCTAGTGTCTTCTCTAGAATGATGAGAAAATTATTGGACCCTCTGAATAATCCATGTATCACAAATTTCATGGATGATATCCTTATAGCAACAGAAACATTTGAGGAACACATTGACTCTCTGAACATGCTGTTTAATCGACTTAGGGAAGCGAATTTAACAGCCCGACCAACCAAATGTTGCGTTGGATGTAAAGAATTGGAATTCTTTGGACACACAGTTTATCAGGGAAACATGACCCCTGACCCAAAGAATTTAGAGAAACTAAAGAAAGCCCCGAGACCACAAACCAAGAAAGACGTGAGATCCTTTGTCTCATTATGTGGTTTCTACCAGAAGTATATCAAAAACTGTAATTCCATATGTGCACCGTTAACTGATTTGACACGTAAGGGAAATCCAGATCGAATTACATGGACACCACAATGTGAAATGGCTTACCAAGAATTGAAGGAAAAGCTCACAAGTAAACCTATTTTGAAATTACCTGACTTAAGTCAAGAATTCATTGTAAGGACTGATGCCAGTAATATTGGGTTAGGTGCAACTCTGCTACAGAGATCAGATGCATTGGATGGGGAATTAAGCCCAGTGGCATATGCTAGCAGAAAGTTGAATAAAGCTGAAACCAATTACTCAACTAGCGAAAAGGAATGTCTTGCAGTAATATGGGCGATAAAGAAATTCAATATTTATCTGTATGGGAAGGCATTTAAGTTGCAAACGGATCACAAACCTTTGTCGTTTCTAGCACAGGCTAGACATGAGAATTCTAGATTACTCCGTTGGTCATTATTGGTGCAGCCATTTGAGTTTAGCATAGAGTATATAAGTGGAAAAACAAATCTGGGAGCGGATTTTTTAAGCCGCCATCCGTGTGATGAGAATCGCCCTAAACCCCAGGAATAATAAGAAATTTCTCTATGTGTATATAGAATTATAGACTGACATATAACGTCTGTTTTAAGTGGGGAGAATTTGTCGTGTGAAATTCTAATCCACATATATAAATTAAAACGTAAATGTAAAGCCTAACAAATAAATTTAATAAAAGGAAAGAAGAATGGTAAAGAACAGTGCTGTCACAATGACTGTACTCGAAATCCCCCTTGTTTTCTACTTAGTCTGCAAATTGTAACGTTTCACGTTGATAGTAAAAGCCTACTGCTTCAATACCCGCTTTCTACGATAAAACGTGTACTGCCTTTCTAAGAAAAACCTTGAGATACGCAAGCTGACCTATATTTAATATTCCATTCATGTCATTTTATACACTAAGTTACCATAAACGAAAGACAGATGGACTAAGGATAGAAAGAAAGGGAGGGGCTGAAAGCCGGAACGCAGGCAATACTACCACAGTCTCGCGATACACAATTACTACCATCACGCGTGTAAGGCCACAAGCACTAGCTTTTTTTTCAAATCGACAGTGATAAAAAACACTACCCATACGAGTTAGGTTTTAAAAACTTACAAAACGCTTATTAGGAAACATGACATTATACTGGTTTACGTTTGAAAACATTACAGTACCCAGACACCACATCGTATTCGAAGTGAACAGGAGGTAGAAGAAAATGCATATTTTGAACGCAGCCCCTTAGCCCCATTAAATTTATATATTTGGGTTCCTTAGGACTTGCTGACAAAGAATATGTTAAACGTTACGCAAATAGTCTAGGAATTAACAAATTATAGCCAAAAGAAATAGTGAGGGATGTCAGACAACACCAAAATCAGAATCGCTCAGTGGCAGATTTTCACACCACCATTGTACGGGAAATAGGTCCCCATGTTACCTCCTATTTGATTGGCGGAAAGTAAATGTAAGGCTAAACACGATTAGTCGGACTATAAATACTACTTCTTTGTTGCTAGGGGAAACAGAAGTAGGGTACTTTTTTTGAAAAGCTGTGTAAACATGGCACGATTGGTTAGACCCGCCAATATAGTCAATCAGAGGCGTCAGGTCAGCACCACATTTGCAAATAAACTTACTAAAGAACCAGTGCGTTGAGCGCCAGTGCATATTTTTCTAAATAAAAGCCTGGGACATCGGCAGATCGAAATTGTGCTATATTCATTGCCAGTCAACGTAACTGTGTATTATTCCATGAATTGTGGTAAGCTTGAAATATTTGATATCTTTTTAATGAAAATTGAATGTAAATTGATAATTTATGTCTGTATATATGTGTGGTTCAGTAGCGAACATGAGGTAAAGCCTATATAGTGCTCCAACCTGAACAGAAGGTGTCGGAGGAAAGTAAAACTACATGGAATTGCCAAACAGTACACTGACACCTATCTTATTGACTAGAAAGAAATAATGCTGGAATTGCAGAGGCGTAGTAACCATTAGGGAGGAGTATACTGGTAAAAATTGTTTCAGATGAAGATAGCAGTTGGCCTACCGCTCTGAACTCAGTGTTTGTTATGTATTGTGTTCAGTCTGGAAATTTATTATAAATTAGTTCTGAAATAGGAGGTACAATCTTCTTGTTTCAGGGACCGTGGTCCTAAAAGTTATTGAGCAGCACCTGGTCTGAGCTTTGCTGAACCTAGAGGCTGACAGCATACTCCTGGGTCCAGATAGTGACCAGTGAGGTGTCTCCAGAACACAGGGAGGCTATCGAGCAGAGGAGTCTTTTCCTGCCGCCATCACGAAAGATAAGCGTCTGTGGCCAGAGGAGCTCAACATTATGGCCCCCCTCAAAATCTGACTTTATAATAAAACAGAGGGAAAATACAGTGTTTAAATTGATAGGAACTGTGAACTTTTCCCCATACTATTTCAAGATAAACAAACACTTGAAGTCATGATGACAAATAACAACATAGCTTGAAAAAACAAAACCAGTATTACCTCATATTACTACTACACAACTGACACACATAGGATAATATTAATAAAATATGTCATTACAAGGTTCATATTGATAAATTCTGTACATATAAATTGTAATTAAAATTGATTGTGATTCCTGGTTCACTTTGTTTTTGAATCAGGACACATATATTAGTAAAAGTAATTAATACATATTTATATTTGAAACTTTCCCAGTGCCTCATTTAAGATAGTCTTATAGAGTGTTAAATGTGTGTGAGTGTCACAGTGTTGTCAAGTGTGGTGGAATAAATTAAATTGTTTATCTGTCTGTTGTTGTTGTGACTTACACTTCATCATATACATACCCTAGACATTTAACGTAGTCATCACAATATTCCAGAATAATTCTGACTGAGTTATAATGTGGTAGCAAGTAAGGTTATCTGTAAAACACTACACTTATTAGATACAGATACCTTCACAGCTGATCTCAGTCAGTACACTAAGTCCCCTATAAATATTTATAACATCCCACTTTACCACAAGACTGAAGGATGTTCTTTGTTTGATTCACCCACTTTGTAACTTTCCTTCATGCAAGATTTGTTGCTAAACTATATTTTCCTTTGGATAAATCATACTCATATCCAAGTCTGTTCATATTTTTTTAACAGGGAAAATATTAGACCCAATCCTAGGTATCTGTGACTCTTTGGGGCTATCATTTTTCTCCTAACGGGACTGTGGGCTAACCATCGAGGGAAGGATCATACCAACGGGTTTATCATTCTTGTAGCAATTCATTGATTTTTCTTTAACTTTGTGTAATGCCTTTTTATGTAAATATTATGTGTTGTGACGTAAGTTTACCATGATAAATTAAACTACAACTAAACTTATTCCAGTGTGGCGGTCAGTTCGTTCCCAGAATATCTATATAACCATTGTTATAGTTTTCTCACGTCTGTGTGTCTAACTGTCGTCTTGTACGTGCGTGCACGTGAGTGGATAGAACTATATATGTAATATATATATATATATATATATATATATATATATATATATATATATATATATATATATATATATATATATGTGTGTGTGTGTTTAGACTGTCTGACTCCTCTAAATCTGTCGTAGAAGATAGGTGAAAGAGAGAAGATTTCTCGATTTCAGAGACAGCCTCTATCACAGTCTACCATCTCACTCGTGGAAATCTATTGCTATTACTATCTCTCACTGTGACTATCACTTATTCAAATCTAATCAGAAGGGACCAACCCAAGTCTTAATTCTTCTATCAAAAAATCAACGACAGGAATGACCAGAGGAATGACAAGAGGAATGACAAGAGGAATGACAAGAGGAATGACAGGAGGAATGACAAGAGGATTGACAAGAGGAATGACAAGAGGAATGACAAGAGGAATGACAAGAGGAATGACAAGAGGAATGACAAGAGGAATGACAAGAGGAATGACAAGAGGAATGACAAGAGGAATGACAAGAGGATTGACAAGAGGAATGACAAGAGGAATGACAAGAGGAATGACAAGAGGAATGACAAGAGGAATGACAAGAGGAATGACAAGAGGAATATTGAAGGAGATCAAAGTTGGACAACTCAAATATTTTGGCAGTAAAAGACGACAACCAACATTATTTTCTTTTGTACTGATTACGGATTATAGAGTTGCCACCGCAGCTGGTCATCATGTAGGAAGTCTGTAGCGAGCATTCACATGCTCTGGCAGCAGTGGTTCTGTGGCAATTTGTTCTAAATGACGAGGTTGCTATCCCCAAGCACAACTACATATTAGTCACCTTGAACGACGTTTCATGAGGGCGCTATAGTCCTACAGCTGTGGTTGTATTTTTTAAATTTTATTTAGTCTCGTCCTTTGCTCGTTGTTGTGGTTAAAGAAAACATGTTCCAAAACCTTCCCATGCAATGAGCTACGTTTTATATATAGCGTGGTACACATTTCACTATACAGTAGGGCCCCGCTCATACGGCAGGTTAGGTTCTAGATCTCCGCCGAAAACCTTAAAACTCCGGAAAGCGGAACATAGCCTATTTTTAATTTGCAAATGCATATAATGGAACAAGAGCTGAGAAGAAGACGCTGGCGATGGATAGGACACACATTGAGGATACCTGTTGATAGCATTACAAGCCAGTCCTTTTTCTGGAATTCACAGGGAACGAACGAACGAACGAAATCTTTATTTCATCAGGGTAAAGAAATAGGCATAATTGCCTTTTTACATTTCTGCCCTGCAGGCAGAGGTAGACCAACAAAACACATGGAGAAGAGAACTGGATACAGAGGTGAAAATGATGAGGAAAACATGGAAAGAGCCTGAGCGGATGGCACAGGACAGGAAGACTTGGCATGTGTTTGTTGAAGGCCTGTGGTCCTCGGAGAGCTAAAAGGGTATTGATTGATTGATTGAAATGCATATTCTTCTTCTTCTTCGTTCGTCCTGAAAAGGATGTTGGTTGCGTTGTGTCCGTTTACAGCGAAGCTGCGATATTTGCGCCTTTCGGCCGACACATCCGACTTCAGCACCGCATTTTTGGGACCGGGTTAGCCTTCCCTCTACGATCTCTACTCACTCACAGAAAAAAAAAAAATCGAAATGCATATAATATCCTAATAACATGTTTACACTGACATATATTACGTGCGCAATAAAGTTAGGCCTTAAAAACTATACGAAAGTAAATTGAATATAGTTGCGCCTTTCGGCCGACACATCCGACTTCAGCACCGCATTTTTGGGACCGGGTTAGCCTTCCCTCTACGATCTCTACTCACTCACAGAAAAAAAAAAAATCGAAATGCATATAATATCCTAATAACATGTTTACACTGACATATATTACGTGCGCAATAAAGTTAGGCCTTAAAAACTATACGAAAGTAAATTGAATATACAGCATTTGAAGTAAGAGGCTTACGACTCCTTCGTAATTACTAGTGCAATTAGATGCCATTGTAAATAATAATTTTAAAAATATATATATATTAGATATAATATAATAAATACATTTTTTTAAAGTTTGGAAAACATCTAGAATACAGATAGAAGGCTAGCTCACAAATGCTGTAAGCAGACTGGATTACAAATAACAAAATGGTTCCCGAAGCCATTCTCGTATTCTGAGCGCGTCATACTGAAAAACGCCGAAAGAGCAGAAGAGGCGCCGTACATAATCAACATGTATATAATTTAAAACCGCCGAATAAGCGGAACGCCGAAAATCGGAAAGCCAAAAAATTGGGCCCTGCTGTTTTTAGTTTTCGACATGCCGTATCAACATATGTTCCATTGGGGAGAGGGGGGGAAGGGCTCTGAGGGCACAAAGATAAATAGTACTACTGATCCCTCAGATATTGAAAAGCGACTAAAATGAGGTTGTGCTTGGAGCAGCAACCTCTTCGTGTAATATAAAGTGCTACATGGGAGCCGCGCTGGTGTAATGGTTACCACACTGCGCTGGCGATCGGGTGATCCATGTTCAAGCCCGGGCGAGGTCATTTGAAGCAGTGTCGTCGACCGGGACTTGGACTGGATAAATTCGAGCCCTGGGCGAAAACATTTGAAGAAGTGTCGTCGACCAGGGACTGGCGGCTCCTGAACCAACCCAGCTCTAATGGGTACCCTCCGAAGACAGCGAGTATCTGCCTGAATGGCGAGTGGACACCTGTCATTGTACAGGGACGAAAAGGGATACTCACGTAAAAATCAGTCTCAGGTTAGATATACTAACCGGAGATTCTCGCATCGAGTAATAGCGGGCGTACGTTAAAAAAAAAAAAAATCTACATAATTCATCACAGCAAGCACACATGAATACTTTGGTACACGCTTCTTGTAAGCCGACCACCTCCAGTGGTGCCTGCCCCTCCCATAAGGATAGAAACCGGAAATAACGATGTAACGGTGACGATGATGTATTAGTAAATATATAACATCTACTTTATCTGATGCGCTAACAAGATATCAATGCAGATTGATAATACTCACCGTAAACTTGTTTACACTTATTTCGTTAAGTCCAGCAGTGAAATGCCATTCCCCCTGAACACAACATTTCGAAACTATCTGACATCTAGTGATCATACATTTTAGCCCATTATGAAAGTGTAACGTGTCGTTTGGTTTCGTAGCTTCTGCTCACAACCTGTACCTTAAGTACTGACCAACCGAAGTTTTACAGCGCCATCTCTTTTAACGGCTGGCAGGTCCGTTTACCACAGCGCCCATCTCACAGTTGGTGGTATTATTCTTCTCCCCCCAGATCACGCCCTCTTAAAGACAGTTATTCAAACAAGTTTATTTGCGTGGGGGAGTACTTGGAATGACGAGTCAAAGCGGAGGGAAAAAAAGTGTGTGATTGTGTGTGGGGGAGGGGACGGGGGTTAAACAGGGTAAGAGTCGTTGTTCCAAGTTAAAAAAATAAAAGTTAAGGTAGTCCCATATCCGATACGGCCTTAGGGGAGTGAAATGTTAGAGACTTCGCCATACTAGGTCCAACTGTTTTTATGAGGTTGGGTGACCAATTCCGTTTCTCGCTACCTTTTTGCCTTCCTTAACTCATGAGTACAGAGTGGTTAGAGCGCTGGTCTCTCGCGGCATCGGTGTCGGGCTCGATTCACGGTATCGACACGCTCCAGTTTACCCAGCTGTAAATGGATACCAGACTTTGCTCTTGAGTCAGGGAAAGAAAAGACAGTGAGAAAGGGAACTGGTTACTCCACCTCTCAATGCTGGACCTGGTATAGTGAAGTCTCTAACACTTTAACTACCCTACGACAGTATGTGCTATGGGACTAAAGAGAGAACTCATTTACAGCTGGGTAGAATGGAGCATGCTACTTCCAGGATGCGATCTCGGAACCCGGTAATCTTCGTCACTAGAAGAAAGTGCACTAACAGTTTAGCCACTTGGACGCTCTGTTTTACACAAAAAGGTAAAGATAGTCCGATAGCAAATACTGCAGTAGGGAAATAAAGGGTTAGAGACTTCACTCTACTAGTTCCAGCATCGAGAAGGGGGGGGGGGGGGGGGTTGACCAGTTTCCTTCTTTGCTACCTTTTACTTACCTAATTCAAGAGTAAAGCCAAGTACCCATTTACAGATAGACTTGGATAGACTGAAGCGTGCCAATGCCGGGAATATAACCCGGTACCTTAGTCGTTAGACACCAGCGCTCTAACCACGCTGCCAATCGGACGCTCCTGTTTTACGTGCAGAGGTATTTTTAATCAAATGTTGTCAAATCTTTACTAAGTTCTTTATTCGAGCATCAGACACCTCACGGCTGTGCTTCTTCCTCGCATCATTTAAATATATATATATGGTAGTAATGATAATCGTCACACAGAGGGAGTAGCCATCCTAATGACACAGAAAGCAGCAGCATCGCTTATCAGCTGGGTACCTATCAATGAGAGGCTAATATTAGCTAGATTTCAGACACGATTTTTCAAGCTCTCAATTGTACAATGTTATGCACCAACTAACGACGCTCTTGATACCACAAAAGATGACTTCTATGAAGCACTTCTAAGTACCATCAACACAATACCCAAGCATGACATAATAGCAGTCATGGGTGATTTTAACGCCAAAGTAGGTGACAACAACGATGGAGTACAAAGATATCTCGGTACTCATGGCATAGGCTGTATGAATCAAAATGGCGAAAGACTTCTAGAACTTTGTGAAATATCAAACCTCGTTGTGGCAGACACCATCTTTCCACATAAGAATATCCACAAGATAACATGGAATTCACCTGATGGCAGAACTAAGAACCAGATAGATCACTTCTGCATAAGCGCTAAATTTCGCTCATCAGTTCAAGACGTCAGAGCATACAGAGGTGCAGAGATCGGAAGCGATCATAACCTCTGCATAGCTAAAATGAGAATTAAACTGAAGAAGTTATACCAACCGAATAAAAATAGAAGAATAGATGTACACAGACTGCAATCAAATGATATAAAGAAGGAATATAATGTCAAAATGAACAACTATTTCGATGCTTTAGGCAAAATTGACAACGATATCACCACCAGACAATCGATACTAAATGGGAACAACTGAGAACAGCAATGACAGAAGCAGCTGTAGCGACCACCGGATACCTAGTACATAAAAGAAAAAAATGGATGAGAGAAGATACTTGGGATAAAATACAAGAAAGGAAAACAGCAAAACTTAAACTACTAGCGGCAAGTACACATAATGCAGTTGAATCTTGCAAACTAACTTATAACTTGTTAAATAAAGAAGTGAAGACAAAAACTCGAAGAGATAAAAGACATTTCATCAATGAACTGGCCGTAGAAGCTGAAAATGCTGCAAGAACTGGTAATAGTAGGTGCCTTTATCAAATTACAAAACAACTATGTCACCAGCCTACTGCTATGGAAACACCTGTTAAAGGTAAATTAGGGAATTCAATACCAACAGAAAAAGAACAAATGAAGAGATGGGCTGAGCACTTCATGGAGGTGCTAAACAGACCACCACCAACAGTAACACCTGATTTTAATAATGAAACATCCACAACCACTTTGCCAATAACTTGCGATGAATTCACGCTGGACGAGATCAAACAAGCCGTTAAAAGATTAAAAAATTTTAAAGCTGCTGGAGTTGACGAAATTTCAGGGGAAATGATTAAAGCAGTTAATGACAACAACCTCTTGAGAATTTTAGATATTATAAATGAAGTATGGAGAGAAGAACAACCACCACAACAATGGAAAGACAGTATTATTGTAAAGTTACCGAAGAAAGGTGATCTATCAGACTGTAATAACTGGCGTGGTATATCTCTATTATCAGTACCTGGAAAATTATTATGTTGCATGATGTTAGAAAGACTTAAATTGCATGCTGACGAAAAGATCAGAGAAGAACAAGCGGGTTTCAGGCCGAAACGATCATGTATTGATCAAATATTCACACTAAGAACAATTATAGAAGAATCAGTGGAAAGGCAATCGCCACTTATTATCACCTTCGTCGATTTTCAAAAAGCCTTTGATAGTCTACACCGCCCATCATTGTGGAAGATACTTACAATCTATGGTTTTCCAACAAAATATGTGAATATAATCAAAGCGCTATATGACAATGCAAGATGTTGTGTTAGAACAAATAAAGGGAATACAGAATGGTTTACAGTAGAAAACAGGGGGTGTGAAACAAGGCTGTATTATGTCACCACTACTTTTTGGAATAGCTATTGATTGGGTTATGAGAAACTATACCCACAATGAACAATTGGGTATAAAATGGACAAATGGAAAATTCCTGGGGGACTGGATTTCGCAGATGATGTAGCATTCTTAAGTTCAACACCAAGACAATCCCAAGAAGCAATAAATAATTTGTGTCATCTCTCGGTTTAAAAATTGGTCTCCAAATAAATGCCTCTAAAACTAAAGCTATGAACTTTTCTAACGAGACCTTTGATATCGTCTTGAACGGGGAAAAAACTACAGAAAGTTGAAAGTTTCAATTATTTAGGCAGTAAAATGACTCAGGATGGTGACACAACAAGAGAAATCCATACTAGAATTGCTTTGGCAGCTAGCGCCTTCAATAGATTATCTAACATTTGGAAATTACGATCATTGAATATACATACCAAGCTTCGTCTGTTTAATTCAAATGTTATCTCAGTGTTAACATACGGCTGTGAGAGTTGGAAAATAACAAAATCATTGGAGAACAAGCTGAATACATCCGAGAACAAATGTCTTAGAAAACTCATGAACATCAGTTGGAAAGAATTCAAGACTAATCGACAAATAAGAGAAGACTCTAGGCAGAAATATGTCTCCGACTATATAAGGAAAAGACGATGGTCATATATCGGTCATGTCCTACGAATGCAAAACAACAGAATACCACTACATGCGCTCACTTGGGTTCCTGAGGGTAAGAGGAAAAAAGGAAGACCAAAAGAAACACTCAGAAGAACAATAATAAGAGAAGGAAGAAGGTTGGGCCTAAATAATGTGCAAGAGCTAAGAGGAGTGGCGTCACAACGAACAACCTGGAGAGCACTGGTTTCTGCCTTATGCGCCGTGTTTGGCGCTTAAAGAATTTATTATTATTATTATATATATTATATATATATATATATATATATATATATATATATATATATATATATTTATTTATTTGTGCCGGTTCCAACATAATTTACTTGTTGATTATAATTTTATAATCGGTATGAGATACACAGTACCGGTATCACGTAATTACTATCGTTGGTTTACACCAGTGTTTCTCAATCCTGATAGTAGCAACGCCCCCTTTTGACAACTAATATTTTAAAAAGCCCCCCACCTTTTTAACACCCCCTTGCTCTTTATCGTGTATACACAAACACACCCACACATATACGAGGGACGGTCAAAAAGTAATGCCTCGTAATTTTTAATTTAATTCAATAGGAAAGAAAACATATAAAATTCACATTGAAATGTAGCCCCAAGTCTGAACTTCAAAAATTTATTTCTCAATGTAGTCTCCGTTATTTGTTACAGTTTTTGTCCATCTTCTCACAGGGGCATGTATCCCCGCACGGTAAAAATTTGTGTCCTTTTTCCTAAACCACTGGCGTACGGCGCGTTTAAGTGTCTCGGTGTCCTCAAAGTGATGTCCGCAAAGATCTTCTTTCAGTGGTCCAAACAGATGGAAGTCAGAAGGTGCAAGATCGGGACTGTAAGGGGGATGTGGTAATAATGTCCAGCCAAATTCTGCAATCGCTTCAATGGTGCGTTTAGCTGTGTGTGGCATGGCATTATCGTGCAACAGAAGTGCAGTTCTCTGATCTTTTAATGGGTAAAGTCACCGAAGACGACCTCTAAGCTTCTTCAAAGTTTCAATGTAACGGTCTGCATTCACCGTGTTTCCCTGTTCCAAGAAGTCGAGAAGAATCACACCCTTCTCATCCCAAAACACGGAGGCCATAACTTTCCCTACAGATGGTGAACTTTTGAACTTCTTTCTTGTCGGCGATGTTGTGTGATGCCATTCCATTGACTGCCTCTTGGATTCTCGTTTAAAAAAATGAACCCAAGTCTCATCACCTGTCACAATATTCGATAAAAACTCTTCTCCTTCAGTTTCGTAACGGTGCAGGAGGTTGATGGCTATGGTTTTCCTTGTTTCTTTATGTCTGTCTGTCAACATTCTGGGTACCCACAGTGCACAAACTTTTGAATAACCCAAGTCTTTAATGATGTTCTGGACACTGCCTTTACTAATGGACAACATGGAAGAAAGTTCATCCAGTGTTACCCGACGGTCACCACGAATGATGCCATCAACTCGATGAATGTTGTGTGGAGTCACTGCGGTAGACGGAGTCACTGCGGTAGACGGACGGCTAGTCCGCTTTGCGTCAGCCATTGAGGATTGACCTACTTCAGCTTCGTCACAACGATATACCCAACGTCGGACAGTGCTAACCTCCACTGTTGAATCTCCATAAACATTCTTCAAACGTTCGTGGAAGCGAATTGGGGTCTCACCTTCAGCATTGAGGAATTCTATGACATAACGTTGTTTTAACCGAACGTCTTTGGCAGCCCTTTTTAAACTGTTACAGTGGTGCCACCTGTTACTGAAACAGGTTGGTAATGCTATACAGTGCAGAAGAGTGTTTGGGGAATCCTGCTAAATTTACAAATTGCACACCGATGCAGAATTTACATACATAAAAAATAGGAGGCATTACTTTTTGACCTTCCCTCGTACATATATCCCACCATACTTTTAAAAAAGCAATGCAGTTAATGAGTTATCTTTTCTTTTAATATAAAGAAAAAGAGAAAGCACATTTATAAAAACATAGTTATAATTATATACACCACAAGTTCATTATCCTTGAATTACAAATTGGCGGAGCAAATGATATAAAATTAGTTCTTAGAACTCTATAACTATCATAATCATATTATTTTAATAGCGCCTAAATGACTGCATATGTATCTTCAAATCTGAATATTTAAGCCTCTCCTTATGTAACCACTTTAAACGTGGAAAAATTGGAAAAATTATTAGTTTATAATAATGGAATAATTATATAAAAATTCACTTACTAATGAAGCTTAATGAGATCCCTGCGCTTGGTGTGATTCAGCCAGTTTTGTAATATTTGGTTCTAAGTTTGTTAAAAGAAGTCTCAAATCTCCTCTGTTACAAATCTGCAGTCGGTTTCGTTGCTTTTGTAGCAGCAACACTACTGCACTGAACCCCTTCTCCATCAAATACGACGTTGGGAATGCTGTAATTAGCAATTTAGTTTCACGCCAAAGAACGGGATACACAGGCCTCTGCTGGATCCAAAATTGTTCGTAATGTGTGTGACTGAATCGTGCTTTAGCCTCGAAGTCATTTTGTAGCTCAATTAATTCTTCTTGTACATGTTGACTAACTTGTTCCACGTCTTATTCAAACGGATTAATCACCCAATCCGGTATTATTAGTTCTTGCAAGTCTTTAATGCTCATATCATTTTTAATAGCGTCCAAATGACTGCAACAAACCTCTAAATCTGAATCTTTAAGCCTGTCCCCACCTAACTGCAGTAAACATGGAAAATGAGAAAGTTCTCGGCGACTAAGATTATTTTCATATAATATCAATTTGTTGATGAACCCCATGATAATTCCTTTCACTTTAATCAGACTGATCTCATTTCCTTGTAGCTTAAGAAGAACTTCATTTAACTTTTCAAATATATCTGAAATATAGGCCACATCGTTTCGCAATACTTCTCTTTTAATACTAAATTCTTCTTTGATTGAATCCAAAAACTCTACAACAGTATCAAATAATGCCCATAATCTTTTTAAACAGTTACCTTTGGACAGCCATTGTACTTCCGTGCGTAGAAGAAGACGTTCAAACTCTTCACCATTATCACAACAAAGTTTACGAAATAATCTGTCGTTCAACGAATGCGCCTTAATTTTGTTAATAACACTGATAACACAGTTCGATGATTTGTGGAGTCTGTCACCAAGATGCTTGGCGGCTAAATGTTGTTGATGAATAACACAATGAATTGTTAAAACACCTGGTGCCACAATTTTTAAGTAGGCCAGAAACCCACGATGACGACCAACCATAGCTGGTGCTCCGTCTGTCACACATGCAATGACCTTGGAAAAAGGAATTTTTTTTTCCAACAAAAATGTGTTTCCAGAAGAAAATATGTGTCGAGAGTGGAGAGAGAAGGTTAGCTTGGGTGTGTCGAGAGTGGAGAGAGAAGGTTAGCTTGGGGGGTGTCGAGAGTGGAGAGAGAAGGTTAGCTTGGGTGTGTCGAGAGTGGAGAGAGAAGGTTAGCTTGGGTGTGTCGAGAGTGGAGAGAGAAGGTTAGCTTGGTTGTGTCGAGAGTGGAGAGAGAAGGTTAGCTTGGGTGTGTCGAGAGAGGAGAGAGAAGGTTAGCTTGGGTGTGTCGAGAGTGGAGAGAGAAGGTTAGCTTGGTTTGTCGACAGGCTAACCAATGTTTCGAGTGTTGAAGGGACATAAATCTCCTGACAATGGTACCTTCCCAGGTACTAAAATTTTGCGTTTGGAATCCTTGAAACACTCCATGGGACACAGGGCAAATAAAAACTATCGTGTTACAAGCTATGCGAAGGGGAATATCTCTTGTAATTGTTTCATATTGATTCTTGTAAAAATGTACGCAACGCCCCCCTGAATGGAAGTAGCGACCCCCAATCGTTGCGACCCATCAGAACGCCCCCAGACATCTTGAAAACGCCCCCGTTGAGAAACACTGGTTTACACGGATAGTAGGTACATAACTTAATAGGTACACGGGATCACCGGTTAAAAACTACAGATTAGTGAGCCCCGTGTAGAGCCCCGTGTAGTTACTGCGGGCCTCTAAATAGAACAACAAAAAATAAGACTACTGCACCATCAGGCATGTCGTATAAGGCGACTATTGTGAGGTTGTGCATGAGACTGATAACCTCATCAGGTAAAATTAAATACCACAGGAACTACAAGAGCACGTGATTTCTTAAATCTGACGTCCTTCAAGGGGACCAGCTTCAGTGGTGGCTCCAAGGAAGAAGCGCATAAGAAAACAATGATGATGATAAACATTGTGACGACAGCAAATAAGATGTAGTGACATGGAGATCAATCTCACACACCGGAGAACTTGAGCAGAAAAACATAGGGTCTAGATTAGTAGTTCTCAACGTGGACCGTATGGCCCCAAGGGACCATGCCATATTTGTTTACGGGGCCACTGTAAGATGGTAAAGCACCTTTTTACCAGCTAACAGCGACTATGAGGGGGTGTGTCACACTAAGATGGTAAAGAACCTTTTTACCAGCTAACAGCGACTATGAGGGGGCCACAGTAAGATGGTAAAGCACCTTTTTACCAGCTAACAACGACTATGAAGGGGGCGGGGGGGGGAGGCCACAGTAAGATGGTAAAGCACCGTTTTACCAGCTAACAGCGACTATCAGGGGGGGGGATACAGTAAGATGGTAAAACATCTTTTTACCTGCTAACAGCGACTATGCGGGGGCCACAGTAAGATGGTAAAGCACCTTTTTACCAGCTAACTACGACTATGAGGGGGTGTCACAGTAAGATGGTAAAGCACCTTTTTTACCAGCTAACAGCGACTATGAGGGGGCCACAGTACGATGGTAAAGCACCTTTTTACTAACTAACAACGACTATGAGGGGGAGTGTCACAGTAAGATGGTAAAGCACATTTTTACCAGCTAACAGCGACTATGGGGGGCCACAGTAAGATGGTAAAGCACCTTTTTACCAGCTAACAGCGACTATGAGGGGGTGTGTCACAGTAAGATGGTAAAGCACCTTTTTACCAGCTAATAGCGACTATAAGGGGGTGTGTCACAGTAAGATGGTAAAGCA
Source organism: Oreohelix idahoensis (assembly GCA_024509875.1). Lineage (NCBI taxonomy): Eukaryota > Metazoa > Mollusca > Gastropoda > Stylommatophora > Oreohelicidae > Oreohelix > Oreohelix idahoensis. Next base: position 71,036 of record JAMPIV010008132.1, on the reverse strand, counting down.
CCTTTTTACCAGCTAACAGCGACTACGAGGGGGTGTGTCACAGTAAGATGGTAAAGCACCTTTTTACCAGCTAACAGCGACTATGAGGGGGCCACAGTAAGATGAGAAAGCACCTTTTTACCAGCTAACAGCGACTATGAGGGGGTGTGTCACAGTAAGATGGTAAAGCACCTTTTTACCAGCTAACAGCGACTATGAGTGGGCCACAGTAAGATGGTAAAGCACTTTTTACCAGCTAACAGCGACTATGAGGGGATGTGTCACAGTAAGATAGTAAAGCACCTTTTTACCAGCTAACAGCGACTATGAGTGGGTGTGTCACAGTAAGATGGTAAAGCACCTTTTTACCAGCTAACAGCGAATATGAGGGGGTGTGTCACAGTAAGATGGTAAAGCACCTTTTTACCAGCTAACAGCGACTACGAGGGGGCCACAGTAAGATGGTAAAGCACCTTTTTACCAGGTAACAGCGACTATGAGGGGGAGTGTCACAGTAAGATGGTAAAGCACCTTTTTACCAACTAACAGCGACTATGAGGGGGAGTGTCACAGTAAGATGGTAAAGCACCTTTTTACCAGCTAACAGCGACTATGAGGGAGAGTGTCACAGTAAGATGGTAAAGCACCTTTTTACCAGCTAACACGGACTATGAGGGGGAGTGCCACAATAAGATGGTAAAGCACCTTTTTACCAGCTAACAGCGACTATGAGTGGGTGGGCACAGTAAGATGGTAAAGCACCTTTTTACCAGCTAACAGCGACTATGAGTGGGTGTGTCACAGTAAGATGGTAAAGCACCTTTTTACCAGCTATTAGTGACTATGAAGGGGAGTGGCACAGTAAGATGGTAAAGCACCTTTTTACCAGCTAACAGCGACTATGAGGGGGAGTGTTACAGTAAGATGGTAAAGCACCTTTTTACCAGCTAACAGCGACTATGAGTGGGTGTGTAACAGTAAGATGGTAAAGCACCTTTTTACCAGCTAACAGCGACTATGAGGGGGAGTGCCACAGTAAGATGGTAAAGCACCTTTTTACCAGCTAACAGCGACTATGAGGGGGAGTGTCACAGTAAGATGGTAAAGCACCTTTTTACCAGCTAACAGCGACTATGAGGGGGTGTGTCACACTAAGATGGTAAAGAACCTTTTTACCAGCTAACAGCGACTATGAGGGGGCCACAGTAAGATGGTAAAGCACCTTTTTACCAGCTAACAACGACTATGAAGGGGGGAGGCCACAGTAAGATGGTAAAGCACCGTTTTACCAGCTAACAGCGACTATGAGTGGGGGGTTACAGTAAGATGGTAAAACATCTTTTTATCTGCTAACAGCGACTATGAGGGGGCCACAGTAAGATGGTAAAGCACCTTTTTACCAGCTAACTACGACTATGAGGGGGTGTCACAGTAAGATGGTAAAGCACCTTTTTTACCAGCTAACAGCGACTATGAGGGGGCCACAGTTCGATGGTAAAGCACCTTTTTACTAACTAACAACGACTATGAGGGGGTGTGTCACAGTAAGATGGTAAAGCACACTTTTACCAGCTAACAGCGACTATGGGGGGGCCACAGTAAGATGGTAAAGCACCTTTTTACCAGCTAACAGCGACTATGAGGGGGTGTGTCACAGTAAGATGGTAAAGCACCTTTTTACCAGCTAATAGCGACTATAAGGGGGTGTGTCACAGTAAGATGGTAAAGCACCTTTTTACCACCTAACAGCGACTATGAGGGGGTGTGTCACAGTAAGATGGTAAAGCACCTTTTTACCAGCTAACAGCGACTATGAGGGGGCCACAGTAAGATGGGAAAGCACCTTTTTACCAGCTAACAGCTACTATGAGTGGGTGTGTAACAGTAAGATGGTAAAGCACCTTTTTACCAGCTAACAGCGACTATGAGTGGGCCACAGTAAGATGGTAAAGCACTTTTTACCAGCTAACAGCGACTATGAGGGGATGTGTCACAGTAAGATAGTAAAGCACCTTTTTACCAGCTAACAGCGACTATGAGTGGGTGTGTAATTGTAAGATGGTAAAGCACCTTTTTATAAGCTAACAGCGACTATGAGGGGGTGTGTCACAGTAAGATGGTAAAGCACCTTTTTACCAGCTAACAGCGACTACGAGGGGGCCACAGTAAGATGGTAAAGCACCTTTTTACCAGGTAACAGCGACTATGAGGGGGAGTGTCACAGTAAGATGGTAAAGCACCTTTTTACGAGCTAACAGCGACTATGAGGGGGACTGTCACAGTAAGATGGTAAAGCACCTTTTTACCAGGTAACAGCGACTATGAGGGGGAGTGTCACAGTAAGATGGTAAAGCACCTTTTTACCAGCTGACAGCGACTATGAGGGGGAGTGTCACAGTAAGAAGGTAAAGCACCTTTTTACCAGGTAACAGCGACTATGAGGGGGTGTGTCCCAGTAAGATGGTAAAGCACCTTTTTACCAACTAACAGCGACTATGAGGGGGAGTGTCACAGTAAGATGGTAAAGCACCTTTTTACCAGCTAACAGCGACTATGAGGGAGAGTGTCACAGTAAGATGGTAAAGCACCTTTTTACCAGCTAACACGGACTATGAGGGGGAGTGCCACAGTAAGATGGTAAAGCACCTTTTTACCAGCTAACAGCGACTATGAGTGGGTGGGCACAGTAAGATGGTAAAGCACCTTTTACCAGCTAACAGCGACTATGAGTGGGTGTGTCACAGTAAGATGGTAAAGCACCTTTTTACCAGCTATTAGCGACTATGAGGGGGAGTGCCACAGTAAGATGGTAAAGCACCTTTTTACCAGCTAACAGCGACTATGAGGGGGAGTGTTACAGTAAGATGGTAAAGCACCTATTTACCAGCTAACAGCGACTATGAGTGGGTGTGTAACAGTAAGATGGTAAAGCACCTTTTTACCAGCTAACAGCGACTATGAGGGGGAGTGCCACAGTAAGATGGTAAAGCACCTTTTAACCAGCTAACAGCGACTATGAGGGGGAGTGTCACAGTAAGATGGTAAAGCACCTTTTTACCAGCTAACAGCGACTATGAGTGGGTGTGTCACAGTGGTAAATGAGGCTCAGAAAAGCATGAGCAAAAAAATGGGTGAGTACCCCTCGTCTAGACTAGAGAGGAACTCATGAAAATGTATCTGCATTAAAGAGCTTTTCAGTCTCAAAACTCTGAAGATATGGAAGAAAACTGAGAAGAAGTCGAAGAGAAACCAGAAGAAGGGATAACAAGGGGAGAGAGAAGAAGCAGATAATTATGAAGGAGAGGAAGACAAGGAAGAAGGAGAATCCTAGAAGACGATTTTGTAAATGTGAGTATACTGTTATTTTACTTTTACAACGTTGCATTCCTTTATATGAATATTTACAGCTCATGTGAGGATAAATGGATATAGTTTAGAAGATGAGAGAAACGAATGACAGAATGTTAGACACTCCTGCGTGCCCAATTCTCATCTCATTGAAAAATAATGTTCATTCGTTCGTTTCCATTCATATTCACCACTCACTCATCACTTTCCCTCTTCCTACATGAACACTTTATGAACCCTGTTGCAATCCATTCACTAGAATTTGTAAGGAGTTTTGATTGCCTACGCCTACACCTTCTTACAGGGCGTTTACAGAATGGATGGACGGTTAAATTAAAGAAAGAGTAAACTTACAGAGGATATATTAAAAATAGGAGAAAAAAAAGAAAAACAAAACCACAGCATAAATTATAAAATAAAAATTTCCCTCTACCTTCATTAATACCTTTATGAACCCCCTTGAAATCTATTAATTCTTCCTATATATCACCTTTCACCGCGTCTTGGAACTCTGTTTCAGCAACAACTAAACATTATAATGGCTACCTCATAGTTAGAAAAAAAAAACGCTGTCAAAACGTATTTATTGTATGTACTCTTAATTTGTCTATGACCAGGTTACTGTAGAGAGGGGCAATCAAGAGTCCGCTGATCACGGCGGGGAGATCTATCTCCATCCAAGCCCACACACAGCGTTCGTGCGCCGCCACCACTACTGTAGTACTTCTGAAAACCTCACTCGCACAGTACGGTTCTAATTCAGGCATTCCGGAAAATTAGTTAGATACTCTAGTACAGCCTTGTCATGTGTGTGAAAGTGAATTACATTCTCGTATAACTTGTATCCAGTGTGGGAAACTGAATTATTTTCTCGTGCAGTCCAGTATGTGAAAGTGAATTATATTCTCGTATAACTTGTGTCCAGTGTGTGAAAGTAAATTATATTCTCGTACAGTCCAGTATGTGAAAGTAAATTATATTCTCGTATAACTTGTGTCCAGTGTGTGAAAGTAAATTATATTCTCGTATAACTTGTGTCCAGTGTGTGAAAGTAAATTATATTCTCGTATAACTTGTGTCCAGTGTGTGAAAGTAAATTATATTCTCGTATAACTTGTGTCCAGTGTGTGAAAGAGAATTATATTCTCGTTCAACTTGTGTCAAGTGTGTGAAAGTGAATTATATTCTCGTTCAACTTGTTTCCAGTGTGTGAAAGTAAATTATATTCTCATTCAACTTGTGTCCAGTGTGTGGAAGTGAATTATACTCTCGTACAACTTATGTTCAGTGTGTGAATGTGAATTACATTCTCGTATACTTGTGTCCAGTGTGTGAAAGTGAATTACATTCTCGTATAACTTGTATCCAGAGTGGGAAAGTGAATTATTTTCTCCTACAGTCCAGTATGTGAAAGTGAATTATATTCTCGTATAATTTGTGTCCAGTATGTGAAAGTAAATTATATTCTCGTACAACTTGTGTCCAGTTTGTGAAAGTAAATTATATTCTCTTATAACTTGTGTCCAGTGTGTGAAAGAGAATTATGTTTTCGTTCAACTTGTGTCTAATGTGCGAAAGATAATTATATTCTCTTTCACACCCCTCTCTCATAGATATTTCATCCTTTGTTTTGGTGACACGTAGCAAAGGAGTGAACTTGCCACATTGATTTTTCGCTTATTGCTATCTCCAGACTCTTAGTCTACACTGAGCGACAATCCTATTGTTAACCCAGACTTTCTGTCTCGGGAAAATACACGCTACCAGGTTTCCGCATGATAATAAATTTTCTTTGCATCGTTCGAATTAAGACTTGGGTTGGTCTCTTCTGAATAGATTAGAATGAGTGATAGTCACAGTGAGAGATGATAATAGGAATAGATTTCCACGAGTGAGATAGTAGAATGTGATAGAGGCTGTCTCTGAGATCGAGAAATCTTCTCTCTCTCTCTGCCTATCTTCTACGACAGATTTAGAGGAGTCAGACAGTCTAAACACACACACACACACACACACACACACACATATATATATATATATATATATATATATATATATATATATATATATATATATATATATATATATATATATATATATATATAAGTATATCTCTATCCACTCACGTGCACGCTCATTCAAGTGATGACAGTTAAACACACAGACGTGTGAAAACTATAACAGTGATTTTATAGATATTTTGGAACGCAACTGACCGACACGCTGGAATAATTATTGAGTAGTTTAATTATCATAAACTTCTCTCACAACATATAAAATTACATCAAAGCATATACAAATAGTAAAAAAAAATCAATGAATTGCTACACGAAAAGATATGATCTTCCCTCGATGCTTAGCCCCCAGTCCCGTTAAGAGAACGACTATAGCCCCAAAGAGTCACGGATACATAAGATTTGGTCTAATATTTCCCCTTTTTAAGGTATGGACAGACTTGATATCTGCTCTATTTTAAGGGAAATATGGTTAGCAATACTTGCATAAAGAAAGTTAAGACAGCAAAATGAGTGCCAAAATACAATAATAATGAATCACTCAGACCTACACTCACTCTATTCATTCAGCCACGGCCACGTGCTCTCTTGCATACCTACAGCTTTGTTTGCAGCATCTGGAACATAATTCTTAGGGACATTTACATACAGACTCGTCAAATGCAGTCTTGACCAAGAAATCCCCAGTTCCAAAAAGACAGGTTGAAATTCTCTTCTTCAGGGAACGATTCCTTGGGTGTTCTTATTTTTTCGAATGTCTGTCTAAGTCACATAAAAAAATTGTCCAGGCACGAACATTAACAACGAGCACAGTGTCACTAGGTTAGGTATTCTAGAAATGAGGAATGTCAGATCGGTGTCTTCTTTCAGGATAGGACTATATTTGGTCACCACATCACTAGTCAAAACTCCGTCGGAATGTTACTGACGTTAATATGTTACTTGCCACATAGGCTAAAAATCTACTTGAGTTGTTTCTCAGGAAGAATTAAATATGGCGCGATAAGCCTGTTACTTCATTTAACCTATAGGGTACTTGTAAAGATTATGCCCCCAGGTGTTTTTTTTCCAAGGAAAATGTTTTAGTTCTTCAAGATATCACTCATCCGTACTTAACGCTGGCAAAGTTTTGGGTTAACCCCAGTATTCACTGAATAGAGGAAAAACACATATAAAATAATTATACATACTAGGGACTCGTTATAACTTACATTTTTTAAATTGCAAGCGTACAGCTTGACTTATCATTTAAACTTTCCCGTGAAATAAGCTATACATAAAAAATCAATCAACATGAATTAGGAATACCTACGTATTCCGTCAACACTCATGAGGCATCTAGCATTTATAAGTTAGTTAGAAAAATTATTCTCGTCTGATTATTTAGCAGTAAAATTAAATTCCTTAATAGCCGACTGAAATTAAGCTAGAAATTATAATTTCTGTTTTACACTGTAACTCGTCACTATAAAATAATACAGACTATATAAATTAAGCACTCTGCACCAAATCTAACTAGTGAAATATGAAATAAGCGATTATCACTTTACACACTTCACAAAATATTAGATACTTAATATAATATTTTTACCTCAACACAGAACTACAGGGAATCGCACACTTTAGAATTATATGCTGATATATGTATTTGAAGTCTAGAGCTCGGTAAATTTTCGAACAAACTAGGGCTTCGCTATACAGCTTATTCTATTCACGAACAACCTGTCTACTGCGAATTTGGAGAATGAATGAAAATCTAGTTTCAAACTCCGGTAAATATCTTAAACCAGGACAAAGGGGTCCCAACTTATTTCGCAAAACGAAATAATCTCCCTTTCTCATTCTTACACCTTACATAAACTAGAAGACTACCATGAACAGACACTCGTGCGTTTTCACACCTCACGCTGACCAGGGAACCGTGAGTGCCTTGTCAGCTGAGATTTCAGACAAATGTCTCAAACTGCGACGAGGAGATGTCGGTTATCGCGCCTCACCTGAGCGCTCAGCCGATGCAACTCGTTGTGGCAGGTGAAAATGCAGACAAAATGTCGCCTATAGGTCTGGCGAAAGCGAATATTCACAGTTTCGTCCACTGACACCTAATGCAATAGAATACATTTTAACGCGCTCTCTCTCTCTCGTACAGAGACTGACACGTTATGTCATAAATGCGTTTACCAGTATGAGAAAGAAAACGGTAAAGTTGAGAATGGGGAAGAAAATATTTTTCGCAAATGAATGAGTGCGAAAAATACAGGAAAAGGGTAAAGAGTGATAATAAAATAGAGGACACGGGTGAAGAAAAGAAGAGTATATAGAGTATTTAATGATCATAACTCTCTGTGACAGTGATCACTTCTAATCTCTGGTCCTCTCCAGACTCTAATATCCCGCACATACTTGAATGAGATCTTTCAAACAATGGCATAGTCGATGACTGACTTCTCATTCTTAGTTGGTTCATATATGTTGTATGTGTGACTGCGCCATCTTGTCATATCCATTTTATCTGTCGTTCTCAACCTTTTTACTACAACATAGCGATTTGGCAGCCATTTTAGTAAATGAATCTGTATTTGTGTCTCTTGTCTTAATAACAGTTTCTATGGGAGGGCGCGGTCTCTGATACCGGGGTGAGGATGGTGTGGTCTATTTGACTTTGCCGCTGATAATAAAATTCTTACGCGTGCTGATACACTTTATCCGTGAGGTATGGTTTAAGTCCAGGGAGAAAACTAGTCACATCACTGTTCGGTAAATATGTATTCTCTCTCTGTGTCAGTAAACTAACAAAAGCTCGGATCAGTGTTCTTCTTCCCGTTACGACTTAGTTTGCTTGATGGTGTGTTAAATTTGTCTTTGGGTGTGCTTTCTTTGCTATAAGTTAGATAGCGGAATTCCAAACATAGAATCGCCTCAAAGATTAAAAATTTACACAGTCTCAACAAGTTCTGAGTCAGGGAGACTCTACACACTGTTTATGCTTTGCTTTGCTTAGATTGATTTGCTTTATTGCTTTCTTAATGCTGGGATCGCACAGGTTACGATCACTCTGTATGAAAGAAAAAAAAGACATGTAATATACCGAAAAACAAATAACCTTCTAAAGCGCGATAAATTTCCCGTTAAGACTATTTTATATACGCTCGCGTATTTAATTATGTATTTAATAAACACTGCGCGAGTTTTAGTGGTTAAAACACACATCTATAAATATAGGACTTAACTAAATTTATTAATTATAAATTCCTTCGCGACTTTAAAAGTTAATTTAAGCATTTAACATCTATTATCTTTTGGAAATAATATAGCAGGTATATCATTACATTTACAACTGGAACTATTGAGATGGTTTAATTTAATAGATTTAAATTAACACAAAATCCAGTGAAATAGAATGAATGAACTAGACCACTGATCACTTTACACAATATATATATTACCGCTTTGCACAGAAATAGAATTCACTGCAAATATATATAAAAATCCATGGGATAATCTAGCAAGATTTCAAATATAGCTAGTGCTTCTGTTAAGTTCTGGCCAGCGAGTGATAAAGTGTATTTCTACGTGGTCTGTATATATCTAGAATGAAATGAAAGATGAGTGGGACATGAGAAACTTGACACCTTTTTAGATCTCAGAAGACTTTTGGGGATCTGACCGCCAGACTAAAAGAGAGATGCCGCCCTGGTCTCTCGTATCTTCGATCGCTGCTTGCGTTCCGGCTTTCCCCGTTCGCTTTCACTGCGATCGGTTCTGCGTTTGGCACGGAGATGCGAAAATACCGGCAGGGAACTTGCGTCGCTCGTCAGGGACCACTACTGTCTTTGATCGTGGCGCTAGTCTTTCCTGAGATCCTCCAGTCTATGTCTTTGATCGTGGTCTCTGCTATCTGTTTGATTCTGGCGCCGCCCCCTCTGGGCCAATTTAATGAAATTACTGCCTATGATTGCTCAAGAGATGACCATGGGCGTGATTTAGCCTCTCCTTAAATCAATGCGATGACCAGAATAAACGGTAGATAAGCTGTCCACCTATCAATCAGCAAAGGTGTTGCCAATCTGCGTGGAAAGGGTGCATAGCTAATGAGTCCAGGTGAAAAGAAAAATCCCGTTTGACGAAAGGTTACAATATTTCGAGGGCATTGATGTTATCCAAGGGGTCGTTACGAAGAGTTGTATCATATCATTGAGGGTCGGATGCGTTCGTCTGTCACAAGGATCACAATCTTTGTGCCGTAGTATTTTAAATAATTATATACTTAATTCAATGTTATTTATATTTCGCGTGCGGTTGGTTTCAGATCTAAATTTATTTAGACATGGCGTGGTTGGAGCAGATGGTCCATGTTCAGGAAATATAACACGTGTCCGGTACTAGAACTGACATATTCGGTTATTACATTTGTGTAAATGAAATTAATGGTTAAGTATTTCCATATTGTTTGGCGTTAAGGAAACCTTCAATGATCTTATGTAAATCCGACACGTCGGTTTGAATAATATTTAATTGTGGCGCGATTTAGATTGTTATATTTATTAACTACGGTGCTGATGCCGAAATAGTTTATTTTAGTGTGGTGAGTGCTGCAATTTATTAATATGTTACAGCTTACTAGAATAAAGTCCTGTGCTTCTTCAGTTATGTTAGACTGATAATGTGGTTAAGCATTAGTAAGATCGGCTATAGCTAATTGGTGTTAGCTTTCTTAGTTTCATAGTCCTTTATACAGTGTAAAATCTCTTTTGATTATCTGTACTGCTTTAAATAGCTTTGCTAAGCCATTATTTCTATAATATTTAGTATTGTAATGTAAAGTTACTATAGAATGTACAACCACGCAGCTTAGCTGAGTTGTTAGCGTGGCTGTATGCTGTCCTCGCAAGATGGCAGCCACGTGTTATAAGCCTAGTGATGTATTTAGTTCTAGTCATTAATATGCCTTGTAAATATGATACCCTGGGGAGCCGCGCTGGTGTAATGGCTACGGCGTTGTACTGGCGACCAGGTTTTCATTGTTCAAACCCGGGCGTCAGCGTTTGAAGGAATGTTTACGACCGGAAATTTGACTGAATAACCTGAACGGCTCCTGCACATAAATTCCGTGTGGATGGGAAGGAGCGAAGCTCCTGACCGGGTTGGAAGGAAAGTCCACTGACCCCCCAGCCTCGCAATGACATGTCATTGGGCCAAAAAGAGCTGGAAAGCTCGAGTGCCGCTGGTTAGAGAAAAAAAAATGAAAAAAAAAAAATGATACCCTACTTTTGGTACGTGGAGCACATTTGAGGCATAAACGTTCCTGTTTGCTCCTTGCGGAGCAGGGCGACACCAGTGCGGCTGAATCCAACAGAAGCCTGCATGAAGCATTTATATGCTATGGCAGTGGTTTGTTTCTGTAACAATGTGTTTCATATGACGAGTTCCCAATCTCATCATTCGGCATATACGACATACTTCAGAGTGCAGGGACGGATATTGAGATGGATCAGTTGCGAGGTGGTGGTTTATGCTCATTAATGAGAGTATTCGTTGTACATATCGTTTAATATTATTTTATGCATATTTCATTATTATTTAGTTATTGTTATGTGTCGGGTAATTTATGAGAGCACGTGGGTCCACTTGGGAACAAATTATGTCGCTTCTCGCTCCTTATGGAGCATACGGCCACCAGTGTGGCTGGCCTCCGCATGGAGACCGCACAAAGCATTCAGATGCTCTTGCAGTAGTGGTTTCGGTAGCAATCTGTGTTACATGGTGAGATTGCCAGCCTCATGCACAACACCATACTAGTCTGATTAGACGACATGAATGGGCTGAGTATGTGTGCATGATAGTTGAAGGTTTCAGGTGGCGTGGAAGAAGGACAGTTTGACAGGTGAGAGCGTGGTGTTTCTCATTATTTGACTATTATAATTTTAACTAATCGGCGCTTTGTTTGCGTATCAGATTAGTAATTGAGCACTGGCTGGGTGTTGTGTTTGCTTTGTTTTATTTGTTTAATGTTTGCTTTCTGTGCTTATTGTCACTGACTGGGTTGTATGAATAAATACAGCCGTTGCCTTAGAATCAGAGTTTTATTGTTGATCGGGTCGGTTGCGAGTGTGCAAGAAAGTGATCACATATCACAACAGCATCATCATCATCTCGCCCACCCTATCACATATGTATATATGCCCTTATGGGGAAAGTTTACCTTGAAGCGGCTTGAGTACCCTGACAAACCCCCAAAGCTATGCCAGCGTGAGTTTTACTCCTAGTAGGTTCTACCAAACTGGACAGGTCTGCACGGGAAGAGGTCAAACTAAAGCTGGCACCCTGTTCCTCCACGTTGAGGGTTTTAGTACATGGCCGACACCCATGTCTATATAAAAGATCACAATCGTTACGGAAAGAGCAACAAATGAAAATGCTTTGATGCGGGACGGACATCCGGAGTCTGAGGCTCGCATGACTATCAGTGGTGAAAGCCGAAAGGAAGTCATTGGAATGAAAATGGATGCCCTGATCACAAAACTAGAACTGGATTCTGCAATGTGAGAACTATTAATGAGGCAGGAAAACTGAGGCAGATCACAACAGAAATGAGAACTACAGATTAGATATCCTGGGAATAAGTGAGAGCAGATGGACCGTGACAGGGAGAATAAAAACAGCAACAGGAGAAACAGTACTTTACTTTAGTAGAGAGGATGGACAGCACAACGAAGGCGTAGCCATTATCCTAAAGAAAAGAATAGAAAGGTCATTACTGGAATGGAAACCATCAACAACAGACTGATAAGAACAAGACTGAGAGGCAGATTCACCACAACCACAATAATACAATGCTATGCACCAACAAATGACAGTGAAGAAGAGGTCAAGGACGAATTCTATCAACAGCTACAAAAGGAAATGGAAACCACACCTAGATATGATCTCATCATAGTAATGGGAGACCTCAATGCGAAAGTTGGAACACACAATACATATAATGAAAGAGTAATGGGGAAATATGGCAGCGGAATAGCAAATGAGAATGGGGATAGACTAATACGCTTCTGCAGCATTAACAACTTGGTCGTTGGAGGAACATCATTTATACACAAAGAAATGCACAAATTAAAATGGGAGTCACCAAACGGCCGGACAGAAACTAGATAGACCACATTATGATCAATGGTAGATGGTCATTCATTACAAGACATGAAAGTAAGAAGAGTTGCAGATGACGGAAGCGACCACTAAAATGATCTAGATGTAAGTACAGACATTCCACGAAGAGAAGAAATCATCACAGCCATCAAAGGGTTAAAGGATGGAAAAGCTCCTGGTCACGACAATTTAAATGCTGAGCTATTTGAAATAGACCCTGAACTAGCAGCAGAACTATTAGAAATACTATTTCCACGTCTGAAAAACATAGACAATACCAACTGAGTAGGATAAAGGTATAATTGTCAAATTGCCCAAGAAGGGTGACCTTGCAGACTGCAACAACTGGAGAGGAATTGCTGTCAGTTCCGAGTAAAATACTAGGCAGGATAATTATCCAGAGAATTTTAAAGCTGAGGAAAGAACAAACAGGATTCAGAAAGAAAAGAAGATGTGCAGATCATATATTCACCCTCAGGAACATTATAGAGCAGTGCTCAGAATAACTGTGACAGCTATACATTAACTTTGTTGATTTTGAAAAGGCTTTTGACAGCATACACAAGGACAGCCTATGGAAAATACTGAGGTCTAATGGAATTCCCAGCTGCATACTTTCCATTATAAAAAGCCTCTATTCTAACTTTCGAGGTGAAGACAGGAGTACGACAGGGATGCCCCTTATCAACAACCTTATTTTTGACAGTCATAGACTGGGTGATGAACCAGACAACAGAGAGCAGTCCAAGATGAATTAGATGGACAACGTTTTCTACACTGGAAGATCTGGAATATGTAGATAACATTGCACTACTCGCACATTCACATCAACACATGCAAGAAAAAACAGATAGACTGAATAAGTATAGCCAGCAGGTGGGTCTGAACATCAATCTAAAGAAGACAGAGGTCATGACACTCAATGTGGGCAATCCTCAGCCCATAACAATAGGGAACCAGAAGCTGGAACAGACAGACAAATTTTCATAATTTGGATGCATAGTAACACCAGACGGCGGAACAAGCAAACACATCAACAACAGAATGAATAAAGCGAGAACAGCCTTTGCTAGTCTAAACAACATCTGGAAGTCCTCTCAGCGCAGCATAAACACCAAATTAAGATTATATGAGAGCTGAGCACTTTCTGTGCTTCTCTATGGTGCGGAATGATGTAGACTAACAGAGAAGGAAATGTCGAAATTGTCCTATTACCACACAATTTGCCTAAGGAAAATTCTCAGAATCTTTTGGGCGAATAACATCACCAACCAAGATCTGCTTACTCGGAGGAGCCAAGAGGATATGCACACCATCATAGCTGGCAGACGCTGGAGTTGGGTTGGCCACGTCCTGAGAAGAAACCCCGATGCCATCACAAGAACAGCTATGCTATGGACCCCTGAAGGAAAGCGATAGAGAGGCCGACCAAAAACAACTTGACAGAGAACTGTGGAGGTCGAGATGAAAAGAATCAACCAGAGTTGGGGCACTGTACGAAGGATGGCCCCCGACCGAACAAAGTGTTGCTGCCGTACAAGACGTCACCAGGCGTGATGGCCACTGACTGCTTTGACAGTCGGCGGCTATGGATCAAAGAAGAAGATGAGGGAACTTTGTGTTTGTAATGACAAGATTTTTCCAGTGCAGAATCTAAGGTGTCACTTTCCCGAAAAATTAACACTATTTGCCTACAGCAGTTGAAGATCTGGTTTCAGGGCACGGGAAAAGCCGAGAGGCAGATGGATAGACAATATCAGAAATTCTATAACAACACGGGCTTACAGCAAATTTAAGCTCCCCACTGCGCTTCACTGCAACAGTATCCCAAACAAAGTGAAAGAAACGAAGGATGATGTATATAAGATATAAAACAACTAAATATAACAACACGTTTCAATAAGTTAGCATATATGTTATTTATTTTTAGTGAACAAAAACATATGCTTCGTCTATATGTTCATACGTAGACAACTCAAACTCGGACATTACGTAGTACACCAGCCACATCAACTGCTTATGAATGATAGATAGTTCAGCATTGAAGAGTCACATAAATATATAATTTAAGAGTTTTAGTAGTACTCCAAAGAAAAGAAGAAACGAGGAAAGAAAGAAAAACAAATGCTAGAAAAGTTAAATGCTGATGTACACAATTCTGAAGATTCAGTGTGCATAAAATATGCACAGTAATCTTAGACTGAAAGCTATTAACAGCGTAACTCTTTACGAATTAATTTTAATGCACATTTTTTAAGTCTGTTTAAAAAAAAAAAACCTTTAGATAGTAACTGTCTAAGCGACACGTCAAGTAATAAACAGTTAAACAATCCAACTAGCTTTTTAAGGAAAAAGCTAATACTACTCGCATGGCATCATTTAAGCTACATTGAACAGCCACTAAAAGCACGCAGACCGGGCGATTGTTTCGTGGTGCACTGACCTCATTTTTTTATTTTTTATTATTTTTTTAAATAACATTTTGCCTCGTTTTGGCAAAGCATGTCACGTTCAACCTATTCGGTTATATTAGGGCGTATGTCCAAATAAAAAGACATTTAAGTCTGGGTTGAAATGCCCTGTTGTTATGAATCGTTTGACTAAAAAGATCCAATGAAGTTGAGATGGAATGGAACGTAATGAAATATCCACAGGGGAAATAATGCCGTCATCAGGACATGTAGCAGATACAGCCAAACATAATTATTTCCCCCCATGTTTTGACGGTTTACTTGCTCAACATTTGAGAAATGTTTGGCCGAGGGACAAAGCAAAAGCAAGAGAAAGAAGAAAAAAACAGACATATTTTTATAAGACGAGAGAGAGCGCATGACTAAACTAGGAACATATTTTTTTATTATAATAAAAAGCTTGAGAGAAGTTACGAACTTTCTAATGATTGTCAATATAGGTTTATATATTACCGCTAGACCTGTCACTAAGCACTATAATCCCGCAGTTTGAAAATGTTTGAACTTGTAGTTCTAGGGTATCTCTTATGAGAAAGATAGAAAAGGTAGAACGAATTAAAACTAAGCTGCAGAAGAATACATCAGTGGTAGTGTTGAGTGTGCAGGGTACAGAAATACCCAAAGAGATCAAAATCTGCAAGAGAATCAGGAAGACTGAAACATTCATACCACCAATCATCCAATGCACAAATTGTCAAGGCTTTAGTCACATGCAGCATGCTTGTAAAAGAGCAACAAGATGTAGTTTCTGTGCAGGAACACACAAACACAGAGACTGCACAATGGCTAAAGAGGACAAAGACTACAAACAAGAAAATAAAAACAGAAGATGTGCAAACTGCCAGGGTAACCACAGTGCCAGGTACCAGGGGTGTCCAGTCTTCCAAGAGACAAAATACATACTTAAAGAAGCTCTAGAAACCAACACACCAATCTGGAAAGTGAAAGAAACACAGAAAGCAAACAGCCACCTTCAAAACTTCCAAGAAAACAACATCAAGAAACAAATAAAACAAATAACCACTGAAGTACAAAACATAAAGGAGAAAATACAGAAAGAAGATGAAAGTAAAACACGCATAAGCAACAGCGAAGTAGAAAACAACACAGAAGAGACAGAACATAACATCACCCAAGCCAGGCAGGTATTAGAAGAAATTAAAATAGCACAACAGGCAATAGAAAGAGACCTCAAAACAATAACAGAAATAAAAGAGGCTAATGAAGAAATCCTTAAAAAAATAGAGAGAGAAAGAGCTATTTTGTCAGACGAAAAAATGGAAGAAAAATTTAAGGAAACAGTGGAACTACACCTACCATACATAGCAGAAAGAGTTCGGAGTACAATGGTTACTTGGAATGATGAGTTTGTGGAGAACATGAGAGATAGTGAACAAAACCAAAAGAAGTAGATCCCCTATCAAAGAACCTAATAAAAACAATAACATAACTAAGCTAACCATACTAAATGGGGACCAAAGACTCTAGAGCTATCAAAGTAGTTCAGTGGAACTGTAGGGGTGCCAGGAAGAACCTGATGTCTCTTATGGGACAGTATAAGGAGGCAAAACCCATCTTTGCAATACAAGAAACCCTCCTGAACTCCAAACAGAAACTGAACTACCAAGGGTTTATAACACTTAGAAATGACCTGAGGGAAGATGAGGGGGCGTGGCCTTTCTAATACATGAAGACTACAAAATATTAAATTGGGAACAATTCAACACAGAAAATATTGAAGGAATAAGTATAACATTAGACAGTGAGCCAGATAACTTAAAAATAATAAACATCTATAGCCCCAAGGGTAATATAACCGATAGGGACATTGCCACTATTAACACACAAATAGACCAAAGAACATTATTGGTAGGTGACTTTAATGCACACCATGAGGCATGGGGTAACAACAGTAATGATCCAGCAGGAAAAAGACTGTTGGACTACATTGAAAGTGCTGAGCTAATCATACTAAATGATGGCTCAGCGACAAGGGTTAACCCATGCAACAGTGGAGGAGATACAGCAATAGACATAAGTATTATAACACCAAACCTAGCCTCTGCTAAATGGGAAGTACTGAATGACTCCAGCTCAGACCACTTACCCATAGAAATAAACCTAAACGACAAATATAGAACTAGTCCAAGAAGCTCGAAACCTACATTCAACCTAAAAAAGGCAAACTGGGAGTCCTTCCAATTGGAGCTAAGTAAACTAAGCATAGAACAAATTGAATCTAACAGTATAGATATATTTGCAGAAAAAATAACAAATGAGATTTTAAAAATAGCTATAAAACATATACCAAACAGGAATATGCCTGAGCACTTAAAACCAACACAAAAAGGTAAAAATAGGAAAAGAAACAAAGATAAAAATCCAGTACCATGGTGGACAGACAGATGTTCAGAACAACTGAAATTGAGGGAGAGGGCCCTTACAAAGTATAGAAAAGCCAAAACTGAAGAGAATTACACAAACTATAAAAAAGTAAGAAATGAAACAAATAAAATAATATTCAGAGCTAAAGAAAAGAGTTGGAGAACATTTTGTCAAACACTAAACCATAGGTCACAAGTAACTACAGTTTGGAGAAAACTAAAAGCAATTAAAGGAGGAAACCACAAGAAATTTAAAATCCCAACAATTAAAATACCAGAGAGAGCTGAAACAGATAGAGAAAAAGCCAACATACTAGCTAAATACTTCTATCAGGTTAGTTCAATAGACAGTCTAGATAAGGAAGAAATAAATAGGCGGAAGACACTGCTAGAAAAATTAAAAGGAGAAAATATGGACACCACACAGGATGCTAATTATTTAAATGCAGATATTACAGTAGATGAAATAGAAAGAGCTTTAGCAGGAAAAACCAATACTACCTCTGGGGAAGACATTCTGAGCTATGAAATCCTCAAAAAGGTACCAAATACAACTCTAAGAGTGATTGCATCCCTCTACAACAAAATCTGGCACACGGGAAAAATACCGTGTTCATGGAAGACAGCAGTAATCATCCCCATACTAAAGCCAGATAAGGAAACACATGATGTCAGCTCATACAGGCCAATATCGTTAACATCGCATCTAGGAAAAATTCTAGAAACAATAGTCAACAGCAGACTAAAATTTCATCTAGAAAAGCATAATTTGTACAGTCCAACCCAGGCAGGCTTTAGAAGCCAACATAGTACAATAGAGCAACTGTTGAGGCTGGAACATGATGTTAAAACAGGCTTCAAAAGGAATGAAAAGACAGTAGCAATATTCCTTGATGTAGCAAGAGCATATGATGAGTGTTGGAGGGAGGGTGCACTACACAAAATCAGGAAATTAGGTATAGTAGGCAGAACCTACAATTATCTAGAAAACTTCCTGCAGGATAGATACTTCACGGTACAAATAAACAATGATAGATCTGAGGTGTATGAGCAACAGAATGGAATTCCCCAGGGATCAGTAATATCACCATCTATCTTTACGATTATGGTCAACGACCTAGGCGACGAGTTTAAAGACTTAAAAAACAACTTATCCCAGTTTGCAGATGACGCTGCGATATGGAGAACGGGAAGAAATCTCCCATTCCTCTATAAAACAGTACAAAGGCAAATGGATAAAGTATCTGACTGGATGAACAAGTGGGGATTTAATCTAAACGTTAAAAAAACCATAGGAATGATCTTCAGTAGAGGGCGTGTAATTAAAAACAATATAATTGACATAAGCATTAATGAGCAAAAAGTATGCACAGCAAAATCAACTAGATTTCTTGGTATGGTATTAGACCAGCAACTAAACTGGAACAAACACATAGACCTATTAGTGCAAAGCAGTAGGGGACTTATTAACATGCTAAGATATATGAAAGGAAGTGGTTGGGGCGCCTGCAATAAGACCATGTTAACCTTCTATAAATCATTTATTAGGGGCAAACTTGACTATGCCAGTGTTGTCTATGCATCAGCCGCCCCAAGCAATAAGAAAAAAACTAGACACAGTCCAAAACCAGGCACTGTCAATAATAGCAGGTGCCTCAAAGGGAAAATCAGCAGAGGCACTAGAAGTAGCGCTACGCATTATACCCCTGGAGCTAAGGAGAAAAGAACTGAGATTCAGCTACTGGGCAAGAGTGGCAAAAGATCCAACTCACCCAGCACATAAAACCTTTGATAGGGGTAACCAGTACATAGGCCACATTCCATTAAACCATAATAGATACCCGTCAGGGTGGAAAACAATGGATGAAGTGGATCAATACCCAGACCTATTTAATGCGATAAACAGTAGTGCTCTGTATAAAGCAAAGATCCCACCATGGGAATTAAAAGTGCCAGAAACTGACTCCCACTTAACAAAGATCATAAATAAATCTAACGACATAATCTCAGCAAAAAGTAAAACACTAGAGTACATAGAACGGTATATAAATAATAGCCTAACTATATATACAGATGGGTCAAAAGATGAAGAAGGACAATTAGGAGCAGGAATAGCAATACCAAAATTAAAAATTTATAAAAGATACAAAGTAACAGGTAATACATCCATCTTTACAGCAGAATTAGTGGCAATCCTAAAAGCTTTAGAAATAGCTGCAAAAAATCCACCAAAAAAAGTAACCATTCTCACAGATTCCCTATCATCAGTATTAGCTATCAGAAACAGAAATGAATGTAGCAGGCCAGATATTATAGAGGAAATACTACAGGTTAATACATATCTACAAACTATAGGATGCAGTGCAACACTAACATGGATACCATCACATGTGGGGATAGCAGGAAATGAGCTTGCAGACAAAGAAGCCAAAGGGGGGAGAGCTAGCCATAACAAAATTGAAGTAGGCTTAGGGAAGTTTGAAATTAAGAGCTTAATTGCTCAAGCAATAACTAAAGAGTGGATAACAGCATGGGACCAAATTAAAAAAGCAAGACACTTATATAAAATCCTTAAAAAACCAAGCAAAAAATGTCAAATAAAAGATGAACTAAAAATACCAATTAATAAAAAATTGCTGAGGCTCAAGCTTAGAACTGGATATTTCATGATTGAGGAACCCACATGTGAAGAGTGTCAAGAACCAAACACAATTAGACACTTTCTGGTGGACTGCAAGAAATATGACCAACAGAGGCAAAACATTAAGACATACTGTAGTAACCACAATGTAGAAATGAGGGTAGAAAATCTCATAGGCACAAAGACCCCTTCAGAAATGCAAAAGTTAATAAAACACTATATTACAAAAACTAAAGCTAACATATAAAAAACAAATAAGGATTTGAGTCAGTAGTCCAAACTCGTGAAAGACTCGCCCCAGATACATACAGACTAACCAAAGAAACCATCCAGTGAAAATTAAAAACATACTAACTTAGAAAATAGCATATTTTGGAATTTCTTTTAAAAACCATGTTGAACTATAACCACAAAAGGAAAAATACCGACTAGAGATAATATAGTATAAAATAAATACAAACAAAAACATATTACAATAAAGGAAACACGTCCTGATATAACCAACAACTCCATGTACATGGTAGATGGTTGAAAGGGGCGTGCTACAAAGAAAAGTAGCAAACACATTAATAAAAAATAAAAATAAAAAGACAAGTCCCATGCTCACGGTTCCTTCAGGTTTGTTGTACGAGGTGACTAATATAAGGCCGTAAATGAATCTCTCACAACAAGCACAAGAGAAAAGAATACTCCGAAAGTAACAACGGGTGAAAAAGCACCTGAGGGCTATCATCTCAGGGGCACATTCCCATAGTCAGTTATGACTGAAGGGGCTATTATTTGTGTCAAACATGGTCCCTGACCCAAGCATAGGAAAGCAAAATCCCATCCTGTGTGATGAGATGTTTAAGAAAAGCAGTTAATGTTACCAAGAGAGACAGAATGAGAAATTATGACATCAGAAGAATTGTAGTAACTGCATTCTGCACCAAGTATATATAGAGGAAGAAAATTAAGTGGTTTGGCCATCTCATGAGAATGGAACCCTATAAATTACCACTACGCGCCTAAAGCACTAGCAGATCTGGTTTCAGGGCACGGGGTAGACCAAGAGACAGATGGATAAACAACATCACATACATCGTACAACAGCACGAGCTCACAGTAACCAAAGCGACAGACTTGGCTCGAGAAGGCTAACTTCAGCTCCACACTACTCTTCACAGCAATAGTGGAAGGAAAAAAGTAAGTAAAGTATAATGTCCTTCAAAACGGGCAAGAAAACGATATCTTACAGTAACAGCAAATCTAAAGATAACCATTTGGTATGTGACTTTAGTCGAGAGCTGATTGACGTGTTCTCAACATCAAACATGAACCTCTTCGGCGAATGTCGCTCTGGCAAACACATTACTGTCTAAACTTACATTTTTGTACCTGTCCTTTTATCATAACACAAGATTAAAGGCTCAAGATTTACTAATTGATTTGAAAATATCTTTCATTTTTTCAATTTGTAAAATGGGTGTGAACCGGGCATAATTCCCGGGGTGTCTTATGAGACAAAGATAGAATGGAACTACTGCACCATCAGGCATTTCGTACAAGGTGAATAAAATGTGGCTGTGCATGTGGCTTGCAACCTCATCATGTAAAACTAATTGCCACTGAAAGTAACGATGCGGGATCATGCTAATACTTGATTCACTCTTCCTTAACGGGACCAGCTACAGTGATGGGTGTATGCTCCATAAGGAGCGCAAATGAAAAATGACGAACGATGATGATGATGATGGCGATGATGATGGCGATGATGATGATGACGATGATGATGATGGCGATGATGATGATGACGATGATGATGATGATGATGATGACGATGGCTATAATGATGATGATGATGATGATGACTATGACGATGATAATGATGATGATGACTATGACGATGATAATGATGATGATGATGATGACGATGATAATGATGATGACGATGATAATGATGATGATGATGAAAATGGATGTGTGATTTAATGATACAGTTCTGACGGGTTTGAATTAAGCCGTCTCCGCTTTGAAGACCAGTTATAACGGATCTCCAGTATTTTCTATCTCTGGTCTTGATATGCGCCCAGATAGATACTTCGGTCATTAATGTTTTCTTTTGCAATCACATCGCTATCGTGCTTAGAGAAGTGTGCCTTCAGCCTTTCCCTTTGATGCCTCTGTGGTGAGTTAGAAATACTACAAAGGTACAAAAAAAGAGAGACAGATGCACAGTTTGATGAATGTGACCTTGAGAAAGTGGAACGATTGAAATGGAATGTCAGGATCGCTAATGTGGCTGTTACGATGCATTTGGCGGGGGAAATATGAAATCTTATTTGAAAGTATTTGTCGAGCAAAAGCGCATCTGCATGCTTGCATTCGTGTTGCTATGTGATGACGTACTTGAGTTTTGATTCATTATCGTCCAATGTGTGTCTGAGAAGGATGTTTTAAAGTGTTAGTTAATTGGCTCTTTTATTTACAACTAGTTTATTGTCCATGGATTAGAAATCTTTTTCTATATGAAAAATATAGACACCTTATATTACAATGAAAAAAGACTTTGTATGAGAAATAATATGTTGACACAAAGGAGCGAAATAAGGTTGTTGTGAAGAATATTATGTTGGTAAAACGTTTATGACACTTATAAAATATGACCAGACATATTGGAAGCATGTTGAAGCTGGATGTAAACTGAATGTCTTGGATCATAAACACTAAGTGGGATTACATACTAAAGGTGGATGGTCCCTGTTAACCCTTTTTATCAAGATGTTTCGTTTGAACGTTTTCAACTGCATATACTGTTATGCGTCCGATTGACAGAGTGGTTACAGCGCTGGTCTCTAGCGGCAAAGGTGTTGGGTTCGATTCACGGTATCGACACGAATTACTCTACCCAGCTGTAAATGGGTACCTGACTTTGCACTTGAGTTAGGGAAGTCAGCGAGGAAGGGAACTGATCACGCCACCTCTCGATGCTGCACCTAGTATAGTGAAGTCTCTAACACCTCACTCCCCTACGGCAATAACTACCTTTACCTTTTATACTGTTATGCATTAATAATGACTGCGAGGCTTACATTTGATGTCTCAACGTCCATTTACTTACTTCTATGAACTGACCAACTAACAGCTCTTTTACCGTGGCACTGATTGAGAGGTGAGACAGGTACCAATGGAAAGGGATGTGGCGGAAGGGCGGTGCCGTTGGATAGGACACATTTTCAGAAAACCCATGGGTCGCTTTGCAGAGCGGTACCTGTTGTTGAGTCACAAGGATTGGAGAGACAGAGGGAGATCAAGGTCGTATATGGCGCATAATATGAGGTTATGCCTATTACTGGCAACTTCACCATGTAAAACACATTGCTCCTGAAACCACCGGAGCATGAGCATGAGCATGAGCATGAGCATGCTTAGTGCAGACTTCCTGGAAGGTGACTGTTACGGTATTTTAATTGGCATCGTCTGCTGGAGGTTGGCAGCATGCAATTTTAGGGGTTACAGCATTTAATGTAATGTAAAATATTATTAGACTATTGAACGCTATGACGTGTTAGCGTTGGTTGGTCACGCACCGTGACCAAGAGACGGTACCCTTTCTTGTATGACCGTCGAGCTGAAAAGACGTGTCCCTACGTTCTTCTAGTGTCGGGCATGGAGTGCCGCATAGTTATGTTGTATTTAAGTATGGACATGGGTCAGTCCACTGTTATTATGAAAGGAGATGAAATGTTACAGGTTAGTAATTGACTAAACCTAGGACGGGATGAATTAACAGTCCTTATTAGTTTATAGTTGCCAGACGCATAATCTCACTGTCGGCCGTTGGGATCACCAACTGCGCGTACATATAGTTATGACGTTCTGCCTATAGTAATTCATATTACTGGACAAGGACTGACATGCATAGATAGCTTATTCGATATAGGATTCAAATTTAATATATAATATTTTCATGATCAAACATATGTGGATTGTTTTTACGTGTAAGAAATGTACATTAAAAATGTGTGGACTCGACAAAGGACTTATCACGTCAATTGAAGTTCACAATTCAAGAATTATTATGTTCACAAGATTCTAAACCCACATTCGCGTAATATACCATCAAAGGCACAACAAGGAATAATTGAACGAAACAATGAACAGACCGAAGCAATTCAATGGCCAGAATTCTATAGCTTCTTTATTAATAATTACATGGAACATTGATCATCAAGGTATGACCCCTTCTTACATGCTTCAACAGATGTAAACGCAACTTACCTTCAACAGTGACCAACAGCAGCGGTGGTCCATGTTCCATAAGTAGCAAGATGGAAAATAAGTGAATCAATGATTGAAAGAGCTCATGACGTAATAATAAGGAACGTAAATTAGCTACTTCCAGTAGTGGTAGGGGTGAGGTTTGAGGCGAAATGAGATGTCATACGTGTGAAAGGATTCCTCGATGAACGTAAAATTCCTAGGTATTTTGGTAAGAATAGATCTAAGCATAAAGAGTGTTGACTCAGATTTGAGGGCAACAAACCAGCTGTATACCTTTGACAGGTCAATGTTTGTCGGAAGAGAGATTTTGCACAGTCATCTTTTGAGAGATTGCTTCTCCCTTATTTTTGTTCTTCTTTCCTCACGTTTCTTGTTTCGTCTTGTTGATCATATCTGTCCTTTTTTAAAAATTTCTTTCCCTTCTTGTACTTTATCGTCATATTATCATTTTCATTCTCCTAGTCTTATCTGTTTCTTCTCATTTTTCTTACCGTCTCTCTTTAAATGAAATCTGTATAAAAGACGAGAGAAAGGAAGGGCAGAATGTCAGATGGGCCTGCGTGCCCAATTCTCAACCCTCTGAAAATAAAGTTCGTTCGTTCGTTCGTTCTTTCCTCCCGATCTTTTTAATTCTTCGTCGCATTATATTGGCAATGCTCCCCCCCCCCCCCTTTCTTCATCCATACATGTGATCTCTCAGTTTTCTTTTTACTTGAAAAACTATAATCAAAGCTAATTTTATTCTGGAGCTTAAAATATAAATGAAATGGGTGAGGAAGACATGGAAAGACCTTGAGCTGAAGGTACAAGACTTTACATACGTTGGTTGAAGGCCTATGCTCCTTGGGGGGCTGAATGGATGTGATGATGATGCACATTATTCTTCCTATCTTCTA
Source organism: Oreohelix idahoensis (assembly GCA_024509875.1). Classification (NCBI taxonomy): domain Eukaryota; kingdom Metazoa; phylum Mollusca; class Gastropoda; order Stylommatophora; family Oreohelicidae; genus Oreohelix; species Oreohelix idahoensis. The sequence goes on along the minus strand of JAMPIV010008132.1, from coordinate 45,896 downwards.
CCTACCACGTGTATTTGACTCCACCAGGTTCTTCATTCATCTTTTTTTGTCTATTCCGGTTTTTAAGTAAACTCAATATTCTTACTTCAAGGCCAAACGGAATCACGACTTTTTCCAAGTTTCCCCACTAGAAAACATCCAGTAAATTCACTAAATCTTGCTCAAAAAAAAAAAAGGACACGGATGTTTTGTAGCAAACACAAAAAACCTGTGAACTCTAACGGTAATTCCCTTTCTTGAGTTTATCAGAAGACCAGTAATGACAATATTAGTTTAGCTCTCAATAGACTTTAGTGTTCTACAAACTTGCGTAGAGCTTGGCTTTTATTCGGCAATTCACAGCAGCTCCAAAATACTGAGGTTATAAAGACGGAATGTGTGCGTTTCATGTCACGAATTTTTTCTTTGAATAGATGTATGGACAATTAGATAGATAGATAGATAGATAGATAGATAGATAGATAGATAGATAGATAGATAGATAGATAGATAGATAGATAGATAGATAGATAGATAGATAGATAGATAGATAGATAGATAGATAGATAGATAGATAGATAGATAGATAGATAGATAGATAGATAGATAGATAGATAGATAGATAGATTTGAATTGGTGTGGCAATGGTTAGGTGACTAGGTGGACGGACTGACAGAGGGGGATATACTGTAGTAGATAGGTTGGTAGGTAGGCAGGTAAGTACATAGATGGATGGTTTTTCTGTCTGTCTGTCCATCTATCTGTCAGTTTGTCTGTAGGTTTGTCCATCTATCTGTCTCCCTCGTTGTCTGTTTGCCTGCCTTCTTGCTTGTCTGCCTGTCCGCACCTTTACCTATCTCCATATAAAGTCAGCAGAAGACATGTCCTTAAAAAGAAAGTGTTACTTCTCGACTCCAAAATGTCGACGCGCATTTAACATTTGAAAACCCTCATCCTTTGACTCGGAGTTTGGCCACCATTGGTTCACTACTGCAGAGTAGGGGAGACAAGCCGTGACAACGTCACTCCCATAAGGCTGTATCTGCTATGTAAATACCTTTAACTTTTTTTTAAGCAACCAATCGTACAGGAATTGAGAAGTTAAGTAACTAACCCATAAAAATCAGATTAGATGAAGCTAATAGTGAAACAAACAGTAAGCCTGAATCCTTCAGATCAGATTAGATGAAGCTAATAGTGAAACAAACAGTAAGCCTGAATCCTTCAGATCAGATTAGATAAAGCTAATAGTGAAACAAACAGTAAGCCCGAATCCTTCAGATCAGATTAGATAAAGCTAATAGTGAAACAAACAGTAAGCCTGCACCAAAGTATTCATGTGCTCTTGTGGCAGAGGTTTCTGCAGTCATTTTATTACATGGTGAAGTTGCCAGCCTCATGCACATCCTTATAATAATTGCCTCTCACTATTTGCATGAGTGAGCAGTTATCCTTGCCTTTATTTGTTCCGTCACAGGCCCCCGGGAAACACACGAATCTTGACCAATAGTAGTAGTCCACTCCAGTCACAACCAAGTATGGGAATGATGAGCCTTTTAGGATATAGCTCTAAGCTGCTTTTGTTCATCTTTTCTGCTTGTTGTGAGAGCTTCTTTTCGCCCAATCTGAGATGGCGCCGTAGGGAGCATCGCCACTTGATGTGATCGACAGCTTCATACTCCCACGTTGCTTGATTTAGTGTCTTCATGTATTTCTTACACATATCTTTGAACCTCAGCAGCGGTTGCCCAACTGTTCTGTTGCCATCTGCCAGTTGTCCGTAGAGGATATCCTTAAAGAAGCGACCATCTTCCATGCGGCGGAAATGGCAAAGTCAGCATAGTCTGCGCTGCCTAAGCAGTGTATACATGCTGTGAAGGCCAGCACGTGATAGCACCTCGACATTTGTCACTTTGTCCTTTCATAAAATACCGAGGACGTGACATAGACACTGCACATGGAAGGTATTGAGCCTTCTTTCTTTCTTTGCACAGGTTGTCTATGTCTCGCTGCCATATAAAGACGTGCTAGATAGTAAATGATATGGCAGCTTTCAGAATGAATTTTCAATAGCGACGTCATGCTTACAAAATCAGGCCCACCGAGAGATCAGATGAGGCCCGGGCTATTTCATTTTGCGAGGTCCTTTTCATTGTTTGGGAAGAGGTGCACACATATTTTAACATAAAGAAAGATTTGTGCTTTAAAAGATGCGAGGTGAGTGGTAAAGCCACGGCCAGAAATAGCCCTGCAACTAAACAACCAGAACTTAAACAGCGATGCCGGCAAGCCACTGAAGGATAGTGGTGCGAGTAACGTAAACATGTAAATTGTGGTTGACAAGGACGTAGTCACAAAATTACCTGACGCGCATGGGGAGCCGCGCTAGCGTAGTGGTTACAACACCGCTCTGGCGACCGGGTGATACAGGATCAAACCCGGGCGACGGCATTTGAGGATTTTTCGTCGACCGGGATTTGGACTGGATTAACTCGAGACCTGGCGAGGACATTTGAAGGAGTGTCGTCGACCAGGGACTGGCGGCTCCTGAGCCGACCCAGCTGCAATGGGTACCTCCGAAATCGGCGAAGTATTTGCCTGAATGGCGAGGGACACCTGTCTCTGTACAAGAAATAAAGGGATACTCACGTAAAATCAATGTCAGGTTAGACATAAAAAAATAATAACCTGAGATTTCGCCTCGAGTATTAGCGGGCGAACGCAAAAAAAAAAAAAAAAAAAAAAAAAAAAAAAAAACCTGACGCGCCAATAAATGTCTTCATCAGAGAAGCAATAAAGACAGAATAAGTTGTAGTTATTTAGTCCGTATTTGGTTTCAATGTTATTTATTGTTAGCTTCATCTAAGCTGATTTTTATAAATTAGGTGCTTATCTTCGTAGCTCCACAACGTTCGTTTGGTAACGAAGGTATACTTGGCTGCTTTAAAAAACAACCAGTTTCAATATGAGTAGTAAAAATGAATGTTGACTTTGTTATTCTGCATTTGTAAGCAATATGTAAGGCTCAATACTTTCCATCTGCGGCTTCTACGCCACATACTTGGTATTTCGTGGAAGTGTCGCTGGATTGTCTCCCCTGCTCTGCAATAGAGATCCAGTAATGGCCAAACTCCGAGTAAAAAACGGATGAGGGTTTTAAAAGATATCAACGTTAGCTGAGATGTAAATAGAAGAATGATGATTCTATTAAATAGAGCCTCACAGGAATTTCACAGAATGGCAAGCATAACAACTGAGACCGTCTAAGCAATCATGAACTTATTATTCTCCAGCCCCTTTTGTAACGAAAGATACTGACTCGTATTTTCTGAGCCCCCAGCTGAAAGTGATTCAGCAGCTGCTAATTGACTAGCTCTGTATGATTATGTATTTTCAAAAAAAATGCGGGGCTTTATACGATTCACTTCTTTTATTGTTGTTGCGGCCCCGTCTTCTATTTCAGTGGTCGTTGTGGAAAGCCACCGTTCTCATTGATTCAATAAGCTTCTTCGTTCTGGTCATTTGATTCATTAATTCTTGATCGTGCTATTGTTGGAATAGTTACGCGAATGTGAGTTAATACTTTCTGTCTGTCACAAGGTTTGAACTCAGTATCATAATTGTTGAATTTGTAACTTCAATGAACGTGATAAGTCTCTTCTCGAGTCCACACAATTTTTAATATACATTTCAAACAGTAGACAGTCCATGGAGGTTGATTATGAAAACATTATATATTAGAATTGAATCATACATCATAAATGCTATCCATGCATTATAGTCCTGGTCCAATAATATGCAACCCTATAGTCAGAACGTCGTAACTATATGTACGCGCGGTTGGGACATCCAACGGCCGACAATGAGATTAGACGTCTGGCGATATAAAACGAATGTGGACCATAATTTCATCCTTCCTTGACTTTAGTTAAAATTACTAACCTCGATACATTCCTCTCTTCATAAGAATATCGGACTGACCCATGTCCGTACTGCAATAACATATGTGCGGCAATATCATGCCTACCACTGGAAGGATTATAGGACACGTCTTATCCGTTTGACGGTCATCTAAGAAAAGGGTGTGGTAACCTAGTCACGGTGCGTGACATACCAACGCATACACGTCATAATCAATCGTGTGTATCGCGTACACTAACTAACAATTATTTACATTATATTAAACGTAGTCACCTATTAATCTTATGCTGTTAACCTCTAGCAGACCATGCCAATAAAATACCTTAACAATTCCCTGTCCACTGGGGGAAAAAAAAAATCTATTAGATAGATTTTTTTTTAACAAAAACCCATCTGAAAAAATACCAATATGTTAACAATATCAAAAAAAAAAAAATTTAACGAGATTGCGGCATATGGCCTACGACGTTCTGTCTAGAACCAATGTCGTGGTCATGTCGACTAACCAATAGTCATGTAATATATTCATTATTTATATCATAAATAAATATAAATGGTAATAAGAACTAAAAGAGAATGGTAATGTCGATCTCTAATTAAATAATTAATTAACTTAAAATATGTCGTGATAAAATGTCATGTCAGACTAATTTAAAGTGTTAAAATTAAACTAAATAACTATACTAGGTATGGAATAAGAATAAGTTGTTGAAAATCTAATGTAAGAAAAATGAGAGGATCTGTTAAAGAAAGACATAATAACGAATAAAGAATAAATTAGAGAAAGAAAAAAAATGATGTATAAATTTAACTAAGTTATGTGTGTTGAACATCAAGTAAGTGTAGTATTAAGTTATTAATACCTTTCTAACTAATTTAAACAATAGTATGCAATATAATCATGTAATTCTAAGAATATAATCAAAGAATTATGTGAGTTTTCTTTTCTTTCTTTCATTTTTTTAAGTTTCATTCATTTTTTTAAAATTCAACTCACTTGTCATTTTAATGTGGATTAGTTTTAAAGAATAAATTAAAGTAATTAACATTGGATATGAAGATCCATTCGTAGTCTTGATCCTTGAATTTCCATTAGACAAAATGTTCAAGTATTCTGAATCACGTTATATAACGAATTAGTTCGACTGGAATGTCATTTATTTTCTCCGAAGTGTTTTGAAACAATGTTGTGACAAATGTAAACCAGGAAAGTCCCGGTGTAAAGACGAATATAGTGTCAATTGATTGCAGTCACTTTGCGTATAATTTGCCTATAGAAAGCAGCTGAGTAAATGGTTCATTCATGTGTCAAAAAGCAACGATGGTGCTATGTTCTTTGATTAAGTTTCTCTGTACATAGTATTGTCTTTGCGACAAACAACGTAAATTAGGAATCGACATCATTAGGATTTCGAGATAATGTATCTGCCAAGATGTTGTCGGATCCTGTGATGTACTCGATTGAAAACTCGAAGGGTTGGAGGAGTATAGCAAATCTGGTCAATTTTGGACTCTTGTGATTTGCTCGTTGTAGTGATGCTACGGCCCTTTGATCGGTTTGTACTACAAAAGGGGCTCCCAGTAGGAATTTTTCTAGTTTGGTTATCGCCCACACGACGGCTAAGAGTTCGCGATCAACCGTAGAGTACTTCACTTCTGGTGGTTTCAGTTTTCGTGACACGTACAAGTTTGGATGGAGGATGTCGTCATGGTATTGGAGCAAACATGCGCCAATTCCGTAGTTACTCGCATCTGTACGAAGAATGAACTTTTTAGAAGCATCAATTAATCTCAAAATAGGTGGATTTGAAAATATAGAAATTATTTGCCGAAAAATTCTGTCACATTCGTCAGTCCATGTCACTTTCACTGGCATGTTCTTCTTTAGTAATGAGGACAATACAGCAGTGATGGATGACAAGTTAGGTACGAATCTACTGTAATATTGGACTAGACCTAACAAGCTTCTCACTTGTTTCTTCGTTTGAGGAACGGAAATGTTTAAAATTTTTGAAACTGTACTGGGTAATGTTCGGATATATCCAGCTCCAATAATGTGACCCAAAAAAGTGATCTCATGAAATGCTACCTGTAATTTTGTAGGTTTAGCAGTTAACTTGTACCTTCTCAAGGTATCAAAAACGTATCCAAGACCCAAAAAATGTTCCTCAAAAGATGAACTAAACAAGCATATGTCATCTATATATGTAATAATGTCTGGTCTACCTGAAAAAATGTGTCGCATCATGCGAACAAAGGTAGCTGGAGCGTTAACCAGCCCAAAAGGCATCACGTTCCACTGGTATAGACCTAGCGGAGTTGAAAACGCTGTGTAGTATTTTGCTTTTTCGGTTAGTGGTATCTGCCAATAACCTTTAGTTAAGTCTATCTTAGTAAATATAGTTGCTGTCGATAGACGTGGCAGTAAGTCATCGAGAAGTGGATGTGGTTCGCTATCAACTATCGTTTGTGCATTTAATTTTCTATAGTCGACGCATAGTCTAATGTTATTGTCCTTCTTTCGGACAATAACTAATGGAGAAGAAAATGGGGAATTACTAGTTTCGATAATTCCTAAAGATAACATCTGTTCAAGTTCCTTAGTAGTATAGTAAGAAAGTGTATAGGAACAGAATAAGGATGTACCCGAATTGGAGTATCCTCGTTAAGAGTGATGTCATGATTAATGACTGATGTGCGACCTGGAACATCGGTCAACACATCTGGATAAGATTGTAGCAGATCAGCAATCTTTTGATGCTGTTGCGGTGTAACCGACGAAGAGATGGTTACGTCCCGCCAAGATTCGCTAGATTGTACTACAGGTACAGGTAAAGCTAACTGTACCTCAGGAAAAGAAGATTCTTCTTCCTGGATAACGGATAAATTAGAATAGTGACATGTAGGTCTGAAAGTGTCATCTAATTCATGAAAAATAGCTTGTAGATGTTCAGGTCGAGTATGAAATTGCTTGAGCATATTTATGTGAAATATTTTGTGATGTCCCTTAATGTCCAGGACATAATCAACATCAGAAATCTTATTGATAACCTGGTAAGGACCATTCCACGAGATTAGTAGTCTATTATTGTTATGTGGCAATAACACATAAGCTTGATCTCCTGGAAATAATTGACGTAATCGTCTATTACTGTTTTGGAAAGTTCTAGCTTTCTCTTTCGCAGCCTCAGATGAAGCTGTTGCCATTTGACAGGCATCAATAATGTTATTCCGGAGATTAATTACATATTCATAGGATGACTGAGTGTCCTGAGTCATCTCAGAATCGATTAATAAATCTTTTATCAGTCCCATAGGACCTCTTGGAGGAGCGCCAAAGACTAAATGAAACGGAGAGAAGCCAGTTTGTTCATTTGGCACCTCTCGATAAGCGAATAACACCGCTGGTAGCACTCTGTCCCAGTCCTGTGGATGGTTAACTGTAACTTTATGTAGCATTTGTTTGAGTGTACGGTTAAGTCTTTCTACAGCACCATTACTCATTGGGTGATAAATGCTGCTGAGGTTTCTATCTATTTGCCAAGTCTTCATTACCTCCGTCATAGTCTCAGATATAAATTGAGAACCATGATCTGACAAAAGTTTTCTAGGAAAACCTACTCTAGAAAAGATCAAGTGTAGTGCATCAGCTACATCTGTTGTGGTGGTTGTTTTTAATGGGATGGCTTCTGGCCATCGTGTGCATAAATCGATGCAAGTGAGAATAAACCTATGTCCTCTGGCTGATGGTAAAAGTGGGCCAATGATATCAATGGCCATTTTGTCGAAAGGTCTCACCGATATATCACAAGCCTGAATAGGCGCCGTGTGAAAGGCTCCCCGTGCTTTCACTTCTTGGCATATCGTACAGGAGCGTACGTACTGTGAAATATCTCGTGATACTCCCGGCCAAAAAAAAGAAGATAATACTCGTGAACGTGTACGAGTATAACCCATGTGACCTGCACACTTAGAATCATGTGCATGTTGAAGTATGTACCGCCTAAAAGCAAAAGGTACCATGACTTGTTGTCTTATCTGAGTTTTATCCATAAAACATCTTAATAAAATGTCATTTTTAATACTAAACCACTGACTATAATTTATGTTCCTAGAAAGATTGTCATCTTTGTTGACCAGCGTAAAAAATTTTGTTAGTGACCTGTCTTCCCTCTGTTTTGCAGCAAATGATACTCGGTCAATAGCAGAATGAATCTCGATATTTTCATGATCATTTGTTTCCTTGTTTTCCGTGTCTATAGTCTCTAATTGTTTTGTATGTGCTCTGGTTATTGCTGCATTTCCGATGTATAGATTATTTTTTTCCCATTGAATAATCTCATCTGGTGTGCAATCTTTACTCCCGTGTATGCATCCCACCATAAGGTCGGCAATTGGGTTTCTTAACATGCATGCTTTAACATTGCCTGTGAAGAAAGGTGTGTCAATGTAAATAATAGCTGTTGGATAATATTCTATGGTTCCCCCAAAAGTCATGCACCTGACATGTTCTCCAGTTGCACAATTTGGATGAACAAGTGTCTGACGGATTCCGATCGTGGTCGATCCCGAATCTCTTAAGACTGAGACGATGGATCCATTAACTTTTCCTCTGTTGAAGATCAGTGATCCTGTTCCGTCATTGACTGCTAGACTGACTTCTGGTAGAATATGACCGCAGTTCAGAACTGTCTCTTTTGCTTTCTGAAATATAAGATTACATGTTGGGCAACTATTTGCCACGTTATAATTCATTGCAAAACAAGTAGACGATGACTGTATTTTGTTATCAGTAGTTGAACTCTGAACCCTAGGGGTTGTAGCAGTAGTAACAGCTGCCCCTGTATTATGGTTATAAGTTGTCGATCTACGAGAATGAGAACGATGACGAGAATAATTAGATGAATTATCCCGTTGTCCTCTATTGTAACTGTTATCTCGATGTCTCGAGTTATAATTATCGCTATTGTTCCACTTGTAATCATTATTATAGTTATATGATCGATTATAACTTGAGTTACGTGGATTACTGTTATTTCTTGACTGAGGTGAATAGTTTCTGGTTTGTTGTCGTCCTCTATTAAAGTTATTGTTAAAGTTATTCTGTCCCTTATGAAAATTAATGTCATAGTTTCCTTTGAACCTACCCCTGTCTACACTGTGTGTTCTAGGTTTGTTATGATTATGATATGCCATATTGGAGGCTACAGGAAGTGGTTCTCTTATCAATGTGCCAGAAATATTAGCATTCGGATGAGCTGTGCAGTAATTTAAAGAAATTTTTTCTAACTCATCAATAGATTCTGGTTTTCTTTCTTGCAGATAAGCAAAGAATGGTGGGCTGACAGACGATAATACTTTATCCCTCAATAACAAATCGACTAACTTGTCGTAGGATTTGTTGACACCTGCCAGTTCAACCCATCTGTTAAAAGTATTGCGTATGTTAGCAATAAAACCTGTGAAATCTCTATTGTTATCTGGCAACAAACTTTTAAAACGCAATCTACATGCCTCTTCGTTCAAGTGGAAACGACGTAGTAACAACGTCTTAATGGCCTCATAGTCTGTTGATAGTGTTGGATCTATATTTTTGCTGCACTTGCAGGTTCGCCATCTAGAAATTCCTTAAGTTTCAGTGCCCATGCCGCTTTGTCAAGGTTATTCACCTTACATATGTCCTCAAAGCGCGCGAGCCACGATGAAAGGTCATCTACGTGTAACTTGAATGGAGGCAGCTTAAAGTAATAATTACCTTTAAGTCGTGTGGATGAAGATCCAGATTGAGCAGTATCATTTTGGGTTGCTGCAGCGCCCTGTGAATTAAGTTTTGCTGTTTCTAATTTAAGTCGTTGCAATTCCATTTCTTGCTGCAGTATGATTTCTTGTCGTTTCAATTTATTCTCTTCTTCAATCCGTAGGATTTCATCTCTTGCTATCTTTCTTTCTTCTTCTTGTCTTAATTCTGCCTTCTTTTCCGCCTGTTTTCTTTCAAGTTCTTCCATCTCTGCTTTAGCAATGGCTTTCTTTTCCTCCTCTCCTCTTCTACTTTATATTTTGCAAATTCAGCCAATGCATAAGCCTCGAGAAGTTCTCCTTTTTTCCCAAAATCTTTACCATTTTTAATAAAATAGTCTAAGTTAAGCATCTTGACGTTAATATTGTACGTAATGGTTATGTAATAATCACCAATAAATTTTAAGTAATTATTATACTTATTCAATTTATGAATAGTCGATATAAACAATCATAATATTATTGAACTTAATCTGGGAATGTTCAATTTAATTAATTGTAATATTATCTAACTATTATTTGTAGATTCCATACATAGACATACTATGTTGGGAAAATATTACATATATACTCGTTAATATATCATAAATAGTTATGATATTTATCTATTTCGGGTGCTGAATTACTATCATGCACCTAATAATAAATAGTATTATTCCTCAAGTATTATATCATTCAGTCAGTGATATGTGCTAAGTAAATCATTTAGTAATGGAAAAAATGTACCAAATAATATACACTATGTCCTTTATATGCAGGACAGACTAAAAAGTCAAATTATTTTATAAATATATATTATTATTATATTATGCCTTAATCATGAGCTATAAAGTGCATCGCCCATTTCTTGGACTACCACTGCAAATTGGTGCAAAGTCCCTAATTCTCCTTAAAAGTCATTAAATTTTAATTATATTCATATACACTCTTATTAAGCAAGAAATTATATTATTAGTGTTAAATCATGAACAGATGAAATGAGGACATACGATACGATGGGTAAACCAAGGATAAACAAACCATATTATCACGAAACAAGACGTTTCTACAATAAAAATTGATATTATGAAACCAAATCTGCAAACCGGAAATATAGAGTAGGGTGAAGGTTAACTGAATATAGAGTTAAATCTGCGTACACAAAAATTAATGACGCAAACATGGACTCATTGACGGTTATACAAAAAAAAAAATGAACTGAATAATAGCAAGATCAGAAAGAACAAGATAGATTACTAACATTGTTACCAAACTAAATAGAATTTAAACTGAATACGATAAAATACACCGATTATTTCACCAAACTAGACATCTAACATATACTGTGAATTAAATGCAGTCCCGAACGAAACAAGCCCCGGAAATGTCATCGACGCGTTCTCCGCGAAATGCGATTTAATTCACTACCCTAAAGACCGTTCAGAATGAATATCGGCAATCCGTAGAGCCATAATTTATTCATTCTGAATCTCCACTCCAACCTCCCACAAATTAGGCACAGCACAAACAATGAAAACAAATATAACGTGCATATAAAATATATAGAACGGACATGCCTGCAAAATGTGAATTAGACTCAGTGATGTTTCTTATGAATGACAACAGTCACGAACTGAGACTTATCTTTTAACCCGTCGTCCGATGCGATCTTCACCAACGGCCTAGACTAGAGGATAGGACTGTTTGCTCCTTGTTGGTAAATAATGTCTTTTCAATCCTATGATCTACTGAGAAGTTGTATTCTTGAATGAAACATTAGGTGAGCTGGCATCGTCCTTCGATCGTTGGCTTGTACACGGAATATTGTGACGTCACTGATTTTTGCATAGTTACACAAGCCACGTCATGTTCGGAATCATGTGACTTGAACGTTTTCTTGTAATCGTAAACAGTCCGTGAAAGTATGTAAACAAGAAAAATTTCTTTCTTCCTTCGTTCCCCAGCAATGGCAACCACTTTGTTGCGGGGCTTTATACGATTCACTTCTTTTATTGTTGTTGCGGCCCCGTCTTCTATTTCAGTGGTCGTTGTGGAAAGCCACCGTTCTCATTGATTCAATAAGCTTCTTAGTTCTGGTCATTTGATTCATTAATTCTTGATCGTGCTATTGTTGGAATAGTTACGCGAATGTGAGTTAATACTTTCTGTCTGTCACAAGGTTTGAACTCAGTATCATAATTGTTGAATTTGTAACTTCAATGAACGTGATAAGTCTCTTCTCGAGTCCACACAATTTTTAATATACATTTCAAACAGTAGACAGTCCATGGAGGTTGATTATGAAAACATTATATATTAGAATTGAATCATACATCATAAATGCTATCCATGCATTATAGTCCTGGTCCAATAATATGCAACCCTATAGTCAGAACGTCGTAACTATATGTACGCGCGGTTGGGACATCCAACGGCCGACAATGAGATTAGACGTCTGGCGATATAAAACGAATGTGGACCATAATTTCATCCTTCCTTGACTTTAGTTAAAATTACTAACCTCGATACATTCCTCTCTTCATAAGAATATCGGACTGACCCATGTCCGTACTGCAATAACATATGTGCGGCAATATCATGCCTACCACTGGAAGGATTATAGGACACGTCTTATCCGTTTGACGGTCATCTAAGAAAAGGGTGTGGTAACCTAGTCACGGTGCGTGACATACCAACGCATACACGTCATAATCAATCGTGTGTATCGCGTACACTAACTAACAATTATTTACATTATATTAAACGTAGTCACCTATTAATCTTATGCTGTTAACCTCTAGCAGACCATGCCAATAAAATACCTTAACAACTTTCCATAATCAAACTATTCATGCACACCGTCATTTGCGTACTTTTCTATTTTCGGGAGAGTACACATAAGAGAAACAATACAATTATTGTCTAACTTTCAACCACAGTTGCACCCCTTAGCTTTGGTTGAAAGTTAATGTACTCTCTCGAAAATAGAAAAGAATGTAAATGACGGTGTGCATGATGTGACCGACCGACGTACTTACGGCGGGAATTATGGTATTGGATAACAAGCTTAATAATCAATTTTGAGTTAACAAGATTTGAAATAAATGATGTTATTTTAACAAGGAAAATAAGCAATTAATTCTGATCATTACATGATGATATTAAGTTTTGGTGGATAAGGGAATGAAATTGGAACTGTCCATTGGTAGTGCTTGTATGTTTCTTAGCTGATGGTGGGGGGATCAGTTGGCTCTGCTTCAATCGCTGTTGGTTCCCACAGGTATTTTGGACTGGTCCTCTCTTTAGGCGTCACATATGGTGGCAGAAGTACGTCCCTTGCAGCAAGGCCGGAGTAACTACTAACGTTGTAAACGTCTTCAAGACCAGGTGTCTAGCATCGATTGCTGGCAACTTGTAACACAAACTAAGAGGAAACAGATGTTCCCTTTTTAAGTAGTGGATCTCCTATGAGCATGAAGTGACCACAACTTCATCTTCTTTAGAAGTTTTACTCTCCCTGAGCATTACTTTTAGACCGGATAAAACTGCTTTTGGACAGCGGAAGACGACAGATAAAATACAAATAAATGTACATATAAAATTTACTGAAGTGTTAGTAAAATAAGTATATACACCATGATATCATCATCTACTGCCTGCTCCCTCTGGGACCTGTGCTACCTCTGCTATTGGTTTCTGGTGAAGAAACCCACACAATGTAATCACCAGGTCTTGCAGTGTTGGTTTATTAGATATTTTAAGGGATAAGGTTGCCAGTCTCATATCAACTGGACATATTACAACTTACCTTTATTATCGGGAGAAAAAAAACTTTTTGCACAGGAAACTTCCGAATGTTGTAGGACAATTGTTCAAGATGACGTCTTTTAGGTGTATTAAGATTTTAACTGGGAGCACTTGAAGTAGGATCGTAGACCTTAGGGCACTAAGTGATAAGCCTGGAGTTACTCCTTTCTAATATTAGAATTCACTTCCAATCCTCAGGCCTGTCCTATTTTGGGGTACTAATATTCCGTGATCCTGGCTGTCTATGATTTCCCCTTGACGAAATTGGAAGTCAGTGAAGTAGACTCAAAATACAGTAAATTATAAGCAAAATGTTTGCTTCAGAGCACACGTTTCTCCGTTGGGGAAAGATCCAGCTTGAAGTAGTTTAGTTTAGTATTTCCATTCCAAACCAATCACATTTAGGCTCTGATTTTAGTAGGAGGTTCCCACACCTTCATGTAGATCATTACTTCATGGCACAAAAGATATTCCTCTTACATGTTATTTTCAAACTCATGTACACGTACTGCATGACCATATAGGTCTCGCCACTGCTTTTTTATATATCATGTTTACCAAACTCACTACATCACGGACCTATTACTGATAATCTCCTCCAAAATGTTACTTTCTCGTATTTGTTTTTATTTCCTGTTTACCTTGCTATTTATGCGAAGTGAGTGGTCCTTTGCTTTGTTTATTTGGTTGTGAGTAGGCTGGGTGTTTCGGTGCCTGCTCCGGAAACATCTTCCTGGCTCCTTGGGATTCCATGAAAGAAATTTGGAATCGCTGTGCCAGTTTAAGAATGGTTTATAACCGGTCAGTGCCGTTTTCAGTGAGAAATCTACGCATTTAGACCGACATAGTCTCCTTTAGTTGATCTATCACAATCAGCTCGTTCAACTCGTCATAGTTCTCTGTGAAGTTTCCAAACGTACACTTCTTCACCAGATAGTCTTCAATCCCGGCAGCAAACTGTGAGAAGGACTCTACTGCCTCTTTCTTAGCGCCTCTAAACGTCGTCCGGTAAGCCTCTGAATGAATTTCATATCTCTCCAAGAGAGCTTTCTTCAATGCCTAATAGTCGTCTTGCTCTCCTGCCGGTAGTTTGTTAAAGACTTCTTAGGCTGCTCCTCTCAGGCCCTGAGAAAGTTTCAAGTTCCACTTGCGTTCTTCCAATCCAAACCCTGTTGCAAAACGTTCGAAGCGGTCCAAACAAGTGTCCATGGTATCGTTCTTCTCTGTGAAAGGTTCCAGCGGAAAGTTCACGGCATTGGGTGGCACAGGCTGCAAAGCAAGCACACCGTCTGAGCGGGGTGAGGACACTCCATCAGAGTTGGAAGCCACTGCACTTTTTGCAAGCTCTATCTGATTGGTCTGTAACTGGATTTCCAGTTGCTTCATTTTAAGTGCATGCTCCCTATCTCTCTCCCGCTCCGCTGCTTCAGTTGCTAGAGTCTCTTTCCGCTCTGCTGCTTCCGTTGAAAAAATAAATACTAAATTATCTAGCAGTTACTATGAAAAATGTATCAAGCAATTGTGATAAAAATTGAATGCAGCAGTTACGGGGAAAAAAATCCGATTTCCTACAGTATTCTCTGTTCTCAAAAAAAAATTACACTTTCCGGTTATTACTTAATTTTAAGAAACTAGTATCACTCGTACTTTAGAGATATAGATTAGTCCCACTATGAAATAGATAATATATAAAGATTCAGTCTAAGAGTTAATCTCAGAAATATGCCAACAAATTTTGCTATTATCGCAACTGTATGGCAGGGTTCTGGAATCCCGCAACGAGCGATCCAATGTCATAAGTTTATGTTGGTGCAAATACAACAGTAGTTGTCGCTGGGGATGCCTATGAAAGGTTATCAAGAAGGTCTCCAGAAATTGGCTCGTTAAGAAAGAAAGAGACCTATTCGAGATAAGGACAAGAAGAAGACAATTCGAATGCTTTCCACTAGATAGTGTTTTCTAGTAAATTATGGAGAGTATTCTATTTCCCCACGACCTTGGCTTCTGCTTTTAGATCTCGAGAAAGAAAGAGCCCCCAGTCTCATCTAAATGTAAAATTTTACCTATATGTAACATTTAACACCGACAGCACGAGTTATTCATTAACGAACTAGATAATGATGAAAATGGTTATTGGGTTTATTAATTAAATATCTACACATAAAGGGTTGGTAAAAAAATAAAACGTGATGATGATGAATGGCAATTCACACACACACACACACACACACACACACACACACACACACACACACACACACACACACACACACACACACACACACACACCGATGAGATATATAAAATGTAGTTAGTTAAATATGAGAATAAAACTATGTGAAGAGTGATCTGATGATGTGATATATTAAGTGTTACCACACTTATGTCCAATCGACACTGTCTATGTGTCTCTTAATGCTCCTCCCCAGTATGGTGATACATAGGTATGCGTTGACTGTCCAAGGTAAGTGTTTGGTATGTTGTGTTGGTTATCTCAAAGACGAGGACGTACTGATGAAAATTTTTGTTTTAATGAGAACTGTGACGATATACAGTCTTTCAGTGTTTGGTAATATCTCTTTAGCGTTGACAAACCGTTGACAGTTGCCTTAGGAAAATGTCTGCTGTGTAATATCTGAAAGGTACTGGCCTGACTGGAGATCTTCACGAAATGATCTTGATATGTAGACTCATCAGCTTTAGCATGCACTCTTGATTCATAAATTATGCTTTGGAGTGAGTGGCACTTAATATCTGTATATGCGACTAAACTTGTGACTATGGAATCTTGATTCATAAAATGCGCTCTTCATTGAGTTAAACTTGCTAGCTGTATATGCGAATCATCATGTAAATATGGAATCTTGATTTTAATAAAAATACGCTTTTGTGAGTGAGTTGAGCTTGATATAAATATGAGAATCAACTTGTGCGTGCTTTAGCTTCACTCAGGCGGTAAGCTTTCGAGTGAGTTGAACTTGATATTTGTATATGTAATCAACTTGTGAGCACTTGATAAGCAGGTGAATAAAATGGCTGTGCATCCACCGTTTAAAACATGGGCGAGAAATCTTCCCTTTAACTTAGCAAGTGAAGGATGTCCTATTTCGTGAATTCTGCTCTCAAGATGTACTCTTTACTAGCTTCCTTCCGGTTAGACGCCAAACACGTAATGCGTAGACTCAAACTTCTGTTGGACTGAAGACACACAAAATGATTACGTAAGTTTCACATCTAGTATCAATGGTTGACTTTCTCTTATAATAATCCTCACTACTGACCTCCCTGTTCTTAATTCTCTGGCAATGATTATGGATGACATGAGGCGATGATCTAACAATCTAGATGGATGTGAAGTATTAACTGTGAATTACCTCCTATCATCTTTGAGGACAATACTTGACTTAATTAATCATTTACGAGACAGTTTAATTGAAAACTGTCCTGTGCACATTTAGCTATGATGCTAAGTGCAACAGTAAATCTTAACAAAAGACTAAGGAAAATTATTAATAGTTTATAAAAGATTTACTAACCTCCTTTTCCCTTCCCCAATTACTAGCTTGTTTGTTTCAAAAAAAAACCTACTCATTTTTTATTATGATTGCATACTGTAAATGAATGGCTGTTATGGTAACTTTATAATGTTGCATGCCTTTAAATTAATGCTTAAAGCATCATGTGGGAATGAAAGGATATAGTATGCAAGATTAATGAGAGTGGAAGGGCAGAATGTTAGACGGGCCTGCGCACCCAATTCTTTACTCTTCGAAAGTAAAGCTCGTTCGTTCGATCCCAATTCCGTAAGAACACTATAAACTCCATGTATATGAATTAAATATTCACATAGGAATGAACAAGTTTACTCAGGCTAAGCTCTGAGAAAATCTTCTGCCTCACAATGTTGGAATCTTCGTACTGATTTCATCGCGCCCTCTGATTATATCTCTGAGTGCCAATGGGTTCCGACATTAGATGTGTGACATATAACTCCGCCTACATACCAATCGCTAGGTCTCCATATTGTCCCCTAGGCCTTGGCTCTCTCATCTCCCCTGTCAGTGCGTGTCACTGGCTAAAAAGGGGGTGGCTTATCGCAACAAACTTTCAATGCTCGCAACAAGCTTTCAATGCCGTGCTGCAGGCCCGTTTTGCAAGACAAACAGGCGTTTGATAATTGGCCAGATAATGCAGAACCCCACGCCTCCACTGTCACAAAGCTTTCTGTCTTTTGGTTGCTTCCTGTGTCATTATCTGCGTAAAATCTCACTATCCACTTTCTGCGTGTTACGAGTCCTTTGTTGTCCATCGGCCGTGCTGAGTGTCATTGTTTCCAATGTGGTACGACTCGGGTTTGTTCAAACAGGGGATTAGCAATGAAAAGAGTTCGCTCTATTGCCCAGCCGGGCGTTTCCAAAAGTTAAGCAATACTCAATGTGGCATGTCTCGTGATATTTACACGGGGAATTAGGCATCAAAGAATTGGTTCTTTGCCCTGTGTGTTTCACAAGATAACTTAGGGGGGGGGGGGGGGGCTAAATCAAAAGCGTGTAAAGTTACACTTTAGATATAAGTCGTGATTAAGAAAGATTACTTTAACCACGATGAAAGAGCAAACTGTGGGAGTAAATAAAATAAGAAAGATGTTGGAAAAGATAGTGAGTGATAAAAATAGACCTACTATATGACAAATACTTCGTATCTAATGACCAGAAATAATAACATAGGTTTGTGGAAAGGAACTTGGCAGCTACTATTACAATAAACAAAAACAACAATCAAAAATAAACGGGTATGTTGCAGGCACTCGTGAGAAATAAAGAAGTAGAAAACTAGGCAACAGAAAAGTAACCTAAGTGATTCACTTACCAGGAAATTGAACCCAAGACTATACGAACGACGCCATTGAATCGTGACTAACCTCACTGCTAACAGGGCACCACAAAAATAATGCTTCGTACAGAGAGAAGAGAGAGAGAGAAGGAAGGAGAGAGAAAGAGAGAGAGGGAGAGAACGAACAAACGTATTAACGAACTGTATTTTCAAAGAGTTTTAAATTGGGCACTCAGACCCGTCTAACATTCTGCCCTTCCTTTCTCTCTTTTTCCATAATGAATCCATTTATTCTGACATGCATCTTAAACATTTTGTTGAATAATAAAATAAACAAAATAAAATACAATAAAATAAAATCTCAACATTTTAACAGTACAATAACATTTACACACATTTACAGGACCTTATCATAATCAATATTGAACAGTGAAAACGTATCTTTGAAACCTTCAAATGATATTATATAATGATTTAGGTACATAACTACATTAGGGTGGCATATAATCACAGAGAGAGAAATAGAGAGAGAGAGAGAGAGAGAGAAAGAGAGAGAGAGAGATAGAGTGAGTTGGACAAAACATACCTACAGGAGATACCCCCTTGATTGTAACCCACTGAGGATGAAAAAATTTGGGAGACACCACAATCTGCAGACACTTGGAGAATACAATAGTAGGCAAACAAAACCGAGGATTCATAGCGAATCTAAACGGGAATAAGCTGTGAGTAAATGTTGTAGTTCTATGCTTCGTTTGTAACAAACAGGGCAGATAGCAGTACATAATGACTGTATATATATATATATGTGTGTGTGTGTGTGTGTGTATGTATGTGTGTGTGTGTGTAGGTATTTTGTTTGACGGGTTCAGTGAAGCAACATCGCGCAGAAGAAAACTTGTTCAGAAAAGAATAAAAATAAAAAAATATTTTAATAAATTATGAACTCTTTTCAGTCAGTGTCAAACATTGTCCCTGACCAGAGTACAGGAGAAGAAAGTCACATCGTGTGTAAAGAAATTCTTAAGAGCTATACATGTTATCAAGAGAGATACAGTAAGAAATTATGACATGAGAGGACATGTAGGACCTACATCCGGCAGTAATGTGTGGAAAGAAAGATAATTTACTGGTTTGGCCATCTCATGGGAATGGAGCCTGATCAGTTACCAATACGTGCTTACAACAGTTCAATCTGAGTTCAGTGCACAGGAAAACCTAAGAGGCAGATTGATAGATAATATTACAGAAATCCTACAAAATAAAACACGGGTTCACATTTGGCAGTGCGGCACACATGGCCCAGAAACAGACATTTCAGCTTTGGTCTGAAGGATTGTAAAAAATAAAAGTAAAGTATGAAGCTGGTGATGCAGACACATATCACTGCTATTGTACTGATGATGATGATGATGATGACAATGATGTCAATGATGATGATGATGATTACGGTGATGATAATTAGTACGGTGATGATGATGTTTACGGTGGCGAGGGTGGTGGTGATGGTTATGATGATGATCATGACGATGATCATGATCATGATCATGATCATGAGGATGATGACAATGATTATAATGATGATGATCATGATTGTAGCGAAAGGTTTTTATGAGTATTGTTGTCAGTAGTAGTTACTGAAAGAACAGAAGAAGAATTCTGTCTGACAAGAATGAAGTTTCAGTGTCAGAGAAGAGCACTGGTATCACAGAATAGTCACAGCTATGAAGGTCTCTACTTCAGATAGTATCAGATAAAAGTTAGAGCCTAAGATGCCACCTTTGCTATGCAACTAACCTATGATAATCAACAATTCAGTAAAACTCAAAATTCAACAATATAAAATTGATAAGTCAGAGAATTACAATTACTGAATCATTTATTATGTACATCTATCTTTTGTTTCTTCCTGTGCAATTATGAATGATGAAATGATGAAAATTTATGAATAAAATTTAATTACAAAATGTAATGATAGTTGAGTTATATTCAATAACTAAATAAGAAGTCCTTTCTGGAATCTTAAAATAAGCTTAACATGTTCATTCAATGTTCTTTTATCAATAAAGTTTCTCTTGTATGGTCTATTATTTCAGAACTGTTTTCTCATCATTACACACTAGTCACTTTGCTTTAACCACTCACAATGGTTGCTGGAATTTTGTTACATAGAATACTTAACATTAAAGTTCTGTAACTGTTCTCTCAGAATATACACAGCAGTGTTAGTTGCAGGTCTTGCACTAGACCACCAAACACTGATGAGGCCTAGGACTTGAATCTAGATAGCAATCTCTGATGCTCCTGTGTTGGTTCAGGAATGCAATAGTGATCTAGGATTCTAGACCTCTGATGTAGCATGACACGAATGAACCCTCTTAGGATAGATCCAAATTACAGAACAGACCCGGTTTGGTGACAGAAGAGCTGCACGGCAAACAGATGGTAAAGTTATAGCCTTGGCGAGCTTCTCTTTCCTTCAATCTATCTGTCTTCTGTCGTGTCTGTGTAAAGTTTTCCATAATTGGTTCCGACTTCGATTTAAATCAAATTTGTAATGACAATCGACACAGTAGTTGTCATCGTGCTGGCACTTTACCTTCAATTATCTCCAAAAGTAATATACACAGCAACTATTCATTTGGAATGAATATAGCTGGTCTCATCCTTCAAAAAACGAAATCACTGTCATTACTTTCTGTCTCTCCATTTCCTTGTACGACACACGAATCCATTTTATTCAAACACACTTTCCTTTCCTCTTGCAGAACGCCATTGTAAAACCCGGTTCGTCTACATACGAGCATCGCGGCTTTTGATTGGCTGCCAATATTTCCTTTCATTCTATCAAAACAAGGCATTGTGTTTACATCACGCTACAATGATGATGATGATCATGATCATCAGGATGATGACGATGATTATGATGATGAGAATGATGATCATGATTATGATCATGATGATGATGATCGTGATGATGAGGATGATGATGATGATGATGAGGATGATCATGATTACGATGAAGATGATGACGACACCATGGCTGCAGTGATAGTGGTGTCATAAGTCGACTATATCACAATCACTAATAAGAGTATCAACAACTACAATAAAATGTGCTAATATAAGCGCCCGACAAAATGAAGGGGGTAAAAAACACCCAAGTTGAGCACTAACCCAATATACACCCGAAATTGAACACTAAATAGCGCTCGTGCGCGCCACGTGGGAGCCAAAAATCGACCTACAGGGATGCTCTCTTGGTAAACCAACACAAATGTTTTGTAGCTTTGTTTTCCTACATTTGTAACCTTCTGGCACCTTTGATTCCCAGTGTTCATCAGCTGGAGCCGATTTCCAGCAGGCGGCGTCACCTGCAAGCAGGATAGATAAGAATTCCAGCAGGTTTTGTTTGTTTAGTGCGACCTCTTCTGTGGCAAGTAGCAAGTAGCAAGTAGCGGAGATCGGGGAATTGTTGGCTTCAGCGCATGGCAGAACAGAGAGAAAAATACTTTGGGCCCTTGTATTTTTGCTAAGTATTTGAAATGCCAATCCTCATCATTATCATCATCAACATCTTCATCATCAAAACCATCAAAATCATCATCAACATCATCATCATAATCATTATCCTCATATCATCATCATCAACATCATCGTCGTCAAAATCATCATCAACATCATTATCATCAAAATCATCATCATCAACATCATCATCATCAAAATCATCATCATCAACGTCATCATCATCAAAATCATCATCAAAATCATCATAATCATCATCATCATCATCATTTAAACCATCATCCTCATATCATCATCATCAACATCATCATCATCAAAATCACTATCATCAACATCATTATCATCAAAATCACTATCATCAACATCATTATCATCGAAATCATCATCATCAACTTAATCATCATCAACATCATCATCATCAAAATCATCATCATGAACATCATCAACATCATCAAAATCATCATCATGAAAATCATCATCAGAATCGTCATCATCAACATCATCATCATCAAAATCATCATCATCACCACCATTCAGCTCACCAAGGAGCATATACCTTCCACAAACTTACGCCAAGTCTTCCTGTCTCGTGCTCAAGGTCTTTCTATGTCTTCTTTATGACCTTTATGTATCTCGCTATCATACACACACCCCACACATTTTGTATATTCGCGCGCGCGCTGCACACCACACATTCATTTTTTATAATATTATATGTATATATATATATATATAATATTTATATATTTGATACAATATAAATACTATATATATATATACTATATATATATATACAATTTTTGTTGTCCTATCCAGCGGCACTTGGGCTTCAGCCCTTCGGCCCAATGACATGAAACAAATTTCATGGCACTGCGAAGCTGGGGAGCCTGTGGACTTTCCTTCCCACCCGGTCAGGAGCCAGATGTCCGTGCCATCTCCACTCCTTCCCATCCACAGAGGGTTTGTGCTCAGGAGCCACTCAGGCTACTCCAGTCCCCGGTCGAAAGCACTGCTTCACATATCTTCGCCTGGACTCGAATTAATCCATTCTAAGTCCCTGTCGTGGTACCGCAGTGTGGTAACCACTACTCTAGCGCGGCTCGCGTAAAGATATATTTATATATATTTTATTTTTATTTTTTTATTTTTTTTTTAATATTTATATATTTGCATAAAGTTGTTATCTGTCTCATGCTTCTCTCATCATCATAAGGTTTCTCCCTCACAGGGATAGTGAGGGTCATACCGTCAACCTGCTCCTCTTGTGGAGTCGACATGTTCTACCAAAAATAGTCTCAGAGCAGATACTACCGTAGTGTGTGAAGTGTTTAAGTCTTCGCTACACGTGCTTTATGAGTTGGGGGTGACTAGTTCTTTTCTTCGCTGCCTGTACGTTTCCGCTCTCTCAAGAGCACATCCAGGTAGCCATTTACAACTAGTTAAGCTGCAGCGTGACGCTACCAGGTTTTGACAAGCGATCTAGCCACTCTGCTAAGCAGTAGGCTGTATATTAAACTAAAGTTTGTTATACTGTATATCATTCAGTTTAGATACGTAAGACTGTTTAGAATGATGGGTCATATTGAAGAGAATTGTTGTCGCACTGAATATTGGTTCATAATCTTCTGGTCAGAGCGTATATTAAAGTTGTTGCATCTTTTTTTTCAATAGCGTTTATACAAGCTACCTACTGAAGACAACTGTTACTGTTTAAGATGTTCAGATTTCAATATGGAGTTTTGATGAGCTGGCAACCATCATGTAAAACGGGAGCGGCGCTAGCGTAGTGGCTACCACACTGCGCTGGCGACCGGGTGACCCAGGATCAAACCCGGGCGAGAACATTTGAAGAATTTTCGTCGACCGGGATTTGGACTGGATTAACTCGAGCCCTGGCGAGTCCATTTGAAGAACTGTCGTCGACCAGGGACTGGCGGCTTCTGAGCCGACCCAGCTCTAATGGGTACCTCCGAAATCGGCGAGTATCTGCATGAATGGCGAGGGA
Source organism: Oreohelix idahoensis (assembly GCA_024509875.1). Classification (NCBI taxonomy): domain Eukaryota; kingdom Metazoa; phylum Mollusca; class Gastropoda; order Stylommatophora; family Oreohelicidae; genus Oreohelix; species Oreohelix idahoensis. The sequence continues at coordinate 22,051 of JAMPIV010008132.1, read as the reverse complement.
CACCTGTCTCTGTACAAGAAAAAAAGGGATACTCACGTAAAATCAGTCTCAGGTTAGACATACTAACCTGAGATTTCGCCTCGAGTAATAGCGGGCGTACGGAGAGAAAAAAAAAAATCATGTAAAACTAATTGCCTCAGAAAGCACTGCTGCAAGTAACATGAATATGATTGGTGAAGACTTGCTGGATGCAATATTGACTCCATGCTCCTTAAGGAGCAGATACGTTTGTGCAGGCTCTCTGCGGACAACTACAGTCATCATCATCACTACCATTCAGCTCACCAAGGAGCATATACCTTCCACAAACTTACGCCAAGTCTTCCTGTCTCGTGCCATCAGCTCAAGGTCTTTCTATGTCTTCTTTATTATGTGTTGCAACAACGAACTTCTACTAGTAATTTTTGTTGTACATTGATACTGAAATAGCTACTAAGAAATTATTTATTATTATCTGACTACTAATGCTGTTAGTAACATCACCATTGTTGTCACTATTAACACGCTTTTCTTCTATTTCAACTTCTTATCGTTCCTCTACTTTGGTATCTACTTCTTCTTCTCGTAGTTATTCTAATGTTTTTGCTATTTTTGTTATCTTAGTTTAGTTTTCTTTCTTTCTTTTTTTAATTTTTAATTTTTATTTTGGCTCCTCACGGAGCACGGAGCCTCAATTGCAGCTGGTCCACTTGCAGGTAGCCCGCATCAGAGCATTCACGTGCTCTAGCAGCGGTTGCTCTTTGGCAGTTGGTTGTACATGATACATTTGTCAACCTCATGCTCCATCTCATATTAGTCGCCTCTTTCGGCATGATTGGGGAAAACCTGTTGATAGCATAACAAGGCAGTCTTTGTTCTAGAATATCCAGGGTAAGATAGGTAAAGGTACTATAGAGAACAAAGGGAGAAGAGACCTACAGACAAATATCAAGCAGACGACGAAGACAAGAAAAGACCTTCAGCAGAAGGCTCAGGACAAGAAGACTGTTGAAGGCTTATTCTCCTTAGGGAGCTGAAAAGTGATTATATTACGACATGCCGGGGGAGCTATGGTCCTATTTTGTTTTTACTCTTCTCAGAGACCACAGGGAACTACACCTGGTAATTGTTTTGTTTGCAGTGACATAAAGAATAAATTGCCACCCACTCAAACAATAATCCGTGAAATCTTCAATGACGTACTTTTATTTACTTTCATGACTGGTTCAAAGGTATGTGTCTGTGGTAATGTATACGATATTGTATTTATCCATCAGCTTCAAACAAATAAACAATTTGTCTAGATAAAAGTCACATCCACCGCACATAAATAAAATGTCAGTTAAACACCTGTTATACAGAAGACCACCCGTTTACATTTCGAGGCTGTAATATTTCCTTTTAATTTATTTACAATAAAAGAATAGCGTAAATTATTCAGACATTCTAACAAACGGCCCATGGTTATTTCACAATTATTTTTACGCTTATATCAAACGTTGCTAACAGCGAAAATGATGTAATCTCCTGCAGGAATATTAGTCTCAAGAGGGGTTTAAAATTAACAATGGCAGAATCAAGCTCTTGGTGGTGCATTCCTAAAGTTGAAGCGTCAAGTGGATTTTTTTTTTTTTGAGTGTGCGAAGGATAGAAATTTCAATGGGCAATTGATAAAATGTTGATTTTGAAGACTGTAGGGATTCCGCCTCAACAGATCTGGGTGAAAATAAAACAGACAACAGCACAGGAAATTGTTTGTCAAAAATATTTTGAAGAACACTTGATGGTGTTTCCCTAAATATTTTTAGAGTTTGGGTGGCTGAGGAACATTTTGTAAATCCTTAAGAAAGTGGCAAGGCTTTCACTTGCTGGAGGAGATGAGCGGTTGAGGCTAAAGATGAGAAGGTGAAAAGGTTGGTTGTAAGAAGAATTGTCACACAGGGTAGCAAAGAGGAATCTTCTTTTTCTTTACTTCAGTTGTCTTTGATAGTTGTGGGGAGATTCTCTGTGACTCCTGGTGGTCCATTTTACATTGTACGATGACTGCAGGATTAAAAATCCTTCATGTTTATGTGGTGTTCCTTTATGTCATCAAGTCTAATTCATTGTGATTTTGTTTGTTCGTTTATTTGTATTCTAACTTAATGATCAAATATCTGTGTCCTAATCTGTAACTAGTCACGTGGTGACAAGCAGGGCTGTAGAGTCAGAGTCGGAGTCGTGAAGTTCATTATATAGGGCAGCGGTTTTCAACCTGTGCGCCGCGGTGCCATGGGGCGCCATGACCGACGATCAGGGGCGCCGTGGGTGGGCGTGGATTTTTTTCGTATTAAACTATAAAGAAAATGCAGAGCTGTGGGAAATTTCATTTTTGGTGTTTGTCTACCTGCGTGACCCCGGAGAAATTTCACTTTTGATGTTGGCTAGCCTTTGAAGTCCCGCGCCCCCGACCCGCCTATCAACTTTCCGCGCATTCTCCTCGCGCGGCCATAGTAGGTAATACGGTGATTTTCTGTTGTCAAACGTTTTTGATTGTGTTGTGAGTTTGATATAAACTATGGAAAGATTTTTTAATTTGGCAAGTGTTAGTAAAAAGCGAGAACTTGTTGTGGCTGTCATAAAAACCAAGTTCAGATCAAGACTTGATGTGGAGAAGGAAATGAGTGTAGCTGTATCTCAATTGGTGCCAAGACTTGGCAAGCTGTGTAACAACAAGCAAGCTCAAGTTTCACACTGAGGTGACTGGTACTTTATTCATCATATTTTTTTTTTTTCAGTTTTACTGTACAAGTTTTTTTGTTATGGAGATTGAATCATGCGTACAGTATATCTATCAGTGAATGATCTTCAGACAAAAATATTTAAAAATGTTAGAAAGAAACAACTTTATCTGTGCTGTTTTCTTTTTTATAGAAAGGATTTTCAAAGTGCACTTTGTGTATATTTTTTCTTGTACGTGTAATTTTTTCACAGATTGTCCCATTGCATTTTTTTAAAATTACATTAAAAAATTACATTGTTTAAAACCTGTCCAAAGCTCTCCTGCTCAAAAAAAGTTAGGCTAAATGTCGAAACATCGCTAGAGTTTTTACCAGTTATCCCACATGGGAGCCGCAGAAAGAATGTAGTTGGTCATGGGAGCCATGGACTCAAAAAGGTTGAAAACCGCTGCTATAGGGGAATCGGTGTCGGCAAAAAATGTCACGACTCCGACTTCGAATATTACGAGATTAAGTCAAGGCAGATCCACGTTCGATATATGAAATAATATTTTAAAGTAGTAGAACTCCTAAAACCACTTTCATGTTAACATAAATTCATTGTTATACAATGTAGGAAAATGTCAGATGCTTCTGATCATAAATAAAGTTTTTTCACAGTTGTCACATTTTGAAAAAAAGCACACAGGAAATGAAAATAAACTATATACATTGTCAATTTTCTCGTCATTGTTAAAATAAAACTATTTTGCCTCATGGTGTTAGCAAAGCAATCATTTGTGTGCGGGTGTAGATGATCTGTTATTTTGTATTCATTTCATTCATTCACAACCCTCCACTCCCAAAGGAGCATAGGCCTTCAACAAACGCATGCCAAGTCCTCCTGTCACGTGCCATCATCTCAAGTTCTTTCCACGTTCTCCTCATCATTTTCACCTCTGTTTTCAGCTCTCTTCTTCATGTGCTTCTTGATCTACCTCTGCCTCTCTTGCCCTGGGGGTTCCAGAACAAGGACTGCCTTGTAATGCTATCAACAGGTTTCCTCAGTGTGTGTCCTATCCATCGCCATCGTCTTCTTCTCATCTCTTGTTCCACTGGCACTTGTCTAGTTCTTGTCATCAGTTCCACGTTGGTAACCTTGTCATACCATTTTAATCCCTCTATTCTACGCAAGCACCCATTTATGAAAGTCTGTAGGTGTTTAGTTGTTGTCTTTGTTGTTCTCCGTGTCTCAGAGCCATACAATAGGACTGACTTCACATTTGAGTTGATTCTTATTTTCGTGTTGGATCCGATTTCTCTTGATTTCCATATATTTCCCAATGCAATGAAAGCTTCTCCTGCTTTTTGTATTCTTAGTTTGATATCACTGTCTGTCCATCCGACTGTACGAATGAATGAACAGTTTAAAATGTTGTCTATGAAACCCACGCATTCATTTATTCACACACATGCCACACTTAAACATATAACTCCATATAAGTGCATAATTTTATGCCATATCACTAGTTATAAACAAAAAAAAAACTGGAGTCGGTGTCGGAATCGGACTTCTAAAATTTCCGGAGTTGGAAAATGTGTTGGCCGACTCCACAGCCACAAAGTGACAAACTGTCAGCGAATTCCTTTACGCGCTGAGTTATTTTGTGATTGTCTTAACGATGTATGTAGGGGAGCCGCACTGGTGTAATGGTTACCACCTTGCAAAAGCCCAAGTGTCGCTGGTTAAGAAAAAAAAAACGATCTATGTAGTGGTATAACAAAGGTAGGGTAAAAGCAGTCTCATAGCAGAAGCAGCCGTAGGGCAGGGAAGTGTTCGAGACTTCACCATACGAGATCTAACTTTGTTTTA
>JAMPIV010008132.1:0-12500 GCA_024509875.1 Oreohelix idahoensis | reverse complement strand
AAACAACAATAATAATAACAGTAATAATAACACATGATATCAAACTAGAGTAAGCTAGTTTTGATAGACAATGATTCAAATCCACACCGAGTACACAGATATCAGCAGAGCTAATAAAGTGTCCATTACATTTATACGAACACACGGACACTTTCAACTTTAACATAGTGCCTAAAACATTGACAACTGCAGCACTGACACAATTTCCAGTTTCTATAACTTCTCAGCAAAAATAATATCACTTGTAAATTCAAGTCATCATAACACATCCCTGAAAAATATGACATGTTTGATATTCAATACTAATGTTCCGAACGGTTGATTCAAATTTTACAAAGGCCCACGGAAGGTGAGACAGTGAGACAGTGTGTCTCTGCAAAACGGCGAGGCAGACAGGAACTGAAACTGTCGAAACAACAAGCAGGCTGTGTGTCGAAACTTTCGGACTCGATGCTGTTTCGAAGCATTGTTTCGACACATACACACAGTAGCCATCTCTATTAAGGAGTGCTTGAAGCAAAATGGAACGTGGTGGATGCTTTTAATGTATACCCTGCTCTTGCATTAGGGAAGGCAGAGAGCTGGCCACTCCACCTTACAAAGCTGGACCAAGTATAGTGAAGTCCGTAAAATACTTCACTTCACTTCACTTCAGTTTCCGCTATGGGACTTTCTATTACTCCGTCTCTGAATCATTATTAAAGGGAGAATCGATATGAGAGACTAAATCGGCCAAGTTACTGCAAATGTGACGAACTCCATTCTTTATTCGTACTCACTAGAATAGCAAATTTGAAAAATTCAAGAAGTTACGTCCAGAATCAAACATCCGCCATTAATTTGGAAACAAACTGGGCATTGATTCAAGAAGCGCACAATTTAGTTCCCGCACCACCAATACGCCTTGAAAAAAGAGTGCACCTTTGATGGATACATATATATATATATATATATATATATATATATATATATATATATATATATATATATATATATATATATATATATATATATATATATATATATATATATATATATATATATATATATATATATATATATATATATCATTTAACGAAAACACCCGTTCTTTTAGAAACGATGCTTCTATCGTCCACTCAGTATAAACATTAGTTCCCAGCATTTTCTACAGTTTCTACTTCAATTTTAATTTCCCCAATGCAATTTTTTTATATTTTTTTATTTGCCTCAGAATACACGAGCATTGGCTCTGGCTTTTGTTGGAGTTATTGTATCTAGGTGATACTTCAAATTTTTTTTAAGTCGATATTTCAAAGCAAATATATTTTCATCTCTTTACAATGAAATTGGAAGCATGCACATTGCGCATTCTCTCCGTTTAGATTTGATGGTTTTGTTTGGTTTTGTTTGGTTTTAATGACCATCTTCATTGCAGAAGGACTACTCTTTAAGTGCACCGATCTCCTCCTTTAGATCATACAAGGAGGATCTCAGCACAGTGCACGAACTTCGTAGCACAGGTGAGGATTCCAGTGTGTGTATATAGTAACCACACATTCTATAAATATGTTTGTGGTGGGTAAGTTTCCTGATTTTTTTTTAAATTGTTGCCAGGGCAGCAGGCGTATTGCCTACTCTTTACGATTTATAACTGCCGAGAGATTTTTAACGTGCGCAACTTGCACACGTGACCTACTATTTTTTCGCCCTAATCTGAGAAGGCTGCGCATCCGATCTCCCTACCCAGGAGATCTCCCTACCCAGGAGATCAGGGTAGTATGACATCATTAGGAACAACTGGTTCTGAAAAACAATTTCCATCAATTATATTTTCTGTACTGGGAGCTAACCCTGTACCTTTAGAATTAGAGGCGGACGCCATATACTCTGAGCCACTCTGACCCCCCAAGTTGTGACGTATATCTCATGGAATTGTACTGAAGATATTTTTCGAAGTGCGAAATGAAGTACGAATGTCGTGACGACTCAGCTTGCATTCAAAGACTTTCATACCTCTCTGATGCATAACTATTTAGCTTCATAAGGAGCATAGGCCTTCCATAAATTCATGTCACGTCCTCCTGTCACGTGCCATCAGCTCAAATTCTTTCCACGTTTTAATTATCATATTCTCTTCTGTCTCCACGACTCTTCTCCATGTGTTTCCTGGTCTACCTCTGGCGCTACTTCCCTGCAAGGACTACTTCCTGTGTCCTATCCATCTCCAGCGTCTTCTTCGCATCTGTGGTTCCACTGACGCTATTCTGGTTATTGTCATCAGTTCCAGATTGGTGATCTTGTCATCAGTTCTAGATTGGTGATCTTGTCATCAGTTCCAGATTGGTGATCTTGACATCAGTTCCAGATTGGTGATCTTGTCATACCATATAAATCCTTCTATTCTACGCAAGCATCCATCCTATACTGTTTGCCATATACAAAATTTACAAATAAGTCTTCAATATGTAAAAACTTCAACTTTTAAAGCAAATGACACAATGTGTCACGATTTTAAAAATGTATCTTTCGTAATTCAACTTAGAAAATCACATGCTGGGTTGTTTTGTCACAATCCTTTTTCTCTTAAATAATTGATTACCACGAGCAAGTAGCCCACCAGAACATGGAAGGTGAAATACTTATTTTGTACTATTTCTACTGCATGTCGTGATGACAGCACTAATTCTCCCGTGGTAATTGTATTCCTTTTCATTCGCTTTCAACTTCACTGGATCTTTTTCGTCAAACTTATTATGACTTATGGGCAATGGTTAATGCGCCATGAGAAAATTGAAATGCATGCGTGCTTTTTTAATGGGTGTTCAATTATAACTTTCAGAGTGCAATGCACGCCATTTCTGTATTTTCCCAATTATGCACAGTGAAAAATGGGGTAAAGCCCGCAAATTCTTTTAACGGGTGTTCAATTTAGTGTTCACGGTGCAATGCGCGTCTTTTAGGTGTTGTCCTAAAAAACTGGCGGGATTTTGTCATTGTTATTGACAGTAAATTTGACTTAGACAATTAATAATACCTAGATTCGATAGTTCTATATAAGCTCATAAGAAAAACCATTTGGAAGGGCTCATTAGATAATTTAGAATATATCTGTCCAGAAATGGATAGGTTCAACAACGAAATGCCCCATCCCTTTGCGTTTAAACTGCTAGTTCCACTGTGTGAGCAGGAAAATCGTTTGGAAATAATGCACAACGGCGATAAAAAGTTTTATTGATCAAGTTCTAATGTGAAGTCATCGTCAATTTTAGTTAAATTTATTAACTTTTAACTGGCTCACAAGGACAAAAAAAATGGCTGTAAAAGTTCCGATGCCATGTCTTCTTCTTCTTTCGTTGGCTTGAAATATATTGTCTATATCTGCAATGTTGTTTCTTGTATAAACTTCACTGTCTTTTGTAGTTCATACAGAGGTCCGTATAGTTTTGCTTCCAGTATTGTTTCTCTGGGCCAGTGGGTTTGCCTCAATATATCATATTCGGGGCAATCTTGAAGTACGTGCTCCGCAGTCTGGGGTGCCTGTCCACATGGCTGAATTGCCAATCTTGAATTTTGTATACATGTGGCTGCGGAGTCGGTTGTGTCCTGTTCTGAGGCGCAGAAGACAATTTGTTCTGATCTGTTCATAGCTTGGTAGTCATCCTGTGTTGGTGGCTTTCTGATTGATTTGATCATCTTTTTCTTCTGAAGGTATGTAACTGGTACATCCGGTTGCTCGTCTGCAGCACCTTCTTTAGCCAGTCGGTCCGCTCTCTCGCTTCCTGGTATTCCACAATGAGACGGTATCCACTGCATGGCGACCCTACGCTGGTTGCACAGTTCAGAAAGTAGGGCTTGTATACCTGGCAATTTTCTGGACTGAATAGCTTGGAGTGCTGATATTGCATCTATCAGGAATACTACAGGCTGTGGACCGAGATTAGTGTTCAACAGTTTCTCAGTTGCCACCTTGATTGCCTGGATTTCTGCATCATAGTTGTTACAGAATTTCCCCGTTGGTACTCTGACCGTATCCCTAGTGTTGTTTGGGTATTCTATGTACACTCCTGCTCCTCCATTCCTTACTTCATTCTGTGCTGACCAATCCGTTTGTACTCGGACCCAGAGGTCCTGTGGGTATTCATCATCCAGGAACTAAGAGTGATTGTCCTACGTTGCATGCTGTTCTGTTCATCCCTGTCGAATATTCCTTTCACTTTTGTCTGGATGTGTACTGGTAGTCCAGGCTCCTCTCTCCAAGGGGTTTGGTCTGGCACAGACTTTAGGGGGCTGTCAACTTCAGGCAGGTCTGAGGTTTGTCTACGAAATCGTTTGGCCTGGTGGATAAAGCTGCTTCTTTTCAATAGCCCCATTGCTAGGTTTTGGAATCTGTCCTTCATTGGATGGCTCGGCATACAGAGGAACTTTTCTGCCTGTGTTAGCACTTTCGTGTCTCTGCGTTTTCTCAGTGCTTGTATCCTCCCCTTTTCTCCATCTCCACTATAGGCGTTGATTTCATTGCCCCCGTGATGACCCTAAGCGCCTGGTTTTGCACCTTATCTAGCTCTTGTAATGTGGTGTTTGATGCTGGACACCACGCAGCTGACCCATATTCCAGGTGTGGTCGTATGCCTTGCTTGTAAACTTTACTAAGTATTTTCCCGCTGTCTCCCCATGTGGTTCCACTTAGTTTTCTCAGGATGGCTAACTTCCTCCTGGCCTTTGTTGCTGCCTTGTTGATGTGCTGCTTCCATGTCAGCCTATCATCGAATGTAACTCCGAGATAGGTGGGTTGTTTATCTTCTCTCAGGAGCTCTTCATTTATCTTGATGACACCAGCTTTTTGTTTGGGAGAGAGGGTGAAGAGCGTAGTGCTTCACTTGTCTGTGTTGGTGCTGACACACCATCTATTTGCCCATGATGTTAAGGCATCTATATCTCTTTGTAGCAGTTTGGTGGCCACTATTGCATGCATTGCTTCCCTCCAGGTCTGTGGAACTCTGCCCGAGTTCCAACAGATATTGAAGATCTCTGAATGTTGTTCTTAATCATTTCATTGGGTCCTGGCGACTTTCCATAAGCTCCAGTTTCAGGAATGGTGCCTCCATCTCGTCCATCTCGTCCTGCGTATTGTTGTTTCTCACGAGTCTCCTGTTGCTTCTCTGGTCTAACTTCGATGTTGTTGTCTTTAGCAAAGGAGTCTGCAAAGTGATCAGCTGTCTGTTTTCCCATGAGGATGTTTCCATCTTTGTACAGTGCAATCTTTGAGTTTCTCCCTGTACCCTCATCGTTAAGTTGTTTTACCAGCTTCCACGGTTTCCTTGTATCTCTTTCGAAGTTCAAGGACTCTGTTTTCTCCTCCCAGCTTCTCCGCCTGGCCTGCAACTTGGCCCTTTGAAATTTGGCCTTAGCTTGCTGGTGGTTATTGTGGTGTTCTTGGCATGGACTGGTCTCTGCCTGCTTTCGAGATGTTTCCACGTTGTGCAGTTGCTCTAGTTCACTATTTCAATATGGTTTGTAGTGCTTACGAGCCCCTCTAGATATTGTTTCACGAGCAGCCTGTAATATGCTGAATCATCGACTAACTTATTGATGTCTTTGTCTACAGTCACATCTCTAGCCAGTATACTGGTACGATGCTGGTACATTGTCCAGTCTGAATTCGTGTAGTTCCACCTAGAGAGAGTGCTGCTCTCCTTGGCAAGTTCATTTTCCACAACTAGGAAGATTGGCCGGTGGTTGCTGCCTCCACGTTGTTTCCCTACAACGCGTGTGGTGTTCCACTCCATGCCTTGTGAGTGGAATGCCAGGTATGGTGTAGAGGTGGTGTGCCATGATCTCGAGTAGAAGGTTGGTGGGTCGATTGGCTGGTTAATCAGGATTAGCCCATTGTCATCCTACCAGTTTTCAAGCTCCTCACCTCTCCTATCCATGTGATCATAGCCCCAGCTCTGTGAGTGGCTGTTGAAGTCTCCGCATACAATCAGTCTTTCTTTTGCTGGGATTGTGTCTAGTGCCAGTAGGCGGTCGCTCGGACAGTAGTAGTTGAGCAGGTGGTATTCTGTATTTTCTATCCTGAGATGAAGCAGCTGGTATTCCGCCCCCTCCATATATGTTTCAAGCTGACATGCACTGATGTTATTCCTCACGAGTGTCAGTATTCCACCCTTTCGCCTGTCTATTCGGTCGGATCGGTAGCACTGATAGCCTCTGATTTTGAAGGCTATGTCCTTGTTGAGGTGGGTTTCTTGCAAGCAGCATACATTTACTTGCTCTTCATTTAAGATATTTTCGAGCTCTAATTTTTTTCTGTGGCCGTCTTTTTTACTGTTGACGCATTCAGCATCCCGGTGCATCATTTTAAGTCTTTGCTTTGCGTGGCCAGTAGCTCTATTCTCATGCCTCCTCGCTCCACGGGGCAATTGAGAAGGACCCCCAGTAGAAGGGGTTGGGCCCTTCTGAGGCAGAGGGCCCGGCACTGCGCCTTCCTGGGTGTCCGTAACAGGGCGAGTGCCATACCGTTTTCTAGATATAGGCATATTTCCATTGCGCGTGTGCGTGGCACCTTGATTGCTGTGGTGCGCCTCTTGGCTGGTTGCCTCCGTCTTCAGCACCTTGACTTGCCAGGGCAGACTGTGGTCTTGCTCGAGTGTAGGAGGGCCTGGCCAGTCTTGGTTTTTCGGCCGCTGATGGCTGTACTTGAGCCCCATCTCCACGTCAAGGAGCTGGCCTCGATGGGGGATGCCATGTTTCACAATTGGTTTGGTTTGAAGGATTATCTTCATTGCACACGGACAACTCCATCAGTGCTCCGATCTCCTCCCTTAGATCACACAAGGAGGATCTCATCACAGTGCACGAACTCCGTAGCACCGGGGAGAATCCCAGTGTGTGTATATAGGAATAACACATTCTATAAATATTAATATAGAACACACAATATAACTCACAATATAACTGGGTATCTGGCCAATCTCAGGGGCGTAGCTAGAATGTAAGGGGCTCCGGGAACATATTAAGTAGGATCCTCCTTATATAGTGGGCTCAAGAATGATAGTAAGTATACGGCATGCACCTACTTACTCTATAATTGTCTGTATTATTCAGCTTTTCAAGAAGCATAGGCTTTCAGCAAATTTGTGCCAGGTCGTCCCTGTCCTATGCCATCCGCTCAAGACCTCTACATGTCTTCTTTATTCTTTCATTTATGTTTCCAGAGTCCGGACATGCTATGACGTTTAACATTGGAACAAAGATAATTAATTAAACACACACACACACACACATATATATATGCGAGGGTTCCTTCCGATCACTACTTTCCGATGCTGATGTTCCAAAAACGTGCCCTGTTTACCCAGACGGTAGTTACGCCACTGCTTTCTCGGAGCCACCACTACAGTTACTTCCCTTGCAGTAATCCTGCACCAAGCATTCACGTGATCCAGTAATGGCGGTTTCGACAGCTATTTGTTTTATATGATGCAAATGTCAGCCTTATGCACAACTTCATATCAGTCATCTGTTACGACATGCTTGAGGGTGCAGTAGTCATATTCTTTCTTTGTCTAGTCAGGTGGCTTCCCGCTGTCACTTCTTTACTTACTTACTTAGTCGTTCCCCTTCTACCGTGAGGTGTAGAGGTTTGGAAGAGAGAGCGCCAGACCATTCTATCAGCTGTCTTCTTCCTGGCCTGGTTCCATTCTAGTCCTCGGTCCTTCAAAGATTGTCTAATGTTGTCCTCCCAGCGGACTCTGGGTTGTCCTGGAGGTCTGGATCCCTGGCTCTTTGTTTCCCATGCTTGTCGTGGTAGCCGATCTTCTCCCACTCTGCAGACATGGCCAAACCATCTTAGTTGGGACTGTTCTATTTGGGTCTGCAGCGGATGGGATTTTAGGCCTTGACGGATCGTCTGGTTGCGGACCATGTCTCTTCTTGTTACTTCAACCACTTTCCTCAGATACCTCATTTCTGAGGTTTGGATCTGGCTTTTGTGGGTTGTAGTCATTGCCCACGACTCGCATCCATATGTCAAGACTGGGACATAGGTGGAGCGGTATACAGCCATCTTCGTTTTCTTACCAACCTCTTTCTTGCTGAGGAATCCACGATTTATGGCCTGAAAAAGTCTCCCAGCCGCTGCTTTTCGAGTGGCCAACTCTTCTTTGATGCCTCCCTTTCGGTCTATAATAGCTCCGAGATATTTAAAGTGGTCGACCTGCTCCAGGACCTGTTCTCCCAACTTAATCTGATGTTTTCTTTCTTCTCGTGATATCACCATGGATTTTGTTTTAGAGCTGCTTATGACCATCCCTCTCTTCTCCAGCTCTTCCTTCCAGACTTGCAGGTTGGATTGGAGATGTGCCTCTGATTTAGCAATCAGGGCAACATCATCAGCAAATGCCAGCTCCGAAATATAGACCTGTCTCATCTTCCAGTACCCCACTGAATACTTTCTTGTTCTCTCCTTACATGCCTTGATGACATCGTCCATAAGGAGTATGAAGAGGTAAGGTGATAGGATATCACCTTGTCTTACACCAGTGGTGGTCCTGAACTCTTCTGACTTATGGTTTGCTGTCCTCACATAATTTCTGCAAGACTTGTAGAAGCTCTGTATAGCATGAATCAGAGGTGCTGGAATATTCTTCCTTGCCAAACAGTCCCAAAGTTTGCTCCAGGGGACCCTGTCAAACGCCTTTTCCAGATCTATGAAACAAAGATGGATCTCACTCTTATACTCAAGGGCCTTTTCACTCAACTGTCTGAGTGTGAAGACTAGGTCTTGAGTACTTCGGTTTGCTCGGAATCCGCACTGGACCTCATCCAATTGTGGCTCAGCTAGGCGTCGGAGTCTCTGCTCTAGGATTCTAGAGTAGATTTTTCCAGGGACACTGAGAAGGGATATGCCTCTATGGTTTCCACATTGTCGATTGTCACCCTTTTTGAAAATTGGTGTTATGATGGCAATCTCCCAATCCTTTGGTATGGTCTTGTTGCACCATGCTGCCTGTAGGACCTTTAAGAGTAATAGGTCGCCTGATGCTCCCATGTACTTAACCATTTCTGGTGTTATACCATCATGCCCTGCTGCTTTGCCCATCTTGATTTTCTCTAGTGCTGTCCTCAGTTCTTCCATCTTTATGTCATCTTCACCATCATTGGTTTCCTCTTCTGTGTCAGTGGTTATCATTTCTGATGCTTCATCATGCTCACCATCCAATAGTTCTGAGAAATATTCTTTCCATCTTTCCATTACTTCCTTCGGGGCAGTAAGCAATTTGCCTTGCTTGTCCTTTATAAATTTGAGAGGGCATTGTTTGTTACGGTGTTATTTTAAATGATGGCGTCTGCTGGGGTTTACCCATGCGCAACGTTTATGGGTCATTAATATTTATAGAATATGTCGATATTTTACGGTATAGTGAACGCGAAATATATGCGGAGATTATGACGCATTCGCGTTGGGAAGGTCACGCCGGGTGACTTGGTTACAGGGCCTTTGTTACGCTATCCGTCAAGCAAGAAAGGTCGTGTCTTGTATTTCTTCCAAGGAAATAAGGCTGAGTATATAGCCTATATTATATAGATGAATCGATGTAGACTTCAGGGTCAGTTCGGAAATTAATCTAAACATGAGATTAATGAAATTAAACTAATAATGGAAGGAGAATCGTATTATGATTCAAATTGTAGCTGTCAAGAACTCATGTGCTCATTTCTGGCTGTTGACTACAACAGCGCACGTATATAGCCACGATGTTCTTCTGACACATTGTTTTGACACGGACGGATACATACTGATATTATTATTGGAATTCAATTGTTACGCTGAATTGTATATGAAACCCTTGTGAATGTCGATTATCGTTTTTGTATGAATCTCAATACATGTGGACTCAAAGCAGAAGGCTTAATCCTTTATTTACGTTTCGGGTTCGGTTCTACAGCTGTTGGTGTTTACCTTTGTCAGCACGATAACTCTCCCACAAGGGAAAATCAAATACTATATACTATGCAATCAGAACGTCGAAGGGATGTTCTGATGCCCAGAGCTAACCATTTATAACCAACATTGATACGTCTAAAGAGTGACTTTACTATTCAACAAATAATACCATAACCAAGGAATCGCAACACCAACCACACCACCACCACCGACCCGTCACATTGTTTTTCTTTCCTCATGTTCTTTAGGGTCTTATAGAACAATTTCTGGTTTTCTTGTGCATCTTTTTCTAGCTTTTCTCCAAATTCTTCCCAGGACTTCTGTTTTGCTGCTAGCACTTTGTTCTTTGCTTCTGTTCTGAGTGTCACATATTCTCTATATTTTTCCATTTGTCCTGTTGTGTTTTTTAGCTCCTAAGTATTGTTTCCATGCCATTTTCTTCTCTCTTATTTTCTCTTTGACTTCCTCTGTCCACCAAGGTGTCCTCTTTCTCTGGTTCCCAAGTCGGACTTCACCGCATGCTTCTGCAGCAGCTGTCTTTATGATATCCTTGAATTTATTCCAGAGGGTTTCCAAGTGCTGTCACTTCCACCGACCCTTTTCCGTTTTACTCAGTACTTTCACTCTCCCTGAGCATAAATCATAAACCCAATGGATTGGATGAAAAATCAACGTAACTTTCAGTAAATTTGATTTTTTTAAAATGAACAGCGGAAACGAATTCTTTACACATGCTTTAATATATATATATATATATATATATATATATATATATATATATATATATATATATATATATATATATATATATATATATATATATATATATATCCACTTTTTAAAATGTTAATATAATAAATATATACACATTGATGTCACCATCATTCACTCCCTGCTCCACTTGGAGCCTGGGGCTACCTCTGTTTTTGGTTACCTGTGAGAGAACCGGCATGAAGAGGTCAACAGCGCCTGCTGTAGTGGTTGATGACTATAATTTTCATATGACGAGGTTGCCATCCTCTTATGAACCTGTACAACCATCAGCACGTTAAACATGACAAATGAAAAATATAAAATGATAAGATGTACAATTCACCCCGTATCGGGTTATAATTTTCATACGTCTGGCACAAGTTGAATTTCCGAATAATGTCGGGCCACGGGTTATGAGGCAATCGTACTGGTAGATAGGGTATTAATATTATTTCTAATCCCACTGTTATCCTGTGTATAGGTTCCGAGGACTTTGTGGTTTCCAGTATTATAAAGTGGTTTTTTTTTTTATTTTTGCTTATTTTCAGAAGATCCTCAATACTTTGTCCGGTCCCCTTTGTTGAAATCCTACTTTTCTTTGGTCCTGGCTTGTCTGAAGGTGTCGCCTTGACTCAGTGGAACACAGTGCCGGGGCCTGAAAATGTGCTACATTATAAGGGACTGTATCCCAGCTTTCTAAGCGGTGAAAGTTGCAAATAAGACTTAAGTATAATCTAATATATTTTATCTAGACCAAGCAGATTCAAATGTTTAACGTTAGTATATATCTTCTATCCCCACTTCTCATGAAATTCCGCTATGACACACATAATTTCAAAATCCTCTCCTAAAGGGTATTAACGCTACCGCTTTTAGGGTGACTCATGTCTGTAATTCATATTACACCCTCGGTGTAATTTGTTATCATAAATGCTAACAAGCATTCGTCCACCCGCGGTAATGTAGCATAACATTTCTGCCACACCAAAAGTACATTCGCATCTTATCTTTCGATTAACAATACGAGAAGTATAGGTGCCAATTTGGTGTGAGCGAGATACGTTCATGCCTGCGTTTGTTTTACACAAGTAAGCAGATATTTCTGTCTAATTGCAAATGGGGTTGTTAATGTTAACTCTACCCAGGATAGATTACACTGGCTTACAAAAAAAAATATTGTTTTTCTTTCTCTAACATTTCTATGTATTTCTGGTCAATTTTAATGCGCTGTTTTTAAATCTGCAAACCGTTTTTCTCTATCAGGTCGGGATCTCTAGAAATACGCAATTGAAGTTTTTTAACAACGCATACAGTATTACAACATCATTCGTACAAGAAGTATAACAGTTATGTAGGCTTGAATTTCTTTGCAGTCGACTTTCGTCGGTGAATGGCATGTGGTACATCGCGATGAAGCATCCAACAGTAATCGGCAAGCATGGTCACAGTCCAACGTCCTTGATAACGTGACTCCATTACGGCGATATCTTGATGGAATCGTTCTCCATGTTCATCGCTGACTTCGCCAAGGTTGTAAGGGAAAAAGTCAAGATGCGAATCGAGCAAATGGATTTTGAGGGACATGTTACAGCCCATAATTCTGTATGCATCTATGCACTGCTTAACAATATGCACATAGTCGACAGATTTGTGATTTCCCAGAAAGTTATCGACGATCGATTTGAATGCCATCCATGCGCGAAGTTCACTACCATGTAACAAGTTCTCGAATTGTTTGTCTGCAATAACTTTCCTAATCTGAGGTCGTACAAAGATACCTTCCTTTATTTTTGTATCGCTAACTTGCGGAAACTTTTTC
>JAMPIV010008131.1:0-102905 GCA_024509875.1 Oreohelix idahoensis | reverse complement strand
TTAAAGGATTCAGGTTGCACGACGGTAGGCGTGCGACAATCTTTGGTTGATCCTTCTTGTTGTACAGGCACATGGGTTAAGTGCATTACGTTTGGTGGTAGAATTGAGAAATTTCAAA
This sequence comes from Oreohelix idahoensis, assembly GCA_024509875.1. Taxonomy (NCBI): domain Eukaryota; kingdom Metazoa; phylum Mollusca; class Gastropoda; order Stylommatophora; family Oreohelicidae; genus Oreohelix; species Oreohelix idahoensis. Next base: position 102,787 of record JAMPIV010008131.1, on the reverse strand, counting down.
CTGCTGTGGTTCATATCGCAACGCCATTTTTTACGGGACAAATAAAAGTATGTTTGTTGCCGAATCCAGTTGCGATTTAGTTCTTGGTCACATTCACGGTTTTAAAGAGTGTACTCTTGAGCACATAAATGATTGGGAACGAGAACACGTACACAGGGCTAATGTTGTGGTTACTCGAGCACAGGAACATGCTCAACAAAATGTTGTACCATTGGGTAATGATGAATTGGAGCATAGCAACATTAGCAAAGAAGTTTTTGCTACATTGCAGAAAAAAAATAATTCACAAAAAAAATTTTTAAAATACGTACAAATTAATACTACAAATGAAATAAATTGTCACAAGCAATGGTATGCAATCGACAATAACATACTAGTGAGACAATTCCGATAGATGGGAAGTCCTTTGATACTGTGACTCAAATAATGGTACCTAAAAACCAATGAGGGCTTATATTTTAAGTCATGTCTCATGATTCACGTTTGTTCAGGTCATTTGGGTTACTCGAGAACAAGGGCAAGAGTGCTTGCATCTTTTTTCTGGCCTGGTATATCAAAAGACATTTCGATGTATTAGCCGTTCTTGTTTTTATATAGTCAGGAAGTTTAAAAGTCTAGAGGGGCACATCATGTAGCTCCCATTCAAGCAGCCGATATTCCGGTGCGTCCGTTTGAGAAGATGGCCGTGGAGACATTATTGGCCCACTTCCTATAATGTCATCGAGAGAACATAGATATGTTTTAACCTGCATAGATATGTGTACGCGTTGGCCGGAAGCTATACCTCTAAAAAATATTGCTACTCAGGATGTGGCTGAGGCTTTGTTTCAAATATTTTCCAGAATCGGTTTTCCGAGAAAACTGTTGTCAGATAGGGGTTCTCAATTTGTTTCCGGTACTATGACTGAGGTGATGAAAATGTTTCCATAGATAGATCACTTAACAGTGTCTATCACGCCGCCTCGAATGGTATGGTGGAGCGTCTCAATAGGTCGATAAAACAAATGTTGGGTAAGATTACTATTGATTTTCCTAAAGAGTGGGACCGAGTTTTACCTGCGATACTTTTCGCATATCGCGAAATACCGAATGAGCATACTGGTTTCAGTCCATTTCAACTTGTGTTTGGGGCTCAACCCAGAGGTCAATTATCTTTGATTAAAGATTTGCTAATCGATTCTGATTTGTCTCAAGAGACAGTATCGTCATACGAGTATGTTGTCAATCTCAGACAAAGAATCATGGATGCATGTCAGTTAGCGACATCTGCATCAGAGAGAGCTAAAGAGAAAGCTCGGGTGTTGCAAAATCATTCAAGACATCTTCGGCATCTTGTACCAGGTGACGAAGCATTTGTTCTCTTACCTAGTAAGCAGAATAGACTAATTATAACTTGGTGTGGTCCTTTCAAAATTCTGTCCAGAATTTCGGATGTAGATTACGTACTTGATGTCAATGGGAAAAGGAAAATATTTCACATTAACACGTTGAAAGAATTCCATGCAAGACCTGAACATCTTCAGGCAGCATTTCATGCTGTCGAGGACATAATCTCGCGTCCAACTGGGTGGTCTTCATTATCAGTGATTCAGGAAGAATCAGCGTTTCCTGGAGTATCTATGAATTTTCCTAACATACCAGTACATTCTACAGAAACTTGGAAAGATGTGACGATATGTCAAGATTTATCTTTGGATAGCAAAACACAGGTGTCTGGCTTATTACATTCTTTTAATGATGTACTTTCAGATATTCCAGGTAAAACAAACGTAATCATACATGATATACATTTAAATGATGAAACGCCCATTAGAGTACGTCCATACCCTTTACCTTTGCATTTTCAGGACAAAGTGAACAAAGAAATAGATGACATGATTAGGTTAGGGATAATAAGTCTTTCTCAAAGTAATTTTGCTTTTCCTATGGTGGTAATTCGAAAAAACGATAATGAGATACGGCTCTGCATTGATTTCAGAAAATTAAATAAAGTAACAAATTTTGATGCCAAACCATTATCATTATTGGAGGATTTCTTACCAAAATTGTCAAAGGCAGTATACTTTAGTAAATTTGATTTAGCCAAGGGTTATTGGCAAGTTCCGTTGGCGGATAGATGTAAACAGTTCACAGCTTTTTCTACTCCTCGTGGGTTGTTCCATTTCAATGTCATGTGTTTCGGACTAATGAACGCACCTGCGTCCTTCACTAGAATGATGAGAATGCTGTTCTCTCATAGGCAAGATATTATTACTTATATAGATATTATTGTATGATGGTGATATTACTAAGTGTAATGTATGAGGTCAGCTGTGAAGGCTCCTGAGATAAAATGTAGTTGTGAATTTTCAGATGGCCTTTCTTGCTACCACTACGACCTCACACCTATCTTTTTTCCTAATGAATGTGGCTACGTTATAATCTAGGGTACTGAATGTAATGTGTTGTATTGACATATACAAACACACACACACAGATATTAAATAATATAATATTATCAATAAAATTTAGAACACAATGAACTAAATCCAGCTGGTGAAATTTTAGAAAGTAAATCTTTTTTTAAATTTATTTGTTCTGAACCAAGGTTTTATTTGGCCAGAACATATGAAAAGATTTTGGAATTTATGAGTGAATGGCATGAATAAATGACATGATAAATAAAATGTGTGTACGTATACAAATTTTAAGATTAGTTAGTATTTCTACAGTTTATAATTTTATTTTCCCTGGGAGAACGATGAATAGATGTGCTGTTGGGGTGGCTTCATCCCTCCCTGTCTAAGTTTACCAAACATTGTCCATTAATGATGGAAGTAAATGGGATGTTTTAGTAGGAATTCACTTTGGGTGTTATGTCTATGAAGTTGGTGTAAATCCAGCAGACCAGCCTGCTTACGTAACTTTGAAGGTGTAGCGCTGGTGCTGGAATCTGGTGGCCCCACCTCTCCGTGCTTGGGGGCAATATATCGGGTGGCCCCACCTCTCCGGGCTTGGGGGCAATACAAGGCTGTTCTGCCGAGATGCGACACTGCACGGGTCCTCACTGTCAATTATCTACCCAGCATTTGACACCACCTTTTGGTGTCAACATAAAAAAAACTCACAGCTCTGAAATAAAGTATTGGTTTAGGTTCAGAACCTTACCTAAGGAGCCACTTCTACACGTAACAATTTACAATAACACCATTTAGACAGGGTCAGATCTCTCTGACCATACAACACATCTTACCAAGTTGGTTTCCCATAGGATAAGTTCTCCCAGACTACATATTCAGAAATATGTTTATTAGCTTCTTGCCCTAGGATAGGATAGGTGATATGTTCCACTGATCTCAACACCTGATCTGTCCTTCCTAATCTTTGCTGGAGTATATATATTGTTTGTCCCTAGACCCTGAACTAGGGCGGGGGGTCTAGAGCAAATCCTTACTTATTTGTAAGGCTAGATTTCGATATGGCAGTATCAAATCACTCGAAACATTAAACAATATTCAAAATATACAAAGAAATAATTTCAATCTTACCAGATTATGAATAAAGAACACAGAAATGCTAGCAAAACTCAGCTGAGCTGCTGGCTATAGTATGGCGTCCCTGAACTTATTTCAATTTATTTCATTTGGAAATCACCACACTTGAAATTTACTGTGTCTATCACTGGACAACTATTGAGGAATGGCCCCAAATGCGCGTCTGAGCGCCGATAATATGATTGTCTGTGGCCAATCAATGCCTTGGTTTTTTTTAAATTCAAATTTCCTACACTAAAGTCATTTCAGTCATGCTTCAGTCAAGTATGGATTTTTATCTGTTAGTCCGTCCGTCTCTACTTGCGTTTTCACAAAAACGTACTTGTTTTTTTGAACCAACCTATTCGTCCCCTCTACACTTTTTGTCTGTAAAGTTATTTTTAGCCACAGCTCCCACCAATGTCCCTTCTCTTTCATTCTAACTAGATTTGAACACTTGCGTCTCAAGGTCGCGATTTTTGTGCAAATAGTGTCATGTTAGATTCAATGCAGTCTTTCGCTGATGTGAACAACACTGTCTTTTGTCATTATCTTCATTATTATCTATCCGTCTGTATAAATAAAAGCATATTATTTCACTGCTCAGAATGGGCCATCCGGCCAGCTAATTTTTATATTCCTAACATTAATATTAAGAAAAAGTTACTTTTTAAATTTTGTAATATTTCAAGCATCTGCGTTTGCCGCTGAATTCAAATAAAAGGCTTGGTATCGCAAAAGCGTCCAATAAATGACTGTGGCGTATCATATCCAAGGTCCCTTCTGTCGAGTTCCTTACTTTATGTCAACTTGGGAAACGTGACTTTTTCTCCGTTCCCCCCCCCCCCGGCCCCCCCCCCCCCCCAATTGCGTCTCCTTAACCTTGCTAGTCTCACGCAATTTTTTTTCAGTCATATTTTTTTTTTCCTTTTGATCCGCCGTTCTCATCCCGTTCAAATGGTAACCGTTTTGATTTCCCGTCTAGCAAGTCAATTTTTATGGAGGGTGATGACCCGCGGTCAGGGCGATCATGTACTATCAGCAGCTTACGCATTATGTTTTTATCCTTACATTTTATCCTTTGGAGATATTTTTACGTTGTATCACTTGTTAATTTTATGACACATCTCCCCACTTGAAAACATGCCTACGGCAAGTTCTAAAACCAGTGATACACATAGATAAAATCTCTCCTCACGTCTGCCATTACTCTAATTTTGATCACAGGGGTGCCGACTGAGGAAATCTGCACCGACATTCAATTTGCCTGGGATATATTGGATACTAAACTGATAAGGTTGAAGCAATAAAGACCACCTCAGCAATCTTGCGTTTTCATGCTTAGCCTGAGATAAGAATACGAGAGGCTGATGATCCGTCTCGACCACAAAAGTCCTACCATACAGATAGATTTGAAACTTCTTTATTGCCCAGATTAACGCTAAACATTCTTTTTCGCTTGTGGAGTATCCTTGTTCCGCCTTATTCAATTTGCGGCTTGCATAAGCGACTGGTTTCAGTTCCCCATCAGGTGAAGATGATCTTTGCAACAAAGCCCCTCCGAGTCCTACATTACTTGCATCGGTTCTTAAGACAAAGTCCTGTGTCAAATCAGGCAGTTTGAGAATAGGCTTGCTAGTGAGTTTTTCCTTTAACTCTTGGAACGCTAGTTCACATTGTGCAGTCCAAATAATTTTATCTGGAAGTCCCTTGCGAGTCAGATCAGTCAGAGGAGCACAAATAGCGTTAAAATTTTTGATGTATTTCTGATAAAATCCGCATAACGACACGAATGATCGCACGTCCTTTTTTGTTTGTGGCCTAGGTGCTCTCTGCAGTTTTTCCAAATTCTTAGGATCAGGGGTCATATTACCCTGATATACAGTGTGCCCCAAGAATTCCAACTCTTTGCATCCAATACAACATTTTGTTGGCCTAGCAGTTAAGTTCGCCTCCCGAAGTCTATTAAATAACATCTCTAGAGCTTCAATGTGTTCTTCAAATGTCTCTGTGGCGACGAGAATATCATCCATGAAATTCGTGATACATGGGTTATTCAGGGGATCCAACAATTTGCGCATCATCCTTGAAAATACACTCGGAGCATTTTTTAGTCCGAATGGTAGCATATTGAATTCATAATGTCCATCCGAAGTGCTAAAAGCCAAATAAGGTCTCACTTCAGGCTTCACTGGGATCTGGTAATAGCCTTTACTAAGATCCACCTTTGAAAAGTATTTTGCCTTGTTCAGTCTGGCAAATAACTGTTTTGTGTCTGGTAATGGATCCACTTGTCCTTCTGTGACAGCATTCAGTTTCCTGTAATCTATGCACAGTCTGTGTTCCCCAGACGGTTTCCTCAACAAAACGACACTAGAACTAAAAGATGATTCACTGTGCGAAATAATCCCCTCCTTCAACAAATAATCTATTTCTTCCTTCAATGCCTTCTCCTTCGCGAACGGAATAGAATAGGCTCTCATACAGATTGGGTTTGAGTCTACCAGTTTCATGTCATACTGTAGCAAATTTGTATGGCCTGGTTTATCTGTTAGTACATCTGTATGTTCCTCCAGAACCTGTTGAACTCTCTCCCTCTGGTTTTTAGTCAGGTGCTTACTGACTTTTACCTGTGCTGCTGTTTCACAAGGATGTAATGGGTATTCATGTGAGGTGAGTGGTTCCTTTTGCATCTGGGTTGCAATAGCCAAGGTCAATAAGGGGGTGCTTTCCTGGAGTGGTCTGTCCAGATACTTCTTTAATAAGTTTACATGATAAACTTTCTCCTTCCCCTTTTTGTCAATTTTATAGTTTGTTCTAGACACCTTCTCTAGAACCGTATAGGGACCTTGCCAACCAATTTGTAATTTATTCTGGCTACCGGGTAGTAGAAGAAGCACCTTCTCTCCCACAGCTAGTTCTCGGTCCTTTGCCTTCCTATTAAAATATGCTGCATGTTTCTTCCTGGCTTGTTTCAAATTATCATTTGCCAGTTTCCATCCAGCTTTCAAACGAGTGGTCAGTTCGTTCACGTATTGATAAGATGAGGTAACAGGTTCTTCCGCCTTCTCATCCGTCCAGGTCCTTAATAAAGTTACATCTGGATCTTTAATTTATCATACTTATTTTTCATGGAACCCATCGGGTCCCGTCCATTAGAAGCTTTATAATGAGGACTTTTCTTCCTAGAATCATCACTCACAAATCGACCACTACCAATTTTTTTCTGGGGTTTGTCTCCCCACTTTAGATTGCTTATGAGAGATCTTCGCTCTCTTGTCTGTTCTTCCAGTTTATATAAGTCTGACCGAGGGATTGTCATCTTATCCTGGGTAAAATTTCTTCTTTGTACTCTTCGCATAGTGGCCATGTTAATCCATTCAAGTGAAGACTGGGTGTGAAAAGGGGGCTCCCATTCCACTTTGTCTACCCGAGTATAATTAGTTTTCCTTTCAGGCCTAAAGTTGCCCCGTGGCGTTTCTAGGTCCTGCACATATTTTCTCTTTGTGGGTGTTCCCTCATGAAATACGCCACATGCTTCTACAAAGTTTTCAACATCGACATTTACGTCGGGCCAATAGTATTTTCGAGCAATCTTTTGGCAGATGGTACCGACTTTCTCATGGTCACCATCTTTTCCAACATGTAAGCTCCTTATTAAGTTTGCCCTATATATCTTGGGAAGAACTAACTGTCCGTGACCAGTGGATCTAGTTCCTGTCTTCCTGTATAATAGTCTGTTCTTCACAAAGTACTCTCCCTTGCTCGGAGGTGTGTGGCATTTGGGCAATTTTTTAAAACATGGCTTGAGTGTCCTATCCTCAGCCTGCGCCTTTCTCATCTCCTCTGGATGAGCATTTATAGGTTCACCTTCTTCCTCCTTCTTCTGTGACCTGGTCTGCACTGTCGCCATGATCACAGGTTTCTCGGGATTCCCCAAGAAGACGTATCTACACCCCAATATCAGAGGGTAGATTGGTTCATCTATCACTGCTGCTCTGATTTCTCCTTCCACATAGCGAGTTTTCACCGTTATCCTTGCGATGGGAAGTGTCATGAGTGGTATGTCCTTAGTCGCCCCTTGTATTTCCACTGTTTCTGTGGTATACTGACTTGGGTCCACTAGGCTAGACTTCACAACTGAATCATAATCCAAACCTGTATCATAAAGGCACCTTATGGTGACCCCATTACAAATAACATCCTCACAAACTGGGGGGTGATAAGGTTCCTGTTGTCCATTAGGATTAACCTTTAATCTTTGCGTCCCCGACTTCATTGCAGCAATGTTTGAAGGTTTCCTTCTACAAAATTCGGTGTTATGGTTATCTTTCTTGCACCATTTACACCATCTTTTTCCTTGGTTCAACGGTTTTCTTTCATTGAACTTTTGGTCATTGAACTGTGAGTTTCTGTCGCGATAGTCATTTCTTGGCCGCTCAAAGTTTGTCCTACCTTTATTTCCCTGCTCTCTATTATCAAATTTATTAAATTGCTGTGGAGCTTTAAAATTGTCTATGTGCTTCTTTTTAGCACCACTTACCTCTGCCTGGGCTGCCTGATACCTCTCAGCGACATTTAAAACCTCTCCCAACTTCTCTGCACCTTGTTCCATGAGAAATTTTCTCATGTCTGGAGCCATGGACTCTCTCAATTGCTCAATCATGATCATTTCTTTAAGATCTTGGGTCTTCCCCAGAGCAGTCCATTTCTCCAAATAGGTTTCCAGTCTAGCAGAGAATTGGTGGTATGTCTCCCCAGACAACAGTTTGGCATTTCTAAATTTCTTACGATAAAATTCACCATTCTTCTCGTACCTTAATAACAAAGCCTGCTTTAACATGTCATAATTGTCTTGGTCTTCCCTGTTCATTTTAGCAAAGACTTCATAAGAAGTACCTCTCAGTCCCTGTGATAGCTTTAAACTCCACCTCTCTCTCTCTAACCCATATGTAGTAGCTAATAACTCAAAACGTCCTAGGTACCCCTCTATGTCATCGTCTTTTTCAACAAAATGGTCTAAATGAAACCCCATAGCTGAGTTTGAGGCTCCCAGACTGGGCGTAGCATCTGAGGCAAAAGGGCTGGCACCATTTTCAGGAGCCTGGCCTTGTAATTCCAGCTCCCTTAGTCGTAATTCGTGCTCCCTTTGCAACCTTCTATCTTCTGCCTCCCTTTCGGCCTTTTTATCTTCTGCCTCCCTTTCGGCCTTTTTATCTTCTGCCTCCCTTTCGGCCTTTTTATCTTCTGCCTCCCTTTGCTGTCGTTTGTCTTCTGCCTCAATCTGCAGCCTCTTAATTTCTCTATCCGCCTCTAACCTCTTCTCTTCAGCCAACCTTTCAGACTCTAATTTTCTTTCAGCCTCTTTTTCTAATCTCCTTTCTTCCCGTTCAATATATTTATCACATTCAGCCGTTACGTATTGAATTAAAATCTGACCATCCATTCCCATCTCCTTTGCGGTCAGCACAGCAGCTGATCTAAATTTTGCTAGCTCCGCCATACTTTCTAAACAAATCTAGCAATAAGCAAAGTAAAATTTCCAATCTCTAAAGTAATTATAATTATTCTAGACCAAAATAATTCTAATTAACTAATTAACTAACACTGGCTGTGAAGATTCACCAACTTCTAATTGCCCTTTTAATTTAAAGGGACACTTTTAATTTTAAGGGAATTTTACAATTTTGTTCCCCTAATTTTATTTCTCCCACCAGGAGATCCTTATATTACTGTTTATGCTAATTATCCCTGGACAAGACCCCCAATATATGTAGTGGTTTTGATGGTATTGTATGATGGTGATATTACTAAGTGTAATGTATGAGGTCAGCTGTGAAGGCTCCTGAGATAAAATGTAGTTGTGAATTTTCAGAAGGGCCTTTCTTGCTACCACTACGACCTCACACCTATCTTTTTTCCTAATGAATGTGGCTACGTTATAATCTAGGGTACTGAATGTAATGTGTTGTATTGACATATACAAACACACACACACAGATATTAAATAATATATTATCAATAAAATTTAGAACACAATGAACTAAATCCAGCTGGTGAAATTTTAGAAAGTAAATCTTTTTTTAAATTTATTTGTTCTGAACCAAGGTTTTATTTGGCCAGAACATATGAAAAGATTTTGGAATTTATGAGTGAATGGCATGAATAAATGACATGATAAATAAAATGTGTGTACGTATACAAATTTTAAGATTAGTTAGTATTTCTACAGTTTATAATTTTATTTTCCCTGGGAGAACGATGAATAGATGTGCTGTTGGGGTGGCTTCATCCCTCCCTGTCTAAGTTTACCAAACATTGTCCATTAATGATGGAAGTAAATGGGATGTTTTAGTAGGAATTCACTTTGGGTGTTATGTCTATGAAGTTTGTGTAAATCCAGCAGACCAGCCTGCTTACGTAACTTTGAAGGTGTAGCGCTGGTGCTGGAATCTGGTGGCCCCACCTCTCCGTGCTTGGGGGCAATATATCGGGTGGCCCCACCTCTCCGGGCTTGGGGGCAATACAAGGCTGTTCTGCCGAGATGCGACACTGCACGGGTCCTCACTGTCAATTATCTACCCAGCATTTGACACCACCTTTTGGTGTCAACATAAAAAAACTCACAGCTCTGAAATAAAGTATTGGTTTAGGTTCAGAACCTTACCTAAGGAGCCACTTCTACACGTAACAATTTACAATAACACCATTTAGACAGGGTCAGATCTCTCTGACCATACAACACATCTTACCAAGTTGGTTTCCCATAGGATAAGTTCTCCCAGACTACATATTCAGAAATATGTTTATTAGCTTCTTGCCCTAGGATAGGATAGGTGATATGTTCCACTGATCTCAACACCTGATCTGTCCTTCCTAATCTTTGCTGGAATATATATATTGTTTGTCCCTAGACCCTGAACTAGGGCGGGGGGTCTAGAGCAAATCCTTACTTATTTGTAAGGCTAGATTTCGATATGGCAGTATCAAATCACTCGAAACATTAAACAATATTCAAAATATACAAAGAAATAATTTCAATCTTACCAGATTATGAATAAAGAACACAGAAATGCTAGCAAAACTCAGCTGAGCTGCTGGCTATAGTATGGCGTCCCTGAACTTATTTCAATTTATTTCATTTGGAAATCACCACACTTGAAATTTACTGTGTCTATCACTGGACAACTATTGAGGAATGGCCCCAAATGCGCGTCTGAGCGCCGATAATATGATTGTCTGTGGCCAATCAATGCCTTGGTTTTTTTTAATTCAAATTTCCTACACTAAAGTCATTTCAGTCATGCTTCAGTCAAGTATGGATTTTTATCTGTTAGTCCGTCCGTCTCTACTTGCGTTTTCACAAAAACGTACTTGTTTTTTTTTGAACCAACCTATTCGTCCCCTCTACACTTTTTGTCTGTAAAGTTATTTTTAGCCACAGCTCCCACCAATGTCCCTTCTCTTTCATTCTAACTAGATTTGAACACTTGCGTCTCAAGGTCGCGATTTTTGTGCAAATAGTGTCATGTTGGATTCAATGCAGTCTTTCGCTGATGTGAACAACACTGTCTTTTGTCATTATCTTCATTATTATCTATCCGTCTGTATAAATAAAAGCATATTATTTCACTGCTCAGAATGGGCCATCCGGCCAGCTAATTTTTATATTCCTAACATTAATATTAAGAAAAAGTTACTTTTTAAATTTTGTAATATTTCAAGCATCTGGCGTTTGCCGCTGAATTCAAATAAAAGGCTTGGTATCGCAAAAGCGTCCAATAAATGACTGTGGCGTATCATATCCAAGGTCCCTTCTGTCGAGTTCCTTACTTTATGTCAACTTGGGAAACGTGACTTTTTTTCCGTCCCCCCCCCCCCCCCCCTAATTGCGTCTCCTTAACCTTGCTAGTCTCACGCAATTTTTTCAGTCATATTTTTTTCCTTTTGATCCGCCGTTCTCATCCCGTTCAAATGGTAACCGTTTTGATTTCCCGTCTAGCAAGTCAATTTTTATGGAGGGTGATGACCCGCGGTCAGGGCGATCATGTACCATCAGCAGCTTACGCATTATGTTTTTATCCTTACATTTTATCCTTTGGAGATATTTTTACGTTGTATCACTTGTTAATTTTATGACAATTATGGTAAATTTATTCCTAATTTATCTTCAATTACATCAGATCTGTCCACTCTACTTAGGAAAGGGGCTCCTAATGTAATTAGGTGGACTCCAGAATGCAATTCTGCTTTTCTTAAAATTAAAGATTTGTTTTCATCCCCACCGATTTTAAAACTACCCAGGCTTAATAATCTTTATACTCTTCGAACAGACGCTTCGTCCAAGGGCGTTGGTGCTGTGTTGCTTCAACAATTTGATGGACATCTGCATCCGATCACGTACATTTCGAGAAAATTAAACAAGGCGGAAATGAATTAGTCGGTGTTGGAGAAAGAACTTCTCGCTGTGGTCTGGGCAGTAACCAAATTAGAGAAGTATCTGTTGGGTGTATCTTTCGTAATACAGTCAGATCAGAAGGCTTTGGTGTATTTAAAGACTAAAAACCACAAATGCACCCGAGCAGCCCGTTATTCGATTCTGATGCAGCCGTATAATTATACGATTCAAGCAATTCGAGGGTCTGACAATGTGGTAGCAGACGTACTGTCGAGGTGCCCTCAGGAAGACAGTACACAAGTTTTTTAATGACAGTTAATGCATAGTCAACAGTAGTGTTGATGTAATTGGGACATTGAATTTAATTGGTTTTACCCGGAACACACTTTAATGTTTAGGGGGTAACGTGCACATATAGTGTAAATAATATGACTGTACGGCAATGATATTCAAAAGCGATAAAAAAATTTTTTTGCGTGTATATTATCTAGAGGTTCGTATGGGGCATTGAAATAGGTAATTTGAGGACCAATTTATGCTTATACTTGCGATCGTTTGGGTTTATATCATGAATAAACATATATGGGACTTACAGTGTACTCTTTATTGGTGAGGTACATATTATTGCAATCTTTATCCTATGGGTAGATAATCCTATTAGATGTAATTATATTAGGTGAGTTTTGGGTCTAGTATTATTGATTAGTTTAGAGGTAATAGAGGGCGGTGTTGTTTTTTTTCCGTAATTTTTGTTATTATGATTATTACTTCCTACGTGGATTTTATTCATAAGGCAGTAGATTATATGACTTGTTTATCACCGTTTCATCTCATCGACGACTGACTGATAATGTTATGAGACAATTAGCTGACTTAGACGTATTGAGACTTAGGATAGTATTATGCTGGTATTTTTATTATTATTACCAATAGATTTTGAAGAAAAAAAGAAACTGCGTTTTTTTTCTCTTACAGGTAGTAGAGGGTAATTGTTGCAATATGCTTATTGTCACAATGTTATTTGCGCATAAATGGGCGCTGAACTTAACTGAGAGATATTGTAAGATTTTTAATAAGCACACTTTTGTGCACTATTATTGAACATAGAGGCCAAGGTCTTAATGTGTTAACCACTCGATTTGTAGATTGGTATATGACGTTTGCTTTTTGGTGGGTCCTTAGTGACGACGTAGATTGGTAAATAACTTCAAATGGAGGACCAACGCCTTGTCAATGGTCAGACACATTATTGTACAGTCCTGTTTTATATTATAGCTTCGGAAGGAAGCCTACGCTAGGACTGGTATTAAGGAATGAAGTATAATATTCAACCTTACGTGGACGTGGAAGCCATACACCGTAAAAACCGGAGTTAAAACCTTCCATTGTCACCGCACTGACAGAAGTTATTCTGGACCACAGAAATCCAGCATTGAAATATTAGTTGACGTTAATCTGCATGTATTATGAACAAATTCGAGGACCTGATGACTGGACGTAGAACCTCATTTTACCATTTAAACATCATTGGAAAATAAACCTCTGTTTGATTAAAAAAACACCTCAGCTTTTATGGTCCGTTAAAGTAGAGGTTGGCTGTTGCAGGTTGTTCTTCCTTTTTGAACCAGTGAGATAAACAGGGACGATTAAGTGTTGCTACACACTCACGTTTTGGCATTCGCGTCTTATCACTGTACTTTCATCAGTGATATAAACAAAATTGGAAAGAACTTTACCGCTATTGGTGGACATTTTAATACGACTCTAACGTTTGTTGAAAGCAGACATCAAAGCCGTACGGGATCGTAACATCTGGTATCGTCTGGTTGCGGACTATGTCTCTTCTTGTTACTTCAACCACCTTCCTCAGATACCTCATTTCTGAGGTTTGGATCTGGCTTTTATGGGTTGTAGTCATTGCCCATGACTCGCATCCATATGTCAAGACTGGGATATTGGTGGAGCGGTATACAGCCAACTTCGTTTTCTTACCAACCTCTCTTTTGCTGAGGAATCCTAGATTTATGGCCTGAAAAAGTCTCCCAGCTGCTCTTTTCGAGTGGTCAACTCTTCTTTGAAGAATGCTCCGAGTGTTTTCTCCAGGATGATGAGGAAATTACTGGATCCCTTACAAAACCCAGCTATCACCAATTTTATGGATGATATCCTCATAGCAACAGAAACATTTAAGGAACATCTATCGTCTCTGGAAATGTTGTTGGACAGACTCAGAGAGGCGAAAAGGTAATAGTAGTCGATAATCAGCAATTAGACAGCAGCACCTGTGCTGTTTATTTACACAACATGCGGTGGTTATGACTGGATCTCAGAATGTTGGGCAGATTTCTTGAGTAGGCACCAACCTGAAGGAAACCAGGAGAGTAGGAAGGAAGAGTACACCTCCTTTTGGGTAAATGCCTTGTTTGTGAATCCAGACAGGAAGCTGCACCAGATGGATTACGCTTTTGAATTGGGGGGGGGGGGGGGGGGGGGGGGGGGGGGGGGCTCTTGTCCTGAAGTCTAATTCACAACACGTCATTCTGACGAAACTGTACGCCATACTTTATGAAAACTGTATGATAGACAAACCAATGGAATCGCACATTCATGTATAATGTTTACAAACGTACTAGCCTAACAATGGCGAGCTCAAATCTGTGTAACCTTGTTTCAAGTGGAGGTAAGCATCGAGACATCAGGCAAGTCGAAAATTTGCTGTTTAGGCTACGCCTAGGAAAAGATGGTAGTATATAATAAAAGACAATTATCTAGAAAAGAAAGAATAATCCAGGGCGTAATTTAAGCCTAAGATGAAGGAAATCGGCCCAGGAATAAGGAAAACAATTGAAATCTTAGTTTTCCAGATTTGCACACCTAGACAGATTATGCATACATTTTCGGAAAGCAAACACACTTTAGCAGTAAGCTCCCTCTGTCGTACGGCCTTGGCTTATATATAGAACGTGCCCTCTTTCAAAAAGCAGGCCATAATAAAAATTTCAAAATACAGCGAGAAGCGCCAGTTCGGTCAGTGAAAATTTACTTTGCCTTCTGCATCTGAGAGCAGACTGTATGACCATTAACAGCTCGACTGTATGTACTTGAGGGTAAGAAAGAATGTATATATATATATATATATATATATATATATATATATATATATATATATATATATATATATATATATATATATATATATATATATATATATATATATATAAAATTCTAGTTAATTAATTCACTTGTGCGTTAGGAAGTGTGTAGATGTGTTTCAAACTACTGTGTAATTTCTGGAGGCTAAACCAAGCTGTGTATATTTAAATGAATTAAGAATGGAAGCAGAAAGGGTGCCCGTGGTTTTAGAAAAGCATTTAAAGAATTATTTCTTGATGGAATGGGACACACACCAGGAACAAAGGAAAGGATGAAAGCAATTACTTTACTGTATTGATTGATATATTACTTAGTATGTTACACAAAACCTAATAATTATATGGAGGCGAATCATGGACAAATGGCTTTAACTAAGGATTTGGAGAAAATTGTATTCACGGTGAACTGGATTGGGTTATTACTGATATATTATGTCCTGTGCGTCTGCTAGGATATTGTCTGAAAACTGTCTCTCGTCCCCTACATCTGTACTAGAGGGATAATGATAGACAATATAGTAGTTAATCAAATATGTTTCAGGTTATATCATGTCATCTAAGTACACGTTAAAGAGTCAGCCACTACTGCAGGAACTAGTGGTGCGAGCGCCCTTGTTGTTCATAGAGACAGCCACCCAGTATCCAAGGCCTGGAGGAATCTCATGTGACTTTTCCTTCCATGTCAGGAGTGTGACAGGCTTCAATTCACCAGATAAGTGGCCAAATAAGGCTACTGTTCAGAGTACCCAGTAAAACCACAATTCTAAGAAAGACATATCTAATGATTACATCTTGTTGGGAATAGTTATAGCCAGTGATAGCCTAAAATTCAATGACAGTGAAATAAAAGGGTTATTAAGATATAGATATTCTACCACCAGAGTGAGTTCAACCAAGAGAGAAGAACTTTCCTAAAATTTTTATGACTTTAGATACTTTTAACCATTTTACAAGTGATTTTATTTATTTACTGTTGTAATTAAATTTTAAGTTCGGTGAAATATTTTCACACAAAAAAAGAAAAACCTGTAAAAATAAATTGTAAATATTTACCAGCAGACTTACTTAAATTATTTAAGTTAAGTTACAGTTCTTGTTGGTAGATAGTTAGTTAATACCCCTAGCAGAGCTATTAATATAAACAGAGGACGATCTTTAGGAACTTAGATTAATACCTTACCATCTTCTCTAGGAACTTATACAGCTTGACCCTACCTTTGATGTCCATACACCCTTACTCTTTTCAGAGAAGGGGGTATTTGATATAAGACCAGACTCTTATCTGGCACTATCCTGGTATCACCTGATACAACTTTGTGTCCAGGATACTTTATAATTTCAATAATAATCAACCCTCTCGTGACACTGGGCGCTCGTCCGGGATTTCATGTACCACCCTGTGGTCTTTTCTTTGAGACATTCAGGCTTATAGTATCACTTATTACATCTTATGGGACCCAACGATGCAGCAATAGAGAATGCAGTCAGCGACTCATAGCTTGACTGCTTGCGTCAGGGTCAGCGAACCAGAGCTGATCAAGACCCTACTCCACCTCCACGTGGTGGTCCTGAAAACAGGCTGCATCACTGCAGTCTGGCTGAGAGAGTAGGGATCGAAGAGGGAAGGCAAACCCGGTCCCAAAAAATGACGTGCTGAAATCGGATGTAAACAGACACAGCGCAACCAACGTCCTTTTCAGGGCGAACGAGGAAGAAGAAGATTATATCTTATGAGTTAGGAGTAGGGAAATATTTTAATAAATAACATTAATTTTAGTAAAACTAAAACTAAATAAAGCACTTTGTAGTACCATAGAGTACAAACCAAAATTGTGGTGACTGGATACACTGACAGTAGTCTTTAATTAAGTAGTGTTGTATTAATTTTAGATTGGTTTATAAGAGAGTGTAAGTGTCTGCAAGATAATATTGTATGAGTATGGCAGACTTGGCAAAGTTTCGATCTGCTGCAGTGCAGACGGCAAAGGAGTTTGGGTTAAGTGGGGAGGCTCTTATTCAGTATGTCACCACTGAGTGGGACAAGTTTATCGAAAGAGAATATAAGAAGTTGGAAACAGAAAGGAAATTGCAAATAGAAGCTGATAGGGAGGCTAGGAAACTGGAAGCGGAGGAGAGAAGACAGGTTGCTGAAAGAGAGGCTGAATCTAAGAGATTGCAATTGCAAATGGAGGCTGAGAAAGAGGAAAAGATCTTGCAAAGGGAGCATGAATTGTGAATGAAAGAGCTTGAACTTCAAGGAAATGTTACAGGTAATGGAAGTAGTCCAACTGCCTCTGACAGTAGTGCAAGTCAAGGTACCTCAAATGGAGCCATGAATTTTCACTTCGATCCATTTTTGGAGAAAGAGGATGCAATTGAGTAATATATAAATAGATATGAGAGGTTGGCCACTAACTATGGCCTAGAGAAGGAAAAATGGAGCCTTAGGCTATCGCAAGGGCTGAGAGGAGTTTCTTATTAAGTGTATGCAAAACTCGGAAAAGAAGAGCAGAAAGATTATGAAATCTTGAAGCAGGCATTGCTGGTTCGATATGAAAAGAACTCAGAATTTTATAGGAAGAAATTCCGAACTGCTAAGCTGCTTTCTGGCGAAACCTACCACCAATTCACTGCCAGATTAGAAACCTACTTGGAGAAGTGGACTACTCTGGGAAAATGTCAAGACCTAAAAGAAACGGTCACGATGGAACAAGTGAGAGAGTCTATGCCTCCAGACACGAGAAAATTTCTTATGGAACAAGGTGCAGAGAGATTGGGGGAGATTTTAACAGTTGCTGAGAGATATCAAGCAGCTCAGGCAGGTATAGCAGGAATTAAGAGGAAGCAAGGTGAAAATAGTAGGCCACCCCCAAACCAGAATAAGTTTGATAATAGGGACCAACAACAACACAAATACAAACAGGGTTATGACAAACCTAAATTTGACCACAGAGACAGGAACCCTCAGGTACAAGATAAGAAACCCTACAGACAGGGAGAAAAGTGGTGCAAAATTTGCAAAATGAACAACCTCAATACTTTGGGCTGTGGAAAGAAAATCCCTCCATATTATGCTGCATGTATGATAACAGGGGACAAGGGAAGGAAGAAACTGACTGACAGTCAGATAGATCTCCATTATCCCCCTACCTGTGAAAAAGTAACATGTAACGGCACTAAAATAATGTGCCTTTATGATTCAGGATTGGAATTTGACTCAGTCGTGAGTGTGTCCAGGATACTTTTTATTTTCAATAATAGTCAACCCTCTCGTGACAGTTATGTTATTTATTTGCTAAATTTAATTTGGAAGGTTCACGTTTTGCTATGGAATGTAGTTGTCAGCGAATGCTGGTAGCTGAATTATTTTTTTTCGTTTTAATAGTCGCTTTCTTTAAAATTTTGGTCATACTCTCTTTCTTTACGTTCTGCTGTTTTATTCTTTTAATTCTGATTAGTACTATTACGATCCATTATGTTCACAACATTTTTTCTTTGTCTCATCATTTATCAACATAAAAAATATCTCCTTTTTATTTGTATGAAGCGCGGGACTACCACTGTAGCTGATCTGTTTGCAGGAAACTGCACCAAAACCTTCATGTGCTGTCGTACAGGTGGTTTCTGTAACAATCATAAATCCTATAAATAATATCCCAGCTTTTTCTGTCTGTAAATAATGCCCGAAAATAGTAACACTCGACAAATAAAAGTGCGCAAAGCACGGTGTGCAAGCGCAATTAGAACGGGCGTGCATGTTCGGATTTTTTTAAACCTCGGATGTTGTCACGGCGCTATTTTGCAGTGCATCTTTTGTACGAAAAGTCACCCGGGCAACGCCGGGTGTAGCAAAACCGGCAGTCAGGTGACTACCGGAAACCGGGAAATCAGGCACGAAGGTAGTCAGAGTGAGGATCTAGCCAGCGTCCGGGTCGGACGCAGATATTTCCCTTTTGCCAGCGAGTTAGCTGTGAAGTTCATGTTATGGACTATTTGTTATAAGTGCTTGCCATATTCTGGGTCTGATGGATTAATAAGTTGTTATTCTTGTACTGTTTAGTATCTAGATTGTATTTGTTACAGGCCGGAGATTTATAAGTTGTCAATGAGTTGAGTGTACCGTTGTCACAGTTTTTGCCGCTCATGGTGAGCGATAGTCATTGAAGTGTTTGTTCAGTTAAGTCGTACTGTGGTGTATGATGCTGATAGTTTAAACTGTTAAGGCAAGTTACACTGGCATGTCATTATTGTATTGTATTTCATGCGTTTGTTGGCTGTGTGAGGCCTGAGTATGTTGTGCTTAGTAATAAAGGGAAATTCCTGTTAAAGGTGTTGATTACTCATGTTGTGTGGTCATACTCCTAGAGGAGGGAGCTTATTATTGTTATCATAAATCCACACTGCAGTGGTGCAACACAGTGGAGTGTTATCCACGATAAGTGTTCCTGACAACTGGGGACATCGTCTACACAGTTGTTCTGACAGATGTAAAACAAATATTTTGGTTTTTTTAATAGTAACACTCGACAAACAAAAGTGCGCAAGTGTTGGTATGAATGCGCCAATAACATCTCACTGTGAACGGCTTGCACGTTCAGACTTTAACACCGGATTTTAAAACACAATTTTTGTAAAATTTCCACACGTGTTTCCTGGAAAAAAAGTTGAGTGTAAGTAAAGCAAATGGACAACGAAACACCCCAAGAGCGTCGTATGCGCTTGAATAGTAAACTTCAGCAAAGATGGCGCAGTCGCCAAAGGCAAGAAACACTTCAACGAGTGCAACAAGAAATTGCTGCTCGAGTGTCGCAAATAAGAGCACGTGAAACTTATGAACAAACTCAAACCAGACGTGCAGTGGATCTGACTGCTTAGCGACAATGCCGAGCTCGAGAGACTGGTGAACAAACCCAAGCCAGACGCGCTGCGGATCTGCCGGCACATCATCAACGCCAATCTGTAGAGACTCTTGAACAGACTCAAGCCAGAAAAGCAGCAAGTTTAGCAGCATACCGACAATCGCAAGAAGCCATTAGTGAACGTATTTGTGACGAGTTTCGACAGGCAAACGAAAATCATATTTATGTTCACAGCTGTGGCTCGATGAATGAAATTTGCCAATTTTGCGGTTCTCATAATTTTGTCCAGGAACGCCCATCGGATGGAAGGTTCAATAGCTGTTGTCACAAAGGGAAAGTAAAATTGGAAAAGCCAAAAGATGCCAACGGACACTCTTTAGAATATCCGGAATTTCTGCAGCAACTCACGAGTAATCCAATTCATCCTCACTACAGCAATTTCCGTGAAAACATTCGCTCATATAACAGTTCTGTGTCATTCGCTTCAATGGGATGAAAATTAGCATCTCTCCCAGGACGCGGTCCTTACGTTTTTCGTGTTCACGGACAAATATATCACCGCACTTCTGATCTTCATCCACAACAAGGTAAACCACGCAAGTTTGCTCAATTGTACGTCATGCACAGCACACAGGTTACAGCAGAACGGATGACCTTGCCTGAAAATAGCAATTGCTTGCCTGAAGTCATTCGTGAGATTGATAGATTTCTTCGTGCAAACAATAGAATCGTCGACAGCTTTCGCATGCTGAAGGATATCGAATGTGAGGAGATCCAGAAGGCTGATCGTGAAGGAAGACAGCTCCCTGTCATCAGTATGGTCCTGCGTAGAGATCGTTGGTCGGATCAAAGGCGTTACAACACGCCTACATCGAATGAAATTGCAATGGTGTTTATCAATGCTGATGGCGAGCGACCATTTGAAAGGGACATTCGCATTTATCCGATCAATCCTCGAAATCCAGATCAGCGATTCGTTCACATCAACATTCTCAGCCCTAATTTGGATCCAATGACGTATGCTATTTTGTATCCTTACGGAGAGCCCGGATGGCAGCCGAAAATGCAAACTGAAGGCTACGCAGAGAACGGGCAGCACATACGAAAAAACATCACCATACTTCAGTACAAAGTCGCACAAACAGCAATGAGATACAGTTTCAATCCAGTCATCAGCGCCGGGAAGTTGACTCAACAATGGATTGTAGATTCATATCTACAGGTTGAAGCAAACAATCTCAACTTCGTGCGCTATCGCCAGGACACTTTGAGAGCAGAGCTCTATCAAGGTCTTGCTGATTATATCGCAAACAACGCTGCAAATTTTGGCGTACAACCTGGTGTTCCAGCCATTTTGCTCTCATCGTTTGAAGGTTCCCCAAGAAATATGAGAGAGCGCTGCAACGATGCCATGTTGATTTTTGGAAAATTTGGTTCCATTGATCAGTTTGTGACCGTAACAGCAAATCTTAAGTGGCCAGAAATTGAGGAGAATCGTCAGACAGGTGAAATTGCATTAGACCGTTCGGACTAGGTAGCACGCGTAATTAAATTAAAGCTGAAAGCCATTATGGAAGATTTGACGAAGCATGATGTTCTTGGCAAAAGCATGGCTCACGTCTACACCATCGAGTTCCAAAAACGTGGCTTGCCACACGATCACATCTTGATTGTTCTACAAAATGATGATAAATTCAGTATAACTGCTGCAGTCGATCGCATTGTGTCTGCTGAGCTTCCAGACATTCAAGCCGAGCAAAGACTTTTTAAGATCGCCACTCGCTGCATGATGCACGGTCCTTGCGGTTCTGCAAACACTGGAACACCATGAATGGAGAACAATGCGTGCAAGAAAAAGTTTCCTAAAGACTTTCAAATTGACACAAGTCAATGTAAATGGATATCCTTTATACCGTCGACGTTCAGGAATTACAGCGGTTGTGAGAGGAGTTGAATTGGATAATTGCTCTGTGGTCCCTTACAACAAATACTTGCTCTTAAAATATAACTGCCATATAAATGTTGAGATTTGTTCGTCAGTGAAGGCGGTTAAATATATTTATAAGTATATTTACAAAGGATATGACTGTGCAAATGTCGAGATAATGGAGGGGGAACAACGAGTTGCACACGATGAGATTACCAACTACATTGATGCTCGATATGTAAGAGCATGTGAAGCAATGTGGCGCTTACTGGAATTTCCGATGCACGACAAATCTCATGCAGTCATAAGATTGCCTGTTCATCTTCCACAACAACAGAGAATAACATTTGAAGAGGAACGTGAGGAAGAAGCTTTAGCAGCAGCAAGATCAAGCATCACCAAACTTACAGCTTGGTTTGCATTAAATTCTGCAAATCCAGATTCTCGAAAATTCCTCTACACTGAAATTCCAATTCATTACGTCTTCAAAAGTGAACATTGGAATCGAAGACACCGTGGAGCCAATAAAGTGATAGCAAGAATGTACACTGTTGTTGCGAATGATCAAGAAAGATTTTACGCGTTTGCTACTTTTGCATGTTGCGGGTGCTTCCTCATTTGATGATCTGCGTACAGTTGATGGAGATACTTATGTAACTTTCAAGGTAGCAGCATTTCATCGACATTTATTGTCCTCTGATGAAGAATGGGTTAAGTGTTTGGACGAAGCTGTGATTTTTCAAATGCCATATCAGATGCGCCAATCATTTGCTTTAATTTGTGATTATTGTTCACCAACAAACGCATTCTTGCTTTGGGAAAAATTCAAGTTGGACCTGGCTTTAGATTTTCCAAAGGATCATCAAAATGAAGCAGCTTTCAACTTGGCTTTACACGACATCAATTATGTATTTCAGCAGCACGGATTCCATTGCAGTTCATTCCGTTTACCCCAACCTACTGGAAAGTACAACGATCCGATTAAATTCAATGCTGTTGAAGAGCAACAAGAGTCTTTATGCTCAACAGATGGCTGCTTTTGAAAGAATAATGCAAGCGATCAATTGTAAGAACAGTCCTGATCGTTGTTTTTACCCGTAAGGTCCTGGTGGTTCTGGGAAAGCATACCTATACAACACGTTGATGTGCTTTATTAGAGGTAAAGGAAAAATAGTTCTTCCACTTGCCACAACTGGGATTGCTGCAACTCTGATGAAAGGCGGTCGCACTGTTTACAGTGGATTCAAGCTCAAAGTTCCAATTTTAGAGACTTCCGTCTCTAAATATGAAGCAAACATCTGAGGCAGCTGATGAAATTCGCCAAGCGAAGCTCATTATTATTGACGAAGTAACAATGTTATCAAAGAATGGACTGAGATGCATTGATGTGCTGCTGCGCGAACTTATGCAAAATGACAATCCGTTTGGCGGTAAAATAGTTGTCATTGGTGGGGATTTTCGCCAAACGCTTCCAGTTGCTCCGCGAGGAAAGCAGACAGACATAATCGAAGCATGCATCAAATCAAGTGTGAACGGTGGTTTGGTTTTAGAAAAGTAAGTGAGTGTAGATAAATGGTTTGGAAAAAATGAATGGAGTTGTTAAAAGACTGTTCGTCTTTGTTGAAGGGAAGTGATATGTATAGAGGAGTGCTTTGAGCAAAGGGGGGAAACTCCGTGGTTTCCACTTGGAAGATGTAGTAGTTATTGTTAGAGTTAAGCATATTAAGTGAGTCCAAAATTTGTGGTGGGACAAATTTGCATGTTTAAATCTGCTTTCTTGTTTTTCTGTTTTTTATCGTATTGATGGTTTCTGTTGTTATCCATGCTTTTTGTTGTCTTTCCCTTTTCCCCAGTATTTCCTCACATGTCTCCTTCCATACAGTTTTGACCTGCTGCCAATAGTCTTCTGCATTCTCTACATCTTCCAGCTGTTGGGGCACTTGGAATTTGTTGGATACTGTGACCGCAAATTTGTCTCTTGTTTCTTGATTTCTTAGCTGTCCTACATTAAACTGTTGTCTATAATTTTGCATTGTTGCATATCTCTTGAGTTTCATTTTTACTTTGGCTATCAGAAGATTGTGATCTGATGCCACATCTGCTCCTCTATATACCTTTACATCCTGCAATGATGATCTAAACTTCTTGTTTATGCATATATGATCAATCTGATTTTCTGTTTTATGGTCTGGTGGTATCCATGTTGCCTTGTGTATTCTCTTATGCGGAAACATGCTTCCTTCTATAGCCAGTTGATTTGAAGCACAGAAGTTTGTGAATAGTTCCCCATTTTCATTCATTATTCCTAGCCCATGTTTTCCCATGACTTCTTCAAATCCGATGTTGACTGTACCTATCTTTGCATTCATGTCACCCATCAAAATTGTGATGTCTCTTCTTTTTACTTTATCCATAAGCAGTTGGATGATCTGGATTTTGCTGATGACTTGGCTCTTCTGTCCCATAACCGTAATCAGATGCAAATTGAAAACACTCGATGAGAGGTCACAGCAATTGGGTCTGAAAATACACAGGGAAAAGACAAAAATAATGAGAATAAATGCAGGTAATGAAAACAGGGTTGAACTTGAAGAAACGCCAATACAAGATGTAGAATCATACACATATCTTGGCAGTAATATAGACAAAGTTGGAGGGACAGACAGCGATATCAAAATAAGAATACAAAAAGCAAGAGGAGCTTTCATTGCATTGGGAAATATATGGAGATCAAGAGAAATAGGATCCAACACGAAAATAAGAATCTTCAACTCAAATGTGAAGTCAGTCCTATTGTATGGCTCGGAGACATGGAGAACAACAAAGACAACAACCAAAAAGCTACAGACTTTCATAAATGGGTGCTTGCGTAGAATAGAGGGATTAAAATGGTATGACAAGGTTACCAATGTGGAACTGATGACAAGAACTGGACAAGTGCCAGTGGAACAAGAGATGAGAAGAAGACGATGGCGATGGATAGGACACACACTGAGGAAACCTGTTGATAGCATTACAAGGCAGTCCTTGTTCTGGAACCCCCAGGGCAAGAGAGGCAGAGGTAGACCAAGAAGCACATGGAGAAGAGAGCTGGAAACAGAAGTGAAAATGATGAGGAGAACATGGAAAGAACTTGAGATGATGGCACGTGACAGGAGGACTTGGCATGTGTTTCTTGAAGGCATATGCTCCTTTGGGAGTGGAGGGTTATGAAATTTGCATGTAAAGTTTTTGTAATAAGAATTGAAGAGAAGTGTATGGTTTTGGAGTCTAATCATCAAAGGGAGATAACTTGGAATTACGTCCCTTGTAAGTTTTGGTGGGTGAGCAAGAAAAAAATACGCACGAGAAAGTTGTGGTAGGATGAACACATTTTAGGAGTGAACGGAAAATGTTAGAACGGGGAATTAGTCTGTCTGATTTCGAACGCGCTGAGCGTGAGTTAGCAAGTGTGTGCTAGAGAGATGGTAGTTTGGAAGATCATTAGTGAGCGATGTTCTTGATATTCATGTTAATAGGAAAACAAGCCATTTTGATGTGGTTGGCTACTGTGGTTACAGACACGCCATAACAAGAGTTATGTTATCAAGTTGTCAAGGTTTTGTGTTTTTCAAGACAGCAGGTATGATTGCAGTTTATATTGAAGATAGATTTTTTTGTTAGATAAAACAGAGACAGACGTAATGATCAGGTAAACTGGTAGAAAATCAACATCCCTGTCAGTTGTAGGCCAGTCTTCTAGCAAGATACACCAGAAGGTCACTAAGTGAAAATTTATAAAGATAAACTAACTTTCTTAGAAGATCACCCAGGCGACATAGCAGTGGAGAAATTAGACGAGAGCAGATCAGTGACAGATATGTACAAGAATATGATTTTCAGATGTTCGCTGAATTGAGAAATGTACGAATTAGAATTATATCAAATTGAATGCATAAATCTATGAGATAAATTCGCAGAAGAGAGAAGCGGATTCTACTTTATGTAAATAAAACTTTGAAGTTCGTTTTACTGCTGTTGGAGTACAGTGTGTCAACAGAGTTAGAAACCATCAACCATCTGTACGTCTTGTCTAACAGTGCATTTCATCACTTGTTTACAGCATAGCGTTTACATTGTCTGCTCACACATACTGGCCACTGGTTAGGGCAGTGATCTGAACCTCTAACATCAACACTATACGAACACTATAAAGAAATGCAAACCTTAACCCACACTATCACGGCCACACAAGTGAGCTGTGGCAACACTTCGCAGAGATCTCATTAGTCTCAAACATGCGAAGTGAAGGACGAGACGCTTTCAATAAGTGGTTGCTTGACGTCGGTGACGGCGCTCTTCCACAAATCAAAGGTTTGTGGTACAATGCCATTGAGATTCCAGATGATATGAACATTCGCGATGAAAACATTATTGACATTATCTATGGTGAAAATTTATCAGCACTTTCGATGGAAGAACTATCACAACGAATCATTTTGTGCACCAAGAATAACGAGGCTTTAGATCTAAACAGAGATATTATAAAAAAAACTTCCGGGTGAGCTAAAAATCTATTGCAGTTCTGATGAAATAATATCTGAAGATCACGGTGATGTTATGAACTATCCGATGGAGTTTCTTTATTCGCAAACACCATCAGGTATGCTTCCTCATATACTGGCTTTAAAAAATGGTGCCATCGTTATGCTTCTCCGCAATTTGAATCCGAAAAAAGGATGGTGCAATGGAACGCCATTAATCATTCTTTTTCTTCTTCTTCTTCGTACACTCTCAGACGTCCACTCGAATGTTCTCAAAGAAAGCAGTAGTCAGTTTGAGGCTATTTAAATCCCCGTAAAGCTTTTCCCACGAAAGGAGCTGGCGTCGGCCATATGCACCTTCTCTGTACCACATATAAGGGGCAACTTTGAAGCAGATGTTCAGCAGTCATTTTATCAGTGCCACAGTTACACTGATCGGTAGTTCCTATCTTTAGCTTGTTGAATAGATGGTATCTCAATCTGTTGTGGCCAGTGCGGAGTCTGAAGATTACCACTTGTTCTCTTCTGTGGAGCTGGTATTCGAAAATCATTCGAAAATGTCATTGCAATTTCTTAACTGCGGAAGTTTTGTCAGAATCACATAAAGAAGATATTATCAACATTTCGTGAATCGACATGGCCCTTAGCGATGTGACTTTGCCATTCATCCTGAAGCGTCGCCAATTTCCAATCATTCCATCATTTGCGATAACCATCAACAAATCTCAGGGGCAAACATTTGACCATGTTGAAATCTTTTTGAACGAGCCAGTCTTCTCTCATGGACAGCTGTACGTCGCACTGTCTCGATCGAGAAGTCCTAACAATGTAAAAGTAAAAATTAAAACAACAGAACATCAAGGTGCTCTTTTCATGGACAATCGAATGCTCACAGCTAACATTGTTTTTCCAACAGTATCTGAATAATTAAAATTGCAGTTAGGTATTGGTGCTATTGAATTTAATTCCCGTCTTATGACGAGATTTTACACTAGTATATATATATATATATACAGTTCAAAAAAAGAAACGCATACCTACTGAAGGCACACACATAGCCATAATTTTGACATTCAATAACTATTTTAATTTAATGAGTTAATTGTTCAAATTGCACACAAGAATACCTTAGGGTTCAACCAATCAATTAACAGTTGTTTTGCATCTGGCTCACGAGAGTTGTTTTGGCGTACGGGCTTTCCCGTTAGTATGGTGTGTGGCCTCCTCTTGCATCGATCAGCGACTGGCATCTCCTGGGCATGGATGCGATCAAACGTCTGATGTGGGCCTGTGGGATGGCTGCCCACTCTTCCTGGAGTGCCTGGAACAGATCACGACGATTGGCTGGAGCAACGTCTCGGCGACAAACACGTCTATGCAGCTCATCCCACAGATGCTCAATCGGACTCATGTCTGAAGACAGGGATGGCCAGGGAAGGGCGAGAATGTTGTTGGCAGTCAGGAACTGCGTGGTCAACCGTGCACAATGGGGTCTGGCGTTGTCCTGTTGAAACACAGACGTTTAGGCCGCCAAAAGTGGAAGGACATGGGGTCGAAGAATTTCATTGACGTATCGTTGCGCATTCAAGCCTCCTTCAATGTGCACCAATTGACTCCTTCCGTTGTAACTGATCATTCCCCAAACCATTGCACCTCCACCACCGTTTGGTGGAGCTTCATCAACGCAATTTTGGGCAAAACGTTCATTTCACCTACGGTAGGCCCTACGCCGTCTATCATGACGCTGCAACAAAAAGAAAGATTCGTCACTAAACCAGACACGTCTCCATTGATTGTCAGCTGCCCAGGGACGATGCTGGTTGGCCCAAAGAAGTAGATTTTGGCAATGGCGGCGCGTAAGGACAGGTCCTTGGTGAGGTCGTTGTGCCCAAAGTCCAGCGTCATGCAGTCTATTCCGGACAGTTTGATCAGACACATGACGTCCTGCAGGCAATGACTGGGCAGTTGAGGAAGCTGTTGTAAACCTGTCTCTGAGGTGACGAAGCCGAATAAAGCGATCCTCCGCTGCTGTTGTCACTCTGGGTCGTCCACTGCGAAGCCGGTCTTCAACTGAGCCAGTGGCTTGGAACCGGTGCCAAAGTCGACTGATGGTACTCTGATGCACGTTTAGATGCCTCGCAACTTGACTTTGACTTTCGCCTGCATGCAGTCGGCCAATAGCAATGTTCCTTAAATTTATCGATAGAGACGCCATAAATGTCTGCTTGAAAATGAACTGAATTTTTTGTGTGTAGCGTTATCCTTTTATAGAGTTTCAGTTGCGTAGTCAGTGAATAGTGTTCACTCCAAATTGTGTTGCTTTCACGTGCGCGCAACATGAGCTGTGGTCAAACATTGCGTTATAAACACTATTGACCACTGCGTTGTAACGATTAAAAAAACCAACGCAATTCAGGCCAACACGTGCATTTGACACTGTAAAGAACATTTGAGGCTGGTTTTTTATATACCCTAGCACCAAATTTTACTTACAAACTCATAAAAACGCGCCCTCGGATAGCTAAGCGTTTCTTTTTTTGAACAGTATATATATATATATATATATATATATATATATATATATATATATATATA
The DNA here is from genome assembly GCA_024509875.1 of Oreohelix idahoensis. Taxonomy (NCBI): domain Eukaryota; kingdom Metazoa; phylum Mollusca; class Gastropoda; order Stylommatophora; family Oreohelicidae; genus Oreohelix; species Oreohelix idahoensis. The sequence goes on along the minus strand of JAMPIV010008131.1, from coordinate 73,821 downwards.
TATATATATATATATATATATATATATATATATATATATATATATATATATATATATATATATATATATATATATATATATATATATATATATATATATATATATATATATATATATATATATATATATATATATATACGAGGTGTGTTCAAATGAAACCCGTCCCAGTGGCTTTATAACAAATATATGTAAGGTACATCAGCAGGAGTAGTAGAAATAAATACAGCTATTGTTATGAAGCAAGTACCCACTGGGGTTCTTTAGAAATAGTCAGCATAGGCATTCAGTCACGCATCCCACTGCTTGGGTAGACGGCGGATGCCGTCCGAGAAAAATGACTTTGGTTGCTTATTTCAATAATTTCGGTTTTTGGTCACCGAGGCCCTGACGTCTGCATCAGAGTCGAATCGTTGTCCCTTTAGAGATTTTTTAAGGGTCCGAACAAATGAAAGTCAATTGGTGACAGATCGGGACTGTAGGCTGGGTGTGGCAGAACTTCCCACCTTTTCCTTGCTAACGCTTCCTGTACAACGTTCGCAACATGTGGACGAGCATTGTCGTGCAACCGAATCACACCACGCGAAAGCATGCCGGGTCGTTTATTCTTGATGGCTGTATGCAGGTTGTCTAGTGTGTCTTTGTAGTGGATGGCATTGATGTTTACGCCAGGCTCTTTAAAGTCTACCAATAGAAGCCCTTCATGGTCAAAAAATGCGGTCAGCATAACCTTACCGGCGGAAATCTGTGACTTGAATTTTTTGGATTTTGGTGATCCGGGATGTTTCCATTGCATGCTCGCTGATTTGCTGTACGGCTCAAAGTGGTGGCACTACGATTCATCGCCTGCCACTATGCGCAACAGAAATGCATCACCCTCCTCTTCGTAACGCAGCAGGCGGTTCAAACTCCACCCCATGCGTTCTTCCTTATGTTGATCGGTCAGCATCCGTAGGACCCATTATGAACACACCTTTCGATACTTCATTTTCTTCCTAACCACCATTTGAACTGTCCCAAGAGACATAGCGAATTCCTCTGCTAGTGAACGTAAGCTCCGACGCCGGTCCACCCGTAATGCTGCATCAATCTCGGCGATGGCTTCTGCTGTCGCAACAATATGCACCTGACCTGGCCGCGGAAGATCTTTCGTTAAATGACGTCCTTCTCGAAACATTCGTGCCCAGTATTTCACTGTAGTCTTAGACACACTTTTGTCACCATACACTGCTTTCATTCGGCGATGAATGTCGACTGGTCGACATCCTTCGGCTGTTAGGAACTGAATCACCGCTTGCTGATCGACCTTGGACGGATTTCTTATCACACCGACCATTATTTTAACGGTCTGTTTTACATTCGCATGTGCTTATTACGTCAGATGTGACGTCATCATGCTCCTCCTACGAATGTCCACTTGGCGATAGCTTTGAATTTAGTGTTGAGTCATTGGGCCAGTATATCTTTCTTAACTGGTCATACAGAGGACAGTCCTGTAGAACATGCTCAGCAGTTTGCTCGTTTAATCCACATGTGCACAGTGGTGAAGCAGACAATCGTAACTTGTGCATGTGTTTATTCAGTTTGTTATGCCCTGTCCTGAGTCGAAAAATAGTTATCTGTCCCTGCCGGTCGAGAGTGCGATAGTCGTCTTTGGGTTGGTTCTGCTCTCTTCTTATAGTCTGGATAGCTCTCCCTTTCTCAAAGCATGTGACCTCATTATCTTCTTGTTCACATTCTCCTCCCTTTTTTGCAAGTTTATCTGCCTTTTCATTTCCGGGTACACCACAATGAGATGGTACCCACTGAAGTATGGTTCTCTTTTTGGCAGCTACCTTGTTTAGTTCATTTCTCAGATGCGGGAGTTTACCACCCCTGAGAGCCTGCAGGACAGACAGCGCATCTGTGAGGATGACTACCCGGTGGCAGTCAGAGCTGGTGTTATAAATCATATTTGCAGCTTGCTCTAGAGCTTGAACCTCAGCTGTATAGTTGGAACAGAATTTACCAGTGGGAATGTGCCTAGTCTCATAGTGGTTGTCAGGATATGAGATAAAGATACCGGCACCTCCATTCCTAACAGCATTAGTTGCTGATCCATCTGTATAGGCATGTATCCATGATTGATCGGGATAGCTTTCTTGGACCACACTCAATGTAGCAGTTCGTTTTTGCAGATCATTATACTCACATCCACCCGTGAGACCACCGACCGACGTATTAATTTGGAGGGCACTGCTGGCCCGCTGCCATGGCACAGGGTATAGGGTGGGCTTCAGTGGTGCCGTCTTCACAGATAGGTCCTCTTGATGCTGTCTTATAAGTCTTTTTCCCCGATGCACAAAGCTGCTACGCTTTAGACGTCCCAATGCCAAATCATCTAGTCTTGCCTTCATTGGGTGCGTTGGCATACCGTTGTACTTTTCCATCTGGATCACGGTCTCTGTGTCTCCTCCATGGGACAATGTCTGTAATCCAGCAACCCTCTGCATCTCTGTTATTGGTGTAGTTTTCATGGCTCCTGTAATGAGCCTGAGAGCTTGATTTTGCACCTTGTCCAAGGACTGCAGATGTGAGTTAGCAGCTGATGACCATGCTGCTGAGCTAAACTCTAAGTGTGGTCTTATTACTCCACTATAAATCCTCCCTAGATTTCGTTCATTTGCTCCCCAGTTGGTACCTGCCAATTTTCTGAGCATGCCTAGTCGCCCTCGGGCCCCTCCTTCTGCATTTTCAATATGCTTATTCCATGTAAGCCTTTGGTCAAATGTCACCCCAAGATAGGTGGGGTAGCTTTCTTCCTTGATAACGGTTGTCCCTAGGTGTATGTTAGCTGATTTGTCCTTGGGGGCGAGGGAGAACAGTGTTGTGGAGGTTTTGTCTGTGTTTATTGTGATAAGCCATCTCTCTGCCCATGACACCAGCACGTCCGCCGCCCGCTGCATTCCACAATTTGCCGTGGTGACATTTTCATCAGCGCACCAGAGTACTAGGTCATCTGCATATAAGGCAGCTTTCACTCCTGCAGGGAGATCTTTCACCAGGTCATTGATGTAAACAAGGAAGAGTGTAGGGGAAATTACTCCTCCTTGAGGTACCCCCTGATGGAGCAACACTTTTCTGCTCTGCAGACCGTCAAGAGTGACTCCAGTTCTCCTGCCACGCAAGCATGACTGGATCCATCCCATCATGCCGCCTTGGATTCCACCTCTCCCAAGTTTTGCAATGAGGCCATCTTTCCACACCCTGTCAAAGGCCTGCTTGAAGTCGACCCAGATCGTTAGGACCTTTTTCTTCTCCTGAAAGGCATCTTCCACTGCCCGAGACAAGTAAGTAACCCGGTCTTCTATACTGTAGCATTCTCTAAATCCAGCTTGTTCCGGCACCAGGATCTGCTCAGACTCTAAATACCATTTCAATCCGCGGTTGACTACTCGCTCCATAGTCTTCCCAACACAGCCTGTGAGACCGATTGGCCGGCAACTTGCAGCCTCGGTCTCACATTTCCCTTTCTTTAGTATGGGTATTGTGATGGCTTCTCTCCATACTTGGGGTACCGTTCCTTTCAACCAGCTGTGGCTGAACATCTCAAGCAGTTTTGTCTTTGCTGCTGAGCTCAGATTTACTAGCATTTCGTTGCTGATTTTGTCTGGGCCGGGTGACCTTTGAAACCCAAGCTTGGAAATAGCCCTCTGTAGTTCTCCTAGTGTGATGGGTTCCCTCATTGATTGCCGTTAGGTATTGCTGCTTTTGAATTTAATTCCTGTCTTATGACGGGCTTTTACACTAGTTTGTTTATAGAAAATGTCCTGCTTGCATGCTACGTGGTAATTTTCATCTCCATGTGCTATTCTTTTTCTTTGGTAAGAACCCGACATATTTCTTCCGTCATCAACGCCGTTTTTTTCCCTTTGCCCTTATTCTTTCCCTCACCCCAACCATCCCGACCCTTAGGACAAAAACATATTCTCCTGTCTGGACGCCTCCGGTGTATTAGGGCCTCTTATCTTTAAGTCTGCCTAGTCAATTGTTACCCGACACAGAAAAATTATTTTTCTCATATTACCCCACGTATTTTTGTTGCCTTCAGCTTTTTGTTCTTGGGTGGACGTAACAAGAGAGTTCGATGATAACTGAATAATCATAGATAGCTATTTTGGGTTTCTCATTGTTATAGAGTGGTTAGAACAAAGGTACCGGGTTCGAAACACGGTGGTGTCGCGTTCTAATCTACCCAGATACAAATGGGTACCTGACATTGCTCTTGAGGTAGGAAAGGAAAAAGCAGTGAGGAAGGGAATCGGTTTGATTTGGTTTTAAGGATCATCTTCTTCGCACTCGGACAACTCCATCAGTCCTCTCATCTCCTCCCTCATATCACACAAAGAGGATCTCAGGACAGTGCACAGGGGAGGATCCCAGTGTGTGTATAAATGAATCATATATTCTATAAACATTTTAATGGTGGGTAGATGTCCCAATTTTTAAATTTTGCCAGGCCAGCGGCCGTATGACCTACCTCACTTTACGACGCTGGACCTAGTATAGTGAAGTATCGAACCCTTCACTCTCCTACGGTAGTATCTGATATGGGAATACCTTATTGTTATTTGTCTGGTTTTGACTAAATTGTATTGAAAAAAATCGAACGTAATCAAACAATAAACGGTTAAATGTCATCTCTGTTTTAGAGACAAACAGGGGAAGAGAGAGGTATAGAAAGAGCGAGAGAGAAGATACTGAATTCACTATAATCAATAAATCAATCAATCAATCAAACAATCAAGCAAGCAAACAATAAAAAAATCAATCAAGCAAGCGATCAAAAAATCAAACTACCATAAACCAATCACTCAATCAGTCAGTCAGTCGACCAATCAATCTATCAATTAATCAATCCATCAATCCATCCATACATCAATCAATTAATTAATCAGTCAATCAATCAGCCAAACAATCATTCAGTGCTCTATATCTCCCCATGAAGGCAGAGATCATTAACAAACAAATGCCAAGCCTTCCTGCCTTGTGCCATCCGGTCAAGGTCTTTCTATGTGTGATGTACACCTCTCACGTCTATCTCCAGTTCTTGTCTCCATGTCTTGTTTTTCACTCCCTCTTTTTCTATTACCATAGGCATTCTAGAGCAGGGAGAGCCTTGTAATACTATCAACTGATTTACTCAATGTATGTCCCCAGTGGCATCACTAGGGTTGGTGTCACCCAGTGCGGTAACTCATGGTGTCACCCCCATGGACCTCCGCCCGTACCAGACCATACAGAATCCTTAGTAATGTTTTTTGTACTAATGTTACTCGTAAATCGTAATTCCCGTATATAATTGAATGTAATGGCAATAGTAGTGACATAAACAACTAGCAAAATTAAAATTACACATTTAAATTACAATATCATACGCACAGCCTAAATGTATTTACATTTACAAAGTTTCATGTGGTTAAAGTGAAAATTCGGTAAGAAAACAATAGAATTCGAAGTAAAAACGAAGGTATATTGCTACAGTACATGTAAGCTTGGCTTATAATATAATATATAATAGCCCCTTCAGTCATAACTGACTATGGGAATGCGCCCCTGAGGTGACAGCCCTCAGCTGCTTATTTTCCTGGTGCTCCTTTCGACGTTTTCTCCTCACATCTGCTTCTTGTGTGAGCCTCTCTTCGCCCAATCTGAGGTGGCGCCGTAAATAGCATCGCCACTTAGGGCGATCGGCAGCTTCATCCTCCCATGTTGCTGGATCCATGTCCAGTGCCCTCATATCTCTCTTGCACACATCTTTGAACCTCAGCTGTGGTCGCCCAACTGTTCTCTTGCCATCTGCTAATTGTCCGTAGAAGATATCTTTTGGGATGCGACCATCTTCCATGCGGCGAACATGGCCAAGCCAGCGAAGTCTGCGCTGTCTAAGAAGCGTATACATACTTTGAAGGCCAGCACGTGACAACACCTCGACATTTGTCACTTTATCTTTCCACGAGATGCCGAGGATGCGGCGTAGACACCGAAAACGGAAGGTATTGAGCCTTCTTTCTTGCTTAGCATAGGTCGTCCAGGTCTCGCTGCCATATAGGAGTGTGCTGGTGACGCAGGCATTATATACCGCAGCTTTGGTCTTCATTGTGAGTTTAGAGTTTCCCCAAACACGCGATGTGAGGCGGGCAAAGGTAGCTGCAGCTTTGCCAATGCGGCTGTCGATTTCTGTATCCAATGAGAGTTTGTCATTGATGGTAGACCCTAGGTATGTGAAGTGGTGCACCACTGCCAATTCATAGTTATCGATAGTGATAACTGGTGCAGCACCCACATCCTGACTCAGCACATTCGTTTTCTTTAGACTTATTGTGAGGCCAAAGTCCTTGCATGCTTTAGTGAAGCGATTCATCAAGCTCTGAAGCTCCTGTTGGCTTTGAGTGACGACTGCAGCATCATCAGCGAACAACAAGTCTCTTATAGTGACCCTTCTGATTTTTGTTTTTTGCCTTCAGCCTTGAAAGATTAAACAGACGGCCATCTGACCTAGTGTGAAGGCATATTCCTTCAGTTGCATCTCTGAATGCATGTTTCAAGAGTAAGGCAAAGAAGATTCCGAAGAGGGTCGGAGCCAGAACACAGCCTTGTTTAACGCCCCTTCGTATATCAAAGGGCTGTGACGTGCTTCCAGCATATTGGACTGTTCCCTTCATGCCGTCATGGAATGACTTTATCATTTCCAGCATTTTAGAAGGGCAGCCTATTTTCAGGAGGATTTTAAAGAGTCCATCCCTACTAACCAGGTCGAATGCTTTTGTGAGGTCTATAAAGGCGATATATAATGGTCTTTTCTGCTCTCATGATTTTTCCTGAAGCTGGCGGAGAGAGAAGATCATGTCTGTTGTTGATCTGCCAGCTCGGAATCCACACTGTGACTCTGGATATATGCGCTCAGCTAACTTGTGTAGTCGCATTAAGATGACTTTGGCAAAAACCTTACCAACAATACTAAGAAGAGAGATGCCTCTGTAGTTATTGCAATCACTTCTGTCTCCTTTATTTTTATACAGTGTTACAATCTTGGCATCTCGCATGTCTTGAGGAATAGTTGTCTCTTCCCAGCACTGGCAGAGCATCCTATGCAGGGGATGTAATAGCGTACTCTTACAGCATTTGATTAAATCAGGAGGAATCCCATCACTGCCTGGTGCTTTGCCAGAGGCCAAGCTATCAATGGCCTTGCTGAGTCCCTCTAATGTTGGTTCGGCATCCAGCTCCTCCATAGTTGGCAGACTGTTGACACCATCAAGGGCTGCAGGCGTGACGGTATTTTCTCTAGCATAAAGCTCAGAGTAGTGCTCGACCCACCTCTCCATCTGCTTACCCTTATCGGTTAGCTTCTCTCCGCTGATGGTTTTTAGCGGTGCCGTCTTACTTTTATGGGGGCCTAGTGCTTTCTTTATACCGTCATACATTTGTCTAATGTTGCCTGTTTGCGCTGCAATCTGGATGCTCTCACTGAGCTGGAGCCAGTAGTCATTTGCACAGCGTCGAGCAGTTTGTTGAACTTTGCTTCTCGTAGCCCTCAGGATCTGTAGGGTTCTGGCACTCGGTGAACGTTTGTATTCATTCATAGCACTGCGCTTAGCTTCAATAACAGGTGCCATCACATCTGATGAAGCGTCAAACCAGTCATTTGACGTTGCTGTTTTCTTACCAAAGGTGGCAAGTGCAGTACTTTGAATGGTGTTCCGTAGATGCTCCCAGTTCTCTGTAATAGTATCACCATGCTGAGGGCTACTGAGCACTTTCTCGAAGCCCGCAGTGAATTGAGCGATCATGAAAGGGTCTGACATCTTGCTGGTATCAATGCGTGGTTTCCCTTCATGTCTGACACGATAGAGTTTTCTTGGTTGTGCTCTGATTTTGCAGCAAACCAAGGAGTGATCTGTATCACAGTCTGCACTATGGTACGAGCGCGTGGAGAGCACAGACCTGAGGAGTGGCCTTCTGACGAGAATCAGGTCAAGTTGGTGCCAGTGCTTGGATCGTGGGTGTCTCCATGACACCTTATGCTGGGGTTTTGTCTGAAAGTAGGTGTTGGTCACGCAGAGGTCATGGTGGACGCACAACTCTAAGAGCCGTTGTCCATTTTCATTCATCTTGCCAATACCAAACCTGCCCAGACATGAAGGCCATGAAACATTATCGGCACCCACTCTAGCGTTAAAGTCACCAAGGAGAACAAGCTGTTCTTGCCTAGGTATGCTTTTGATAATTGCTGTTAGATTCTCGTAGAACTCATCTTTAGCTTCTGAGGCAGAGTACAGAGTAGGAGCATACACACTGACAAGGGTGATGGGACCTGTGCTAGTTTGCAGGCGGAGCGTTAACAGGCGTTCTGATCCATTCTCGCCTGGTTCAACCATTTTAGTTAGCGATTTTTTGACCGCAAAACCTACTCCGTGTTCTCTAGCTTTATTAAGATCTTTCCCTTGCCAATAAAATGTGTAGTCCTTCTCGCTCACCGTTCCAGAGCCCGCCAGGCGCGTTTCCTGAAGTGCAGCTATATCCACCTGAAGTCGTTTAAGCTCATCATTAATTATGGCTGTCTTCCTTACATCATTTACATCCTGTAGGTTTTCAGATAGTCCAGTCAACATAGTCCGGACGTTCCAGCATCCCAATCTGAGAGTTTGCTTATTTCTATTTTTTCGATAATTGCTTGGTGCAAAATTTTCTGTCCACAGTTCGGGTTTGACCCTAATCCCCATGCACCCAATGGGGAAAGCAGACAGTGGCGGGACAACACCTTATTGACTGGGGGCTGCCCAGCTTGAAGCGGGCGGTAGCTGTCCAGTGAGATCCTAGAACCTCTCCCACTGTCGGAAGTAGCCCCTGGCGCCATGCCCTACGCCAATTGGGCAAAATGCTTATAACCGGTAACTGCTACTTCCCGTGTTTTGCCGACACCTATAGGGTGAAGCTGGAGTGTCCTCTCCAGGGCGCGAGCTTGGGCACAGTTATATGGAGATCAAGCTGTTGCCCATGCAGCATGTTCCCCCTCTCCACACAGCCGGTAGATCCAAGGGAACGGCAGTAGCCGATACAGTTTGGTACCAGCCATGTCGCAGGAGTTGCCAGAATAATGTCGAATCGACATTAGACAGCCTTAGGGACTCCGACTCCGGATTTATCCTCAGGGTTTACTCCCGAAGCCAATTCCATAAATGGATATTCCCGCAAGGCAGCGGTGGTTTGAATTCAGAGTTCCTTCTCTTAGATAAGGTACCAACCAAGGATCACGAGCCCTATCTGCCCGAAGCTGCTGGTTTTAAGGCGCCAGTCTCTCGCCTTTGCCCCTTCTCCCGTCAGTGGAAACAGTTCCGCCGGGCTCAAATTGAGCCACACGTGAAGGCCGGGAGCTGGACTTGGTTGTCAGAGGCTGTTTGAGGCGCGTGCCATAGAAGTATTTTATCTGCAGTGAGAGCTTATCCCCACTACAACTCCCGGCAATAACAACCTTTGGAACTAAGCTTGGCTTACGAAAAATGTTTTTTGTGGTTATAATTAACTACAGGGATATTTTTATAAAAAATAATAAATGTCTGCTGAAACACTGCACACAAATTGTATAGACAGTCATTTTGGTGTCAACCCCTATGATGGTGTCATCCAGTGCGGTCCGCACCCCCCGCACCCCCCTAGTGACGCCACTGTATGTCCCTCTTCAAAGCCAGCAGATTCTCCTCATTTCTTGTTACGTTGTTGTTTGTCTGCTTCTTTGCACCAGCTGCACATTATGTCATTTCAATTCTTCTATTCTTCATACCCATCCATTTGATAAAAGTCTGTGTTTTATGGAAATACAATACTATCTAATGGTCTTATACATTTAAACTTGCGCCCTAATATAACCGACTAGGTTGAACGGGACGCGCCTCGCCAAAACTGATGTTTAAAAAAAACAAAAACAAACTAGAAGTGACTTTACATTTGTAGTTGAAGATTATTATTTGTGTAATCAACTTGATTTCTGTTTATTACTCTGTCTGTCTGTCTGTCTGTCTGTCTCTCTGTCTCTCTCTGTGTTTCTCTGTCTCTCTCTTTCTGTCTCTCTTTCTGTCTCTCTTTCTGTCTCTCTCTGTCTCTCTCTTTCTCTCTCTATGTCTCTCTGTATCTCTCTGCATCTCTCTGTCTCTCTATGTGTCTCTCTCTGTCGCTCTCTGTCCCTCTGTGTCTCTGTGTCTCTCTCTGTGTCTCTCTTTGACTCTCTCTCCCTCTGTCTCTCTCTGTCTCACTCTGTCTCTCTCCGTTTCTCTCTGTCTGCCCCTCTGTCTCTCCCTCTCTGTCTCTCCCTCTCTGTCTCTCCCTCTCTGTCTCTCCCTCTGTCTCTCCCTCTCCCTCTCTCCCTCTCCCTCTGTCTCTCCCTCTGTCTGTCTCTCTGTGTCTCCCCCTCTGTCTCTCCCTCTGTCTCTCCCTCTGTCGCTCCCTGTCTCTCCCTCTCTGTCTCTCCCTCTTTGTCTCTCCCTCTCTGTCTCACTCTCTGTCTCTCTCTCCCTCTCTCTCTCTGTCTCACTCTCTGTCTCTGTTTCTCTCTCTGTCTCTCCCTCTCTGTCTCACTCTGTCTCACTCTGTCTCTCCCTCTCTGTCTCTCCCTCTGTCTCTCCCTCTCTGTCTCTCCCTCTCTGTCTCCCTCTCTGTCTCTCCCTCTCTCTCTCTCTCTGTGTCTCAATCTCTGTCTCTCTCTGTTTCTCTCTCTGTTTCTCCCTCTGTCTCTCCCTCTCTGTCTCTCCCTCTCTGTCTCTCCCTCTGTCTCTCCCTCTCTGTCTCTCCCTTTCTGTCTCTCCCTCTCCCTCTCTGTCTCTCCCTCTCTGTCTCACTCTCTGTCTCTCTCTCTCTGTCTCTCTCTGTCTCTCTGTATCTGTATATATATATATAGGGAGAACAACAAAAATAGCAACAGACTTTCATAAATTGGTGCTATAGTCCGTTCACCAATTGATGTTCAACTTTGAAATTTGTTTTCAAAAAAACTACCTGATGTAATGAATTTATATTTTGCATGTAGTATTATATTGTTCATGACGTTATGAAAACATTTTTTTGCCTCCAGAAAATGTATCTAGTTTGAGATATCTCTTCTTCAGGTTATATTAAAATCACACTCCCCTACCGGTATTAAAATGTAGCATGTCAGCAGTAAATTTGTATTGCACGGGAAATAAATGGTTTTTTAATAGAAAAAAATATATTTTAAGACAAAATCATGACATTTCGTACACCGCAGTTGTCTGCCGTTGAAAGCTGAAATAGTGCGACATCATTAGTGCAAATCTGTACCTTTGTAAAGTCAGCGGCGTATTGTGAAATTATTGTAAAGTTGTAGCTCCATTGTATTATATTGAAACATATTTTTTTTTCTGAACATAAAGAATAATATTACATTCATTATGAGTTTGAAGTGCAAATTTATAACTATGAGGAAGGTTACGGTAATGCTGTACAGACACTTCTGCAGGGAGGCTAAAAAGGGGAGTTTATATCACGACATCAATAGACCTGATAGAAGAACACAGGTTGCGCTTGTATTAACAGTTTCTTTTTGTCGATAGATATGTGGTGGATTTGGTGTTATTCTATAAATATTATTAATTTTAATTCTATCAGGTGTGAGATCAGCTATGCAAGCCCCTGAGGTTTATTACATTCAGATAAGTTTACAGGGAACCTGTCTGCTTCCACCAAAGACCTCTCCCGATTATATCTTCCCCTACTGAAGTGTAATGTTGAGTGTATGTTGTCTAGCAAGTGTCTAGGGTATATGCAATGTGATGGAGTGTATAAACAGGACAACAACTACACCTATTACTAATAAACAATGATTAAACAAGTCAGTGGTTAAGTTTTCAATTTAACATATTTTTTGTACAATTTATTTTCCTGTATCCTTGTTATTCTTTTAGACACAGGAATAATCAACTCAAAATGATAATATAAATATTTACAGCAATTAATTCACAAATATAATTGATTCTGTGTTTTCCCACAATTATTTATATGAGTCAAGCTAGAAAAGTGTCAAGTATTCCTTGCTCCTAGAAAAGGGTACAGGTTATTCGAACGGTTGGATTCATCACTGTCTGACACAATATATTTTGGGAAATTGAGATTTGGATTGTTTGCGATATCAAATACCCCAGACACGATTGCTTATCTGGGATTTCTGGTAACAGGCTGACTGAAGTATACTCTGTCAGCTTCCACTGCCAAGTCACGCTTCTGCTTCTTGTAATATATTTATGTGCAGGCACTCAGTAGATATGGCCTCACTGCAGAACTTATGGTCAGGTATTTGATCACCTGGGCTCACTTTCAAATGTAGAAGAAACCCTGGAACAATATAAATGTGTCCAACTCAGCATCTAATAGTCTCTCTCTTTCCCTACTCTAACATTTTCAATATCATCAGACATCAGTATGGTAACTAAACAATTAGTTAACGTTCTCAGTTTGGTTGGTACCCCTTTCATGGATAAATAACTTTCAAACCACCGTTTGACACTTTCCTTGACAAAGGAAACAATTTACATTAATAATATCAAGTCATGTACAATCACGGTGACTTGCTGACGAAGATGGCCAGTGATCTTCCTGGTCTTATGTCATAATACAAAATTTTTTTCATTTAATTTTCTTTTCTCCCAATATGGTAAAAAGCCAGTCTTGCTTTTCTACAACAGGTTAATACATTTCCTAACAACGCTGTGAAACAACACAGTGTTTGATGTTGACTTCCCTCTAGATAAACGTTTTCCCCCATAAGGTTCATACTGATTCAATAATGCATACATAATAATGATACACTTGACAATATAAAGGTTTTCATTCTTACTGCATCAAAGAAATTTACACACTAAACAGTTGAATATTGCGATATATGGCAACAATCCAGATCGCTGCTAGTGCAGAATAGCAAACAAGAATGTACTCCTTTCTTGTCTTAAAACAACTTTAGTGAATGAATTCTTTTTAACAAGTGGCCCCGAATACCAACTACTAATTGTTTTTATTCAATCGTTAGTATATTACACCACAGCCAATCAGGGACCGTTTGGCTTCTAGCGTTCTTTTTTCAAAACTGACCTCAAATATTCAAAATTAGGACTCCTTCCCCTCTACCCCCACTACGGGCAAACTGAGAAAGATTTTCAAGTCCGTTCGTCTACCTGTCTTCTGTCCAACTTCTTTATTTCTTAATAGTTTTAAATTCTGATACATGCTTATTGATCCTGTTGTTATCTATCGCACAGTCATTACATTATTTTATTCTTGTATTTATTTCTAATGCCTAGTATCGTTTTATTTCTACAATGCTTCAAAAAACTATTTCCTATCTCTCCTATTCAAATATGTAAACACGAACTGGTGATCCTCCGTCTCATTCCCCCATTCAGTACTGCATATTCAAAAAATCTCACGTTAACCTTAATTTTCTTCTTTTCCTTTTAACTATCGCTCTCATGCAGAACGCAACAGATCATTGTAGTACGTTACCAAATTTTTAACAACACGCTTGTAGAATCACTACTTTAGCACTACTTCTAGCTAGAAATGCGACTAGTGCGTGTGTTTATAACGGCTGACGAGTCTAACAGCGTGAATATGTGCCACTAACGCGTGTCGAGAAAAAGGGGGTCTGCAACTTGTGACGTCGCGTTTCTGCCATGCTACGACATTTATCTCTCAATTTTATGCCTTCGTGTATTCGTTTTTACACGTTTTCTTCTCTTTCTCTTGCTTTGAAGGCTAGGCTTGAACTGTGACGTTAGTTTCACGCAAGCGGTACTAAAATCTAGTGGCTTTGGTAGCGAGATAATTAACCAGCATTTCTACAGCATACATTGGATTCACAACTGGCATAGTAGAAGCTGTTAGTCACTAACACACGGGCTGTTTTATTTACTAGCATTTGGGAGTACAATTCTATGGAAATTAGCGTTTGTCTCAAGATCGAGGCATAAAATTTTAGCAATGACTTGCGGCGTCGGCGACAACGATCTCCATAACTTCGCTCTTTTATTCCTAGGTTACTTTCTACTTGTAAACAACTATATTATGTGTTTCAATCGGAGAAATCTCGAGACATATGTGAGCGTGTTGCACATACAGATTGTATTTTACGACAGGATACAACATGATGTTGAGTCTAAAAATGTCAGGCAAGGAAGAAAAAAAAAGTTCACAACTTCGATGAAGAAGTTATTCGACGTGAGATTTTCAAAATGTTTTCGATAAATGAACTTGTCACTCTCCGCAAACTGAAAGTGAAGCTGCTAAAGGATTGTGATATTGATATCTCAAAAACAACTCTTTGGAAAGTTGTAAGGTCCGTCGGTTTTACGTTTCGCAAATCTATTGGAGGCAGGAATGGATTATGTGAAAAACCACACTTAACTGCTGCCCGAAGCAAATTCCTTAGACAGATACGAGCACGACGGATGGACGGATATGATGTAGTATATTTAGACGAAACATGGGTTAATTCGCACCATACAAATGAGAAAGAATGGCAATCTTCTGACAGTGTTCATAAAAGGACAATTCCCAGTAGCAAAGGACGACGAATTATAATTGCGCATGCTGGCAGCAGTGAAAATGGAATTGTCCATGACGCAGAACTAATGTTCCAGGCAATTCCAACAGATGGTAGGGACTTACACACTGAAATGAATGGACATATTTTTCGTTCTTGGATAGAAACAACTCTTCTCCCCATTCTTGACAGACCATCATGTAATGTAATGGTCAATGCATCCTATCACAATGTTGTAGCTCAGGAAGACAAAGTACCAACTTCCTCAAGCACAAAAGATGCAATAAGAACTTGGCTACGAAATGAAAATGTCAATGTCGACAATACCTATTTGAAACCTGAATTGTTACAGCTTGTGAAACAGACTAAGAAGACTAAGGTGTATTGCATTGACAAAATAATTGAATCATATGGTCACACCTCTCTTCGACTACCACCTTATCATTCGCATCTTAACCCAATAGAGTTACTTTGGGCTAAAATCAAAGGACAGGTTGCAGCACAGAACACCACATTTAAAATGAGCGACGTGAAAGTTCTTACACATGATACCCTAAAAAAGACAGATTTTCAATTCTGGAAGAAATGTGTAGATCATGTGCTCCGTGAAGAAGAAGAAGAATACTGGCAACGTGATGGATTACAGTTTATCCAGCCATTAACAGATGTTAATCTAATGGAATCGTCAGATACGGGATTCAGATAAATGTAACTTAATTGAGATATCAAAAACATAAAACAATGTAATTATGCTCCTTCAAAACACGAAGAAATAGTGCAGGTATACATGTAAAATTTATCGTGTCGTATACAATATAGTTTTGAATACATTTTTTTCCCTCACGTTTCAGATTTAAATGTATCACTACTTATAGCTGTGTCCTATGCGGTGACCAGATATGGATACGCCTCTGATCCTTCTTTTGACATTTATGACGTAGTATACTGTAAAATTTAATTTTTAAGCCGTGCTTCTTCTAAGATTCGGAAAAGATCAAAGGAATTTACGGTTTTGAAGAATGCAGAATTGATATTGACTTAACAACAACATATTTGTAACGTCATGGATAATATAAGACTACATGCAAAATATGAATTCAATACATCAGGTAGTTTTTTTAGAAAAACAATTGCTGAACGGACTATAGAAGGACTTAAGTGGTATGACCAAACGAACGTGAAACTGATGAGAAGAACCAGACGAGTGTCGGTGGAACAACAGATGAGGTGCTGGCGATGGATATGATACACATTGAGGAAACCTGTTGATAACATTACAAAGCAGCCCTTATTCTGGAAACCGCGAGGTAAGAGAAGAAGTGGTAGACCAAAAATACACACGGAGAAGAGAACTGGAAACTGAAGTGATGCTGACGACGTGGAAAGAACGTGAGCTGAGGGCACGTGACCAGGGCTGTGGAGTCGGAAGTTGGACTTCTAAAATTTCAGGAATCAGAATAGGAGCCGGAGTCGGAAAAAGTTTGGCCGACTTCTCAATCATGCACGTGACAGAGGGACTTGGTATATTGTCACAAAAATTAACCGTGATACAACGTTAAAATATCTCCAATGATACAACGTAGGGATAAAAACTAATGCGTAAGCTGCTAGAATACATGATCGCCCACGCCGCGGGTCATCACCCGCCATGGAAATTAAATTGTTAGACTTGAAGGCAAAACGGAACGGGATGAGAACGGAGATCAAAAGGAAAAAATCTGACTGAACGCGTGCTTGAAACTAGCAAGGCTAAAAGGCGCAAGTGGTGGGGAAAGGAGGAAAAAGTCACGTTCCCCAAGTTGACATAAAGTAAAGAAATCGACAAAAGGGACCTTGGATATTATACGCCACAGTCATTTCTTGGACGCTTTTGCTATAACTTAGTCCGTTTATTTGAATGCAGTGATGAACGCATTCCAGAAGATTCTAGAAAATATTTGAAAAGTAACTTTTCTTAATAATAATGTTAGGAATATAAAACCTAGCTGGCCGGATGGCCCAGCTTGAGCAGTGAAATAATATGCTTTCATTTATACAGACGGACAGATAATAAGAAAGATATTGACAAAAGACTGTGTTGTTCATATCAGCGAGCGTCTGCATTGAAATAAAACATGTCACTAATTTTCAAAAAATTGTGGCCTTGAAGACGCAAGTGCTAAAATCTAGTTGGAATGAAGAGACGGGGTGGGATGGTGAATTATGGCTAAAAATAACTTTAAAGGCAAAATTGTGTAGGGGAAGGCAGGGTTGGTTCAAAAAAAACAAGTGTGTTTTTTTGTGAAACGCAAGTAGAGACGGACGGACCAACAGACAATAAGGCATACTTGACTGAGGTATGACTGAAATGACTTTTGGTAGGATATTTGAATTTGAAAAAGAAAAGGCAGTGATTGGCCATAGATGAATATATTATCGGCGCTCAGACGCGCATTTTGTGCCATTCATTATAAGTTGTCCTAGTAGATAATTAAGTGGTGTAATTCCCAGAAGCTATTGAAATATTTAGAGGGACGCCATCCTAAGGCCAGCAGCTCAGCTGAGTTTTGCTAGCATTTAACTGTGTTCTATATTCATAATTCTGGTAAGACTGAAATTATTTCTTTGTACATTTTAATATTTGTTTAAGGTTCGAGTGATTTGATACTGCAATAGCATAATCTGTCCCTTACAACAAGTAAGGATTCGCTCTAGACCCCCCGCCCCAGTTCAGGGTCTAGAGACAAATAAAATACATAAACTCCAGCAAGGATTATGAAGGACAGATCAAGTGTTGAGATCAGTGAAACATATCACCTATCCTATTCTATGGCAGGAAACTAATGAACATATTTCAGAATACGTAGTCTGGGAGAACTTAGCCTATGTGAAACCAACTTGGTAAGATGTGTTGTTTGGTCAGAAAGATCTGACCCGTCTATGTGGTGTTGTTGTTGTGTAGTGTTGTGTCCAGAAATGGTTAGAGGATGGAATTCTGACACATGACTAATACTTTGATTGCAGAACTGTGAGTTTCAGTTGGCACCAATGCGGTGTCAAATGAGTTGTTGAATATTACCAGAGTGGACCCGTGCAGTAACATTTTGTCAGAGCAGCCTATTATAGCCCCCAAGCACGGAGAGGTGGGGCCACCAGACTTCTGATATTGCCCCCAAGCACGGAGAGGTGGGGCCACCAGACTTCTGATATTGCCCCCAAGCACGGAGAGGTGGGGCCACCAGATCTCAGCACCAGAGCTACACCTTCAAGCTACGTGAGCGTCTGGTCTGCTGAGAATTCACCAACTCAACTTATTTGCTAACACACCCATAAATTTCCATCAAATAACTGGACAATGTGTAGTCACCATAGACAGGGAGTGATGAGGCCACCCCAACAGCACATCCATTAAATGTTCTCCCAAATAGATTACAACTATAAACAGTAATAATATTAACTAGTCTAGTAACATATATATGTACACACCTTGCATTTATTATGTAATATTCATGCATTTCTTTCATAATTGCTAAACCTTTCATATGTTCTGGCCAAAATAAAACCTTGGTTCAGAACAAATAAATGTAAGAAAATTACTAACCAATTTTTACACACTTGAGTTAGTTCAGTGTATTATAACATTTATTAATATTATTAGACTTAGTAAATATCTGTGTGTGTGTATGTAAACTACCACAACACATTACATATCATTACCCTAGACATTTAACGTAGCCACATTCATTAGTACAAAAAAGATAAGTGTGAGGTCGTAGTGGTAGCAAGAAGGGCCTTCTGACAATTCACAGCTACATTTTATCTCAGGAGCCTTCACAGCTGACCTCATGCATCACACTTAGTAATATCACCATCATACAATACCATCAAAACCACTACATATATGTTTGTTGAAGGCCTATGCTCCTTGGGAAGCTAAAGGGTCTTGATATATACACCCAAATGCTATATAGGCAAAGTTGAAGAAACGGATAAGAATATAAAAAAATGTAATGGACAAGTCTTTGATCAATCAACACCCTTCTTCACTTGGTGCATAGGGCAATGACCACAATCTTTCATTTCACTCATTCCACTGTCACTTTTTCTGCAATCCTTTTACATTTACATTTCTTCTTATCCTGGTCTCTCCTGCCGTTTTCCTCCATATGTTTCTTTTTCACTGGTTTTTTTGGAAGTTCCAAGTGAGTGCATGATGAAATTACGGTTTCAATCAATCTCAGGAACTTTTTTTCTGTTATTTCGCTCATTTGGCAGGTGCTAGGTTCTAAAGCTCTTCATTTGTGAAATTTGGGATCTTTAAAATTTCATGAAACTAATAATCCTTACATTTTCATGAAATTCGTGACCTTTACATTTTCATGAAACTCGCGACTTTTAAATTTTCATGAAAGTCACGACCTTTAAATTTTCATGAAACTCATGACCGTTAAATTTTCATAAAACTCACGATCTTTACGTTTTCAGGACCATTCTAAACCATTTGTTGTGAATGTGTTCTATTTTGCTTAGTACTGTAGTTCTTCGCGTCTGCGTTTAGATCAAAAGAAGTCTACAAGGGGAGGAGCGGCACTGAGTTTTAAAGTCAAACTGGTTAAAAAAAAATTATATGAAAATTAGGATTGGTCTATTTTCTCATAACTTTCAGTCCTATAAATCTAAATTTGTCAAAGCCGGTTGTCAAAGCAAAATGTAAAAAACAGCGTATCTCCCTAAATGGCAAGTCAAAATTCTAACCACAGCGTTACAATAGTTGTCTAGTTTTCTACTTTATTATTATTCACGTGGGCCTGAAAACATACCTTTATGTATGTAATAGTTATTTACAATAGATACTGCAGGAAATGCTCTACCACAGTGCCGATTTGTTTGTTTTCATTTAACTTATCTGTTCCAGCACAAGGACTGCCTTGTAATACTATCCGTTCTTTTCTAAAATGTGTGTCCTATCCAACGCCATCCATTTATTTCATCACCACTTCTTCCACTGCTATTAACCAATTAACAGAGGATTGTGTGAGAAATCTATTTGGGCCTACCAATATAAAAGTTAGTCTCATAATGCAAACATTTGAAATTAGTGAAACACGGCCTGAGCACCAAACAGCAAGTAATTTATTTGCCAGTACCCTGGGGCACAAGAAAGCATAACAGCAACATGGTGTAAGAAAAAAAAGTGAAAGAAAAATCCACACATACAAAGCTAATTCAAGACATCAAAGGTTCTAGAACATGGAGGAAACCTGATAACGTACATCTGAGGATAATAATGCCTTTTTTTCTGCCATATTTTTGTAATTAAGTTATGGCATCAGATAGCTTTAAGACATTCTTAGAGTTGCTTTGTTTATTCACAGACACTGTGTCGGCTACTTATATTTCTTCAGTCCGTATGAAAAGGAGGGGGGATCCAGTTACGCGCCTATTGAGGCATATTGGGAATACGGTGTTAGGCCCATATTTTCTTGACCATCGGTACACTAGGGGTGATGTGGTCAGCATCACGCCGGTCGCCTTAACCTTCCCAGAGTTGTTCTGGTACCCAATTCATCAGGCTGGGTCGACCCCGGAGACGTTTGCGGTCTAAGAAATCCCACCTCAACTGAGGATCGAACCATGGATCAGTCCGTATAAGGCGATTATTATGAGGTTATGCAAGTGGCTGGCAACATCATCATGTAAAAATAATTGCTACAGAAACCCCCACCACAATTGCTCTTTTTTTTAAACGACTTTTAGTTAAGGTACATGAGCTTTTGTATGGTTGTCGCGTTTCATATATTTGACGGTCAAAATATGTGTTCCACTCGAGGTAGAAAACTGAAACTTTGCAACCATCTTCCATCCTTAGCACATTTTAATCTGATTGAACAGGCATTAACCAGCTAATTATATATATATCTACATAGTGTAAAAATAACGTGTAAATAACTTCATTAAGTAAAGAATGTTTAAAGTAAGGGAAATAATTAATTGCAAAAATAGGTTTTGTTTTGTATTTGCAGGGACGGGAGTCGGATAGTGAACGGTGACATGCCGATTAAATCAATGTATTTCTTTAAAGAATCTGTTCAGCGAGTCTTTGCTCTAAACACTGTTTCAGTAATAACTAACTTTCTTATGAACTTTACATTAGATGCTTAAACTTCATAAAGTATATTTTACTCAGAGATCAATTTTACATGAGGGAGGTAACACTGATTACTTAAAAATTTTAGTCTAATCCCAGACCTAAGGGTCTTTTATATTTGGACTTGCGCCCTAATATAACCATGTGCCCGGCATAAAAGATCAGTACAGTGACACGTATGTGTCATTAGATCTTTTGTGTGAAAACACAGAGGATCATTACAGTGACACTTGTTTGTCATTGGGTCTTTTTGTGTTGGGACATGCGTTTATGTTGGGCGTGTTCCAATGCGACTCATGCGAGTTAAATGCGACCTCATGCGAGGAAAAAATATGCGACCTCATGCGAGGGGAAAAAAAAAATTATGTTTGGACATGCGCCCTAATATAACCAACTAGGTTGAACGGGACGCGCCTCGCCAAACAGAGGTAAAAGTTTTACATAGCAAAAAAAATTACGAAATAAAATGTTCAGATATGTCATAATATCGTAAAATATGTAAAGAAAAAAACTTTATATTGATATTACTAACTGCATTGACAATGTCTATAAATTCTTTTGTGTAGAATCTTCTTCTTCTTTGTCCTCTTCTTCTGCTGCTACTGCTGCTACTTCTTCTACGTTCACTTTCAGACGTCGTCTTGAATATGTTCAAACAAAGCAGTGATCAGCTTAAGGCTGTTAGCATCGCCGTAGAGTTTTTCCAGGAAAGGTATTGGTGACGGCCATCTGCATGATTTAAAATGATTGGATCTTTCTGATTAGATTCATAACAACAATGCGTGGGAAGATAGGAATATAGTCTGACCATTTCGCAGTTTTATTTCACCGTGAATTTCACGGTTGCCAAGACAACATCATACTTCGCCAGAGTGAAGACTAGATTCATAATTCCATTTTTTAACCGGACCTTTTATTGGAGAACCAGATAAGACTTAGAAAGCATAGGAAATCTCTACATTTTAATAAGGAACACCGGGACTAGGAAACTGAAGAAAGACACGGAGTCAGAGAGGGAATCTATTGTCAAATTAAAGACACTCCAGACGCGTGTAAGAGACCGACTCGTCTCTTTTATTCATCAGAGCAGCAAGTCTGTAGCCAAGATTGGCGTAAGAAGTGCATTTTTCATTCTATGTTTCATTATTAACATGTGAACTAACATATATATATATATATATATATATATATATATATATATATATATATATATATATATATATATATATATATATATATATATATATATATATATATATATATATATATATATATATATATATATATATATATATATATATATATACAGTATATATATATATATATATATATATATACAGTATATATATATATATACTGTATATATATATATATATATATATATATTACCGTGTGAATTTTAATGTGAGAAAATTGCTACAGGACGCCCAAGTCATTTGAGGCTGGTAACCTCAGTATCTAGAATGATAATTGATAAACCACCACTGCACGGGCTGGTGATTGCTTTACTGATAGTTTCGTAAAGAGAACTAAAAGCATAAAGTAGTTCTAGGTTCCCTATGGAGCAGGGACGGAAAGATGAAAGAAATGATGTACATTTTAAGTATAATACTTACTTTTTCAAATCAGTGCAAATGTCCCTATAAACATATTCATTTCAAAATTAATGTACGTTTTCAAGCTTTAACCAGTGTAAATGTCTAAGTGAAAATATTCATTTTAAAGTAACGGAAGTTTCACACTTTTCAATCAGTGTAAAACATACATGAAAACATATTCAATTTATATTGTGAACACTTTTCAATCAGTAGAGATGTATATGTAAACACTCTATCTGTACTATTAACCTTTTCATTTGAATATAAAGTAATTATGAAAGCTATTCTATTTAAATATAAAGGAAGTTTTGTCCCGAGGGATTAAATTTAATTCTCATCGAGGGTAAAGTCTCAGTAATTGGGATGGTGGTATGGGAAGATAGGAACCCACAACTATGGGGTGGAAAACGCCATACTCAGAAGAGCGTTTCGTTCTATTCTTTTACCATAGTTATTGGTGGGACCAGCAGAAAGTACTATCTCTGGAACAAGAAGGGAACCGTGGCATAAGCTTTAAAACGAGCTACCCCCGACAACCTTGATCAGAGACGAGCGCGAGCAGAGTGAAAAGAACCAACCCATAAGAAGGAGCAGAACCGTTATTGATAGCTAAGTTTAAATCTATGCTGCCACTTTAACATCTTGTAATATCTCACATTCCCTAAAGACTGTGATAATAACTTTTCTTGATCCATAACTATTCAAATTATTTCCAACTGTTAAAACCTAAAGTGATTATTACATTTTGTTATTTGTAATAATAATAATAATAGCCCCTTCAGTCATAACTGACTATGGGAATGCGCCCCTGAGGTGACAGCCCTCAGCTGCTTATTTTCCTGGTGCTCCTTTCGAAGTTTTCTCCTCACCTCTGCTTCTTGTGTGAGCCTCTCTTCGCCCAATCTGAGGTGGCGCCGTAAATAGCATCGCCACTTAGTGCGATCGGTAGCTTCATCCTCCCATGTTGCTGGATCCATGTCCAGTGCCCTCATATCTCTCTTGCACACATCTTTGAACCTCAGCTGTGGTCGCCCAACTGTTCTCTTGCCATCTGCTAATTGTCCGTAGAAGATATCTTTTGGGATGCGACCATCTTCCATGCGGCGAACATGGCCAATCCAGCGAAGTCTGCGCTGTCTAAGCAGCGTATACATACTTTGAAGGCCAGCACGTGACAACACCTCGACATTTGTCACTTTATCTTTCCACGAGATGCCGAGGATGCGGCGTAGACACCGCAAATGGAAGGTATTGAGCCTTCTTTCTTGCTTAGCATAGGTCGTCCAGGTCTCGCTGCCATATAGGAGTGTGCTGGTGACGCAGGCATTATATACCGCAGCTTTGGTCTTCATTGTGAGTTTAGAGTTTCCCCAAACACGCGATGTGAGGCGGGCAAAGGTAGCTGCAGCTTTGCCAATGCGGCTGTCGATTTCTGTATCCAGTGAGAGTTTGTCATTGATGGTAGACCCTAGGTATATGAAGTGGTGCACCACTGCCAATTCATAGTTATCGATAGTGATAACTGGTGCAGCATCCACATCCTGACTCAGCACATTCGTTTTCTTTAGACTTATTGTGAGGCCAAAGTCCTTGTATGCTTTAGTGAAGCGATTCATCAAGCTCTGAAGCTCCTGTTGGCTTTGAGTGACGACTGCAGCATCATCAGCGAACAACAAGTCTCTTATAGTGACCCTTCTGATTTTTGTCTTTGCCTTCAGCCTTGAAAGATTAAACAGACGGCCATCTGACCTAGTGTGAAGGCATATTCCTTCAGTTGCATCTCTGAATGCATGTTTCAAGAGTAAGGCAAAGAAGATTCCGAAGAGGGTCGGAGCCAGAACACAGCCTTGTTTAACGCCACTTCGTATATCAAAGGGCTGTGACGTGCTTCCAGCATATTGGACTGTTCCCTTCATGTTGTCATGGAATGACTTTATCATTTCCAGCATTTTAGAAGAGCAGCCTATTTTCAGGAGGATTTTAAAGAGTCCATCCCTACTAACCAGGTCGAATGCTTTTGTGAGGTCTATAAAGGCGATATATAATGGTCTTTTCTGCTCTCTTGATTTTTCCTGAAGCTGGCGGAGAGAGAAGATAATGTCTGTTGTTGATCTGCCAGCTCGGAATCCACACTGTGACTCTGGATATATGCGCTCAGCTAACTTGTGTAGTCGCATTAAGATGACTTTGGCAAAAACCTTACCAACAATACTAAGAAGAGAGATGCCTCTGTAGTTATTGCAATCACTTCTGTCTCCTTTATTTTTATACAGTGTTACAATCTTGGCATCTCGCATGTCTTGAGGAATAGTTGTCTCTTCCCAGCACTGGCACAGCATCCTATGCAGGGGATGTAATAGCGTGCTCTTACAGCATTTGATTAAATCAGGAGGAATCCCATCACTGCCTGGTGCTTTGCCAGAGGCCAAGCTATCAATGGCCTTGCTGAGTTCCTCTAATGTTGGTTCGGCATCCAGCTCCTCCATAGTTGGCAGACTGTTGACACCATCAAGGGCTGCAGGCGTAACGGTATTGTCTCTAGCGTAAAGCTCAGAGTAGTGCTCGACCCACCTCTCCATCTGCTTACCCTTATCGGTTAGCTTCTCTCCGCTGATGGTTTTTAGCGGTGCCGTCTTACTTTTATGGGGGCCAAGTGCTTTCTTTATACCGTCATACATTTGTCTAATGTTGCCTGTTTGCGCTGCGATCTGGATGCTCTCACTGACCTGGAGCCAGTAGTCATTTGCACAGCGTCGAGCAGTTTGTTGAACTTTGCTTCTCGAAGCCCTCAGGATCTGTAGGGTTCTGGCACTCGGTGAATGTTTGTATTCATTCATAGCACTGCGCTTAGCTTCAATGACAGGTGCCATCACATCTGATGAAGCATCAAACCAGTCATTTGACTTTGCTGTTTTCTTACCAAAGGTGGCAAGTGCAGTACTTTGAATGGTGTTCCGTAGATGCTCCCAGTTCTCTGTAATAGTATCACCATGCTGAGGGCTACTGAGCACTTTCTCGAAGGTCGCAGTGAATTGAGCGATCATGAAAGGGTCTGACATCTTGCTGGTATCAATGCATGGTTTCCCTTCATGTCTGACACGATAGAGTTTTCTTGGTTGTGCTCTGATTTTGCAGCAAACCAAGGAGTGATCTGTATCACAGTCTGCACTATGGTACGAGCGCGTGGAGAGCACAGACCTGAGGAGTGGCCTTCTGACGAGAATCAGGTCAAGTTGGTGCCAGTGCTTGGATCGTGGGTGTCTCCATGACACCTTATGCTGGGGTTTTGTCTGAAAGTAGGTGTTGGTCACGCAGAGGTCATGGTGGACGCACAACTCTAAGAGCCGTTGTCCATTTTCATTCATCTTGCCAATACCAAACCTGCCCAGACATGAAGGCCATGAAACATTATCGGCACCCACTCTAGCATTAAAGTCACCAAGGAGAACAAGCTGTTCTTGCCTAGGTATGCTTTTGATAATTGCTGTTATATTCTCGTAGAACTCATCTTTAGCTTCTGAGGCAGAGTACAGAGTAGGTGCATACACACTGACAAGGGTGATGGGACCTGTGCTAGTTTGCAGGCGGAGCGTTAACAGGCGTTCTGATCCATTCTCGCCTGGTTCAACCATTTTAGTTAGCGATTTTTTTACCGCAAAACCTACTCCGTGTTCTCTAGCTTTATTAAGATCTTTCCCTTGCCAATTATTTGTAATGTTATTTGTAATGTTACAAATTTAACTTCGATTTAATCATTTTAAAGTTACTGCATGTTTGTCTCAGTCAAATTACTACACACACTCTAAACAGAGCCAAACTAGAATAATAGAATTCCACTGAGTAAATCAGGGGTGGGGGCTTAAACGAGCTGAAAGTAATAAGTGCTTAAATCCTTCACAAAAGCGTCGGCAGAATTACAGAGTTAACATACTCAGTCAAAACAGTATTGTTCTCGCCTATTCTGAATATATTGTGAAGACTCCCTTTGTAATAGAAGTATCATCACCCTTCTATCTACATCTCTGCCAACAGTAATCTTTTACAAAGGTAGATACCTTTGACGCCCATATTAGATACTCTTGAGTTTTGGCCACTGTTTGACCACTACTGCAAAGCAGGGGAGGCTATACTGTGATAGTGTTCAACCCAGGTTCTATTCGATTAATCGTGAGAGCGAATGCTGGGTGGTGCAACGACTTTTGATCGTGTGTCAAAGATGTTATGAAGATGGATGGGGCGGCAGCAAACTGATGGTTGATGTATTCTATCTCTATTGTGAATGAAGACGAACAAACTTCTACTGTAGTAAGCATTGGCTGACACACTGTTGACGATTAATGTCTTTATTAATGTCAAAAGAACGTATCTACAATTAAGCGAACACTGTGCCTCAATATAAAGTAGAATAGACTTCAAAATACAGTCTTAAAGTTGACGTTCTAACTGATCAGGAAGTTGTGCTTTCATGCATCTGCCTATTGTTATGTTTTCTAAGTCTGGCCGTTGTCAAACTTGCTGAGTAGTTCTTTAAACAAATTCTACTAGGTTCTTCCGGCTTGGATGTAGTATACTGGCCCACTACCAGAGTTGAAAACTTTATTCGTTAGCCCTTTAAATATTCGTTAATGACGTTAGTCTATGTCTGTACTGGTTAACCCTGCTTGCACGTGGTTCTCGAACTTTCTTCAGGATTGCAATCTAGTAAATGATCTACATACCATTTTCCTTGACGAGATGCTCGAACCAATTAACTTGACAATAACACGATAAGAACATACCGTTGTTGGAAGAATCTTGAGCTGTCTTCTCTGCACAACCGCAGTCAGTACTATACTTTATAATAGTACCCGAGCTAGTTTCTTCCTTCTGCCTTCTACATCGTACAGATGTCTACCCTTGTTAGTCTATGCTAACTTTCACATAGCCGGCTTACAGCAAGGAGTAAAGTAAAGGGTAAAAAGAGCTTTTTCGTTGTTGTTGTTGTTTTCGTCTACTATGCTGCTGTAATACCCTGTTCAACCTGAAAGTTTGGTTATAATTGGGGTATATAGGGTTTTCCGATTACCCATTGGTTTATATACCCTATGTCATGTGACCAAGTCCCCCTATTCACAAATTAAAGCTCGTTATTCTACTCTCAGTTATCTCCCTTTTCCTATCACAATACCGTCATAAATTCCTATCTTCAGCTTGTTGTATAAATGATATCCCAATCTGTTGTGGCCTGTGCGAAGTCTCAAGATTACTACTTGTTCCCTTCTACTAAACTGATAATATTCTACTTGTTAACTTCAACTTAGCTGGTAATATACGTCATTTTTTTGGGGGCGGCCTGGATGCTCTGCTTCCCACTTGCTCCTTTATCTACTCTTGATTAAACTCTTTTGCATAGATTAAAAGTTGATGGCCAGTTGAGGTTAATCAGTAATTCTTTATATGGTCCAAAAATGTATATTTGTATCAATAATAAAAGTGATTGATAAAGCTGGGTTTTTTTTTTTCTTCACCTATTTTATCTCATCGGAGGCCGATGGGAACTACACAAGATACATATGCTTTGTGCATTAAAAGAATATTTTAAAAAGTAGCCTAGCATATTCGTGAAAAATTAATCATTTTTCTGGAACCTTCAGGGTAAGAGAGAAGAGGTAGTCCAACACACACATCGGGAAGAGAGCTGGAGACAGAAGTGAGGAAAACGTGGAAAGACCTTGACCTAATGGCACGTGACATGAGAACCTGACATGTGTTTGTTGAAGGCCTTTGCTCATTGGGGAGCTAGAGGGTATTGACTGGTTGATTGAAGATCGTTGAAATATAGAGAATGACAGAAGCTGAGTGGGCAGAGGATGGATTGAGAAGTGAGGCTATTTTTACCAATGACTGTAAATAACGCAGCTAGTTTATGAATCAGACGGTTCAGAACAGCTTTGTTGTCGCTGATCTGAACTGAACAGTATGTTAACATCCCCCATAAAACCAATTATTATTTAAGTAATTTTTCGTGTTTTGTCTAAGGTAAAGTCTTACTTCCTTTCCTGTTAAATTAGGCAGTACGAAAGTAGGTAGTTCATACTGCTTCCAATCGGGGCAGGAAATTTGGCCCGTCTAATATCGACTATTCTTGTAAGTCATTTTCAAAGGGTAGTTAAGAAAACTGAATGGTAGTCATTATTTGTTGAACCTAAACATGAAGTTCATAGACTTTCACTTATAAGTAATTTCTCTTGACAATTTATGAAATATTTCAGATGGAAAATTGGCAAAGTAACAAATTATTTACGATGGATACAGTTCGTTTTTTTCTATCATATAGGTGTAAGTCGACAAATCCATTAATAGATAGACATATGGTTTACAAACAAAAGGATAGATATGCAGATAGTGCGACGGACAGACAGACGGATTAACGGAGCGAGGAATGGATGGATGAGTAGTTAGATACATATTTAATTATATAGACAGAGAGACAGGTAGAGGCAGATAGACTGATAGACAGTTAGATAGATAGATAAATAGATAGATAGATAGATAGATAGATAGATAGATAGATAGATAGATAGATAGATAGATAGATAGATAGATAGATGGACGGACGGAGGGACGGACGAACGGACAGACAGATAAATAAATAGATAGATAGATATATAGATAGATAGATGGATGGATAGACAGACAGACAGAAAGACAGACAGATAGATAGATAGACAGACAGACAGACAGACAGATAGATAGATAGATAGATAGATAGATAGATAGATAGAAAGATAGATAGATAGATAGATAGATAGATAGATAGATAGATAGATAGATAGATAGATAGATAGATAGATAGATAGATAGATAGATAGATAGATAGAATGATAGATTGATAGGATAGATAGAAATGTATGTGCAGTTAAAAAGATACCGGATATGAAGGACACAGTAAAGTAGAGAAATGTTGTATGTACAGTTAGAAAGTAACCAGATAGGTCACGGTAAAGATGAGAAATGTTGTATGTGCAATTAGAAAGTTACCAGATAAGTCATGGTAAAGTGGAGAAATGTTGTATGTGCAGTTAGAAAGTTACCATATAGGTCTCTTTGTTGTGGAGAAAGTTGTATGTGCAGTTAGAAAGTAACAAGATAGGTCACGGTGAAGTGGCGAAATGTTGTAAGTGGATTTAGAAAGATACCAGATAGGGCACAGTGAAATGGAGGAACGTTATATGTGCATTTATGAACATACCAAATAAGGCACGGTGAAGTGGGGGAACATTGCATGTACAGTAAAAAAAAATAAACGCAACAGAGCGGAGAAACGGAGCAATGGTGAATGTGCCGTTAGAAAGATACCAGAAATGGAACTGTGGAATGGAAACATGCTGCATGCTCAGAAAAATACCAAGAAAGGCTACAATGGACTTGAGTATGTGCAGTGGTAAGCCTCACGTGCTCGATGTACTGATGGAAACAAAACAAGAAGTGAGAAATTAAGGTACATTGCAGTACGGATAAGTAGAAGTCTCTGGAACCATCTAAAATACTTCTGCTTATCCGAAATTTTGCTTACCAGGTGTTTGCTCAGAGCTGGACATTTTGCGGTCAGAATAAGAGAGAAAGTAAAAAGTAATTATTTACAACTGTTTCATCATTTGATAAGCATTGTTGCATCTTTTTCACTTGTCATAAGCAAATTAAAAGTATAAAGTATAGCATCATGTCCTTTGTTTGTACCATAGGCGCAAAAAGCAAAATATTTAAAACTACATATCCTATAATCAAACACAGTGCACACGTTTTTAATCCACAGCATAATCCACAGCAGCATCAGCTAGGTACATCAAAATCTTAGCATTGAATCTTAGAAGCAGTAGCCACAGAAGAGAAATTGTAGCGAAAGGTTTTTAAGAGTATAGTTAGTCAGTAGTAGTCACTGATAGAACAGAAAAAGAATATAGTCCCAGTGTCAGAGAGGAGCACTGGTATCACAGGATAGTCACGACTGTGAAGGTCTCTATTTCAGATAGTAATCAGATAAAAGTTAGAGTTTAAGATGCTAACTTTGATAGTAACTAACCTATGATAATCAACAATTCAGTAAAAACTCAAAATTCAACAATATAAAATAGATAAGACGGAGAATTACAATTACTGAATCATTTATTATGTTTATCTATCTTTTGTTTTCTTCTTGTGCAAATATGAACGGCGAAATGATGAAAATTGAATGAATAAAAATTAATTACAAATTTACTTGATAGTTGAGTGACACTCAATAACTAAATTAGAAGTCCTTTCTGAAATATTTAAAATAACATAGAATGGTCATCCAAATGTTCCTTGATCACTAAAGTATCTCTTGTCTGGTCTGTTATTTCAGAACTGTTTTCTCTTCATAACACAATAGTTAATTCGCTTTTGTGACCACTCATAATGGTTGGTTAAATTGCTACACTGAATACTTAACATTAAGCTCTGTGCATGTTCTGTGGTTATACTTCACAGCAATATCAGTTGTAGGTCTGGCACTAGACCACCAAGCACTGATGGGGCCTAGGACTTAAATCTAGAAAGCAATATCTGATGCTCCTGAGTTGGTCCAGGAAGGCACTATTGATCTAGGATTCTAGACCTCTGATGTAGTTTGACACGAATGAAACTGGAGACAATATGTGACAAGTGGCTAGCCTTTGGTCATAGTTTCCACAAGCCTACGTGTCCATGAATTATAGTGTTCAGCACGTGTGCATGTATAAGAATGATACATGGATCAGTTCTGATCAGGATAGCGAGGCAAGACAGGTGTCTAACTGCATAAAACATTCTAAAATAACACATGAATAAATCTAATACATTTTTTAAAAATCATGATGCTACCTTCGCCTTCCACATTCTGGAGTGCAAAGTCAATTATTCCAGTATAATAACTTTTAATTGACCACTCCAATTGGCAATCATGATAATCGTTGGTATGCATCCAATTCCTTCATACATTCACAACTCAATTTCAGTTCAGTCATCTGGTCTGATCCTGATACAATTCTATCACAATAATCTGCAATAAAACAACTTATTTATTCATAAATTTACATACCTCTAGAATAGATACAAAGTACAGAACAGACTCAGTTTGGTGAAGTAGAGCTGCATGGCAAACAGATGGTACAAGGTATAGCCTTGGCGAGCGTCTCCTTCCTTCAGTCTATCTGTCTTCTGCCTCTGCTGTGTGTGTTTAAAATTTGAAATGTCCGCTGCTGGCCTTTTTATAGGGTGCGTGCGGGTGTATCGGAGAGCGAGACGTCGTTTCAGTTTGCAGACTGTGTAGTTTTGTAGACTCGAGCGAGTTTGTGTTAGCTGGGTCCAGAAATCTTCTTCATCCTTCTCAACCCTGTTACCCTTGACTTTTATCTATATCTCCTTTTTCTTTACATAACTTCTGCTTTCCTTTTATATGAAGCTTTCCATAATTGGTTACTACTTTGATTTATACCAAATTTTGAAAGACGATCGATACAGCAGTTTTCATCATGCTGGCGCCTTTACCGTCAATTTTCTCCAAAAGTAATACACACAGCAACTATTCCCTTGGAATGAATATAGCTGGTTTTATCCCTCAAAAAACGAAATCACTGTCATAACTTTCTGTCTCTCCATTCACTTTCACGACACACGAATCCATTGTGTTCTAACACACTTTCCTTTTCCTCTGCAGATCGCCATTGAAAAACCGGTTCGTCAACAAGCGAACTTCGCGGTTTTTTATTGGTTGCCTCTTTTTCCCTTCTTTCTATCATAACAAGGCATTTGTGTTTACATCACGTTACAGAAATACTAAAACAAAATAGCAGTTACCAGCATCAGCATGACAAAACATTTTTATATGTTGAATGTATATAACATCATAAAGATTTTAAAAAAAATCAGAACTATCAATGAAATCAAGAAGGTAAAGCACTATTGTTAAGTCATGTTTCTGAGTGGAAGTTAAGTGTTTGGGATTTTTATGTACGGGTCTGATTTTTTATAGACACGCTAGTAAACACGTTTAAAGTTATGAGATGATTTTTTTATTTGGGTGCTTGAACATAGCTCAACTGAGTATGTGTTAGTTTTTTTTAAACATAAAGAAAGTGTTCAAATGTTCTGAGTAGTTGGGGGCGAGATACGGGTGAGCTGAGCTCACATCTCAAGCTGTTAGTTCGCGCTTGAGTGAAGATGTACTGAGTTGTATTGAGAAACAATAATCTCGGTCATTAGGTATCTGGCAGAGCTTCGAGACGGTTTTTATAGTCTCGCTAGTGTGTACAGAGTGTTTTTTGAAGGAAAGAGATTCAATATATTATTAATGCCATGGATTATACCGGCTATTACCATTTATAATGAATTGCTGTTAATGCAACCAATTTCTGACGGATTATATATTATTACCATTTATGATGAGTTGCTGGTGATGCACTCACTTTCTGACGGATTGTATGCTATGTCGATTTACGATGAGTTGCTGGTGTTGCACTCAATTTATCTATGGATTATACCTACTATCTTACCTCGTGATTTGCTGTGATCTGTTGTCCATGATGTCAACGTTACTGTCGTAAATAAACTGTGTATAAGTTGAAAACTAATTCGTCTTACCCGTTGGTCTGTTTCCTGACCTAACGTTACTGTTGTGTGGGTTTACATCAGACGTTTACAAATCTTAAGAACTCATGACATTCGCTCACATATTAAACACTGTCGGCCACTGCTAGTAAGCCCGACATTGCTGACGTCAACATTGCCAGCTGTGAGAGACAGTAGCACTATCTCTGTCATACAACCCTTACACATACACCAACCGAAGTGGCAGCCAAAAGAATCGTGCAACAGAAGTGATGGCCTGTGTGGCCTGTAATAGAAGGGATGACCCAAAAACAACAGTAACAGAAGTGGTGACTCCAGTGATATGGGGTACGATACCAAGAACAGAAGTAGTTGGACAGTATCGCCCCATAAACATCTAACAGAAGTGTAACAGCATTCCTCAGAACAACCAATAACAGAATTTTTGGTGATGTACAAGTCAAGTTATACAGTGTTGCCAGTGCGAGTTTTCGTGTACAAGTTTTTCAACTAGACGTCAACCAGTACGTTTCAAGGACCTGAGAAGCTAGGAGATCCAGTCTACAGACCGTGTGATACCCGATGCCCATCGTTGTCGTTGTCACGAAGGCCGGGAGTCCTCTTTTGAAGATAAGTGGTTTTTGTATGTGCACTGTGCCACTGTTATATGTTAACGAGCCTTTCTTGATAGCGTGTACTGTTTGTTCTATTTATTGTTCTATGTTCCATGTTTATGCGGGTTTAGTTGGGAGGTGACTTACGGTAGGAAACATCCCAGTTTTCATTCCAGGGCCTACGTAAGCGTTCTTTAGGGATACTCTTGCAGATTTCCCTCAGTGGAAATTTCCAGCGAATTTTTGCTGATGGATTTTCAGTCCACTGTGTTGGTGATCTGTGACACCATTGTTTAGGTGTGACGAACTGTTTTATTGTTGTTATTGTGGTATTTTTTTCGCTGTGCCTTAGTTTCTTGATTAATTTGGTTGTGATTGTGCATCTAATCTTACTATCATTTATTTCTATACAAATTATTTGTTTATACACTGTGCTGTTGCTTGTCTTGTTACTCCTCTCGCAGTGTCATTGCATTCTTTGCAATATTTTTTCTTTAGTTCTGCTTTCTTGTTTATTTGATTCTGCGAACGTTATCATTTGTTCTTCGGTATTTCGTCTTGGGTTTTGTCATTTTCCGTACCTTCATCATGTATTTCTTGTCTTAATTTTATGCACGACTTTATAATTGATTTGTAATTATATGCTATATATTTGTATACAAGTTCTATAAGCAAGGATTTGCAAGTGTGGTGTATTACAGATAACCTTACTTGCTACCACATTTATACCTCAGTCAGGCTTATTCTGGAATATTGTGATGACTACGTTGAATGTCTAGGGTTATGATAATGATGAAGTGTATGTTCACAACAACCAACCAACAGATAAACAATTTAATTTTATTCACAATACTTTACAACACTCACATACATAGAACACTCTATAAGACTATCTTAATAACTCACGTGTAACTTTTAAAAATATGTATTAATTCCTGTCAATAATAGATATCCTGATTCAACTACAAAGTGACTCAGGAATCACAATCAAATGTAATCATAAGTTGTATGTACACAATTTATAGATAGGATCTTTGTATTGACATATATTATTATTGCACTATGTGTGTAAGTTGTGCTGTAGTACTATGAGGTAATACTGGCTTGTCAAGCTAAGTTGTTGTTTGTCATCATGACTTCAAGTGTTTGTTTCTGGTGGAAATAATATTGGTAAGGTTCACAGTGTCTTTTGATTTGAAACAAATAAATGTCCCTCTTGAATTAAGGTACAGTCACTTTTAGAGGGGGGTTATACACAAGATTGAGCTGCTCTGGCCACACTCTTAACTTCTGTGTGGGCGGCAGGAAACAGTCTCCACTGCTCGCTTTCTTCACCGTTTCCTTGAGAAACAATACTGGTCGCTATCTTGACCAAGGAGTATGCTACCAGCCTCTGGATTCAGCAAAACTCAGACCAGGTGCTGCCTCAATACATTAGGACCTCGGTCCCTGAAACAAGAAGGTTGTACCTCCTACTTCAGAACTAATTTATAATCTATTTCCACACTGAAGCACAATACATAACAAACACCGAGTTCAGCGTGGTAGGCCAACTGTTAGCTTCTCATGTAACACATTCACCAGTATTCCTCTCCCTAATGGTTACAACGCCTCTGCAATTCCAGCATTATTTCCTTATATTCAATAAGATAGGTGTCATAGTACTATTTGGCAATCCCATATAGGCCTATGCAGTTATACTCCCCTCCGACAAGTTTTGTTCCTGGTGGAGCAATATCTAGGTTTTGCCTTTTGGTTATTACTGAACCACACACATACAGACATACATTATCAATTCACGTTCAATTTTCATCAAAAAGATATCAAATAGGGCTAGCTTACCACAATTCATGGAAATAATAAACAAATACGTTGACTGGCGATGAATTATGGCACAATTCCGATCTGCCTCTGTCCCAGGCTTTCATAAGAAAAATATGAGCTGGATCTCAACGCACTTGCTTCTCAGTAAGTTTATTTTCAAAATGTGGCACTGAACTGACGCTCCTAATTGACTATATTAAATGGTCTAGCCAATAAGACCATGTTTACAAAAGTATTTGAAAAAAAGTACCCTTCCTACCGTTTCCCGTAACAACCAAAAATAGTATTTGCAATCGACTAATCATGTTTAGGCTTACATATTCTTCCAGCCAATCAAATCGGATTTAACTTGTTGGCCTATTTCCTGTAAAATAGTGGTTTTAAAACATGCCAGCGAGCAAATTTGATCTTGTGTTGTCTGACACCATCACTCTAGTATTATGGCTATAATTTGTTAATTATTAGACTAATTGCTTAACACCTAACATATTCTTTGTCAGCAAGTCCTAAGGCACCCAAATATATAAGTTTTAAGGGAGCTAAGTGGCTGCGTTCAAAATATGTATTTTCTTCTAGGATAGTCGTGCTGTTACCACCTCCTCACTTCCAAACTATGGGGTGTCTTCTGTACTGTCAGGATTTCAGACGTAAAACAGTAGAATGTCATGTTTCCTAATAAGCATTAAACATGTTTTTTAAAACCTAACCGTGTATTGGTAGTGTATTTTGTCACTGTTTATTTGAAAAAAAGTTAGTGCTTCATGCCTTACGCGTTGGGGGTGGCATTAATATTAATCGCGAGACTGTGGTAGTATTGCATGCGTTCCTCCTTCTCTCTCTCTCTCTCTCTCTCTCTCTCTCTCTCTCTCTTCTAAGCTCGTCTGTCTTTTCTTTACGCAGTGTATAAAATGAAATTAATGCTAGTATTTTATCTAGGTCATTAAGCAGTGTGCGTAACTCAAGGTTTTCTAAGAAACACAGTACCGGTTTTATTTTTTTGAAACGCGTGTATGCTGCTGTAGGCTTTACTATCAAACGTGAAAGCGTTACAATTATGCAGACGAAGTAGAAAAAGGGGGATTTTTGTAAGCCATTGTAACAGCACTGGTCTTTTACCATTCTTCTTTCCTTTTATTGAATTAATTCGTTAGGCTTTACATTTACTTTTTTATTTAGATATGTGGATTTAGAATGTTTCACGACAAATTCTCCCCACTTAAAACAGACGTTATATGTCAGTCTATAATTCTATATACACATAGAGAAATTTATTATTATTCCTGGGGCTTACGGTGATTTTCATCACACGGATGGCGGCTTAGAAAATCCGCATCACCGGTTCGCTAATTTTATTTTTATCATGGATTAATGCAGGTGGGTCAATTCAAAGTAGGCACGACTCAAGAAATCTGCCCCAGACCTCTGCAATCCAAGAACCCATTTCAGATATGTTACTGTACAGCTGCAAGTGTTACGGCTTGTCTTACTACTGCTTAGCAATCAATATTCACCATTTTTTTTTCTTTTTTTTTCTGAGTCTGCTCAACGACATGTCCAGAGAAGATTAGATGTTCCTCAAATTATACGTTATGAGGAGTTGATCTATATGGTGATATCTGAGTTGTGTAGTGGAACCAATAATTTCCTGATCAGCCTTAATAAACACTCGGACTATCCTCAATTCAAAAAGCAGCAAGGGAGACACTCTGCTCCTCCGAAATGTTCCTAGCCGACAATTTGTCTGATCTCAGGCTTTACTGGAATCTGATAGTATCCTTTACTCAGATCCACTTTTGAGAAATATTTAGCTTTATTTAGCCTGGCAAACAACTGATTTGTATCCGGCAATGGATCCACCTGACCTTCTGTGATAGCATTCAGTCTCCTGTAATCTATACAGAGTCTATGTTCTCCAGAGGGTTTCCTTAAGAGTACCACACTGGAACTATACGAAGATTCACTGTGTGAAATTATTCCTTCCTTCAACAGATAGTCTATCTCTTCCTTCAAGGCTTTCTCCTTAGCAAAAGGAATCGAATAGGCTTTCATACAGACAGGTGTGGGGTCTATCAGTTTCATATCATATTCCAATAAGTTTGTATGCCCCGGTCCGTCCGTTAGCACCTCTGTATGATCATCTAAAACCTGTTGCACTCTCTTCTTCTGATCTTTCGTTAAGTGTGTACTGATTTTCACCTGTGCAGCTGTCTCACAGGGGTGTAATGGATATTCAAATGATGAAAGTGGTTCCTTTTTCATCTCCATTGCGATGGACAAGGTCAACAAGTGTGTCTCTTCCTGATTTTCTCTTTCCAAATATTTCTTCAGGAGATTCACAAGATAGATTTTTTCTTTCCCCTTCTTATCTATCTTATAATTGGTTCTAGACACCTTCTCTAGAACTGTATATGGACCTTGCCATCCAATTTGTAACTTATTCTGACTACCGGGTAGAAGAAGCAGTACCTTCTCTCCCACTGCCAATCTCTGTCTTTAGCATTCTTGTCTATTTTTCCAAGCACTGGTAGGGTCTCTTCCACTAGAAGCACTGTAGTGATGATTTTTCTTTCCAGAATCATCCTGCACCAAACGACCGCTACCAATTTTTCTCGTGGGGCTGTCTCCCCACTTAGAATTCTTGATGAGAGATTTCCTCTCTACGTCTTCTTCCTCCAGTTTACATAAGTCCGATTGAGGGATTGTCGGCTTATCCTGGGGTAAGACATCTTTTTGCACTCGCTGCATAGTAGCCATTGTAAAACAGTCAATCGAAGATTGTCCGTGAAAAATGCTTCCCATTCCACTTGGTCCACGTTATTTAATTTATTTTTCTGTTCAGTGTCAGGCCTGCGTTTGCCCCGTGGCGTGTCCAGGTCCTGATCAATATTCCCATTTGTGGGTGTTCCCTCATGTGCTATGCCACATCTCTCTACAAAATTTTCAATGTCCCACCTTGCCTTGGGCCAATAATAATTTTGAGCCACCTTTTGAATGATGGTACCTATTTTCTCATGGTCCCCATCTTGTTTCACATGTAAGCTCCTTATTAATTCTGCCCTATACCTTTTTGGAAGTACCAGCTGTCCCTGACCTTCGGATCTAGTCCCAGTCTTCCGGTATATCAGGTGGTTCTTCATGTAGAAGTCTCCTTTTCCTGGAGGTGTGTGACCATGGGACAATTTCCTAAAACAAGGCTTGAGGGTCTTATCTCCAGCCTGTGCCTTCCTTATCTCTTCTGGAGTGGTATTTATCATAATATCCTCCTCCTGTCTAGAGGTTGAACTGACCTGAAGGGTGGCCATTACTATAGGGTTCCTTCTGCAACGGTCAGTGTCATGATTGTTCATATGACAATTCTTACACCACCTCCTTTTTTTGTTGAAAGATTTTCTTTCATCAAGTTTCCTTTCATCGAATTGTGGGGTTTTATTTTTATTGTCATACCGTGGCCTATCAAACTGGTGCTTACCTTTGTTCTGATCTCTAGGATCAAATTTATTAAAGTTCTGTGGTGCCTTAAAATTATCTACCTGTTTCTTTTTATTACTTGTTACCTCTGCCTGAGCTGCTTGATACCTTTCAGCGACATTCAGTTACTCACCCAGTCTCTCTGCACCTTGTTCCATGAGAAACTTTCTCAGGTCTGGAGCCATGGACTCTCTTAGTTGTTCTATAAGGATCATTTCCTTAAGATCTTGGATTTTCCCCAGAGAAGTCCATTTCTCCAAGTATGTCTCTAACCGTGCAGAGAACTGGTGATAGGTTTCACCTGACAGTAGTTTAGCATTCCTAAATTTTTTCCTATAAAATTCACCATTCTTTTCATATCTTAACAAAAGAGCCTGCTTTAGCATGTCATAATTTTCTTGATCACCTCTGCTCATTTTTGCAAAAACTTCATAAGCTGCACCACGAAGCCCTTGTGATAACTTTAAGCTCCACCTTTCTCTCTCTAACCCATATGTGGTAGCTAATAGTTCATATCTATTTAGATAGCTCTCGATATCATCTTCTTTCTCAACAAAATGATCTAAATGAAAATTCATAGCTGAGGTTGAGGCTCCCTGACTAGCAGAGGCATCAGAGGTAAAGGGACTGGCGCCATTTTCAGGAGCATGGCTTTGAAACTCAAACTCCCTTAGTCGTAACTCGTGTTCCCTTTGTAATCTCTTCTCTTCTGCTTCCCTTTGTAATCTCTTGTCTTCTGCTTCCCTTTCTGCAGCCTGTCTCCGTTCTTCTCCTTCGGCCTCCAATTGGACCTTCTTAGCCTCAGCCTCCAATTGTAACTTCTTAGCCTCAGCCTCAATCTGCAACCTCTTAATTTCTTTTTCCGCCTCTATTCTCTTATCTTCGGCCAATCTATCAGATTCTAATTTTCTTTCAGCCTCTTTTTCTAATCTTTTTTCTTCACGTTCAATAAATTTGTCACATTTAGTAGTGACATAAGCAATCATAACTTGCCCGTCCATTCCTAACTCTTTAGCAGCCTGCACAGCAGCAGATCGAAATTTTGCTAGGTCCGCCATTTTCTAACAGGCAAATGTAAACAATTCAATCTATAAATAACTATCTAAGGACAACCACAGGCACTGAGAGCTCAACCTTATTTTTCCACCCAAGAATACCTTTTTAATTTTTATAATTTCCCGAAGTGAATTACTCCCAATATATATGCTAGGGGAAGGTTCAATATACCCGGGAGCGAGACCCCAATATATGTGGTAAAGTGGGATGTTATAAATATTTATAGGGGACTTAGTGTACTGACTGAGATCAGCTGTGAAGGTATCTGTATCTAATAAGTGTGGTGTATTACAGATAACCTTACTTGCTACCACATTTATACCTCAGTCAGGCTTATTCTGGAATATTGTGATGACTACGTTGAATGTCTAGGGTTATGATAATGATGAAGTGTATGTTCACAACAACCAACCAACAGATAAACAATTTAATTTTATTCACAATACTTTACAACACTGTGACACTCACATACATAGAACACTCTATAAGACTATCTTAATAACTCACGTGTAACTTTTAAAAATATGTATTAATTCCTGTCAATAATAGATATCCTGATTCAACTACAAAGTGACTCAGGAATCACAATCAAATGTAATCATAAGTTGTATGTACACAATTTATAGATAGGATCTTTGTATTGACATATATTATTATTGCACTATGTGTGTAAGTTGTGCTGTAGTACTATGAAGTAATACTGGCTTGTCAAGCTAAGTTGTTGTTTGTCATCATGACTTCAAGTGTTTGTTTCTGGTGGAAATAATATTGGTAAGGTTCACAGTGTCTTTTGATTTGAAACAAATAAATGTCCCTCTTGAATTAAGGTACAGTCACTTTTAGAGGGGGGTTATACACAAGATTGAGCTGCTCTGGCCACACACTCTTAACTTCTGTGTGGGCGGCATGAAACAGTCTCCACTGCTCGCTTGCTTCACCGTTTCCTTGAGAAACAATACTGGTCGCTATCTTGACCAAGGAGTATGCTACCAGCCTCTGGATTCAGCAAAACTCAGACCAGGTGCTGCCTCAATACATTAGGACCTCGGTCCCTGAAACAAGAAGGTTGTACCTCCTACTTCAGAACTAATTTATAATCTATTTCCACACTGAAGCACAATACATAACAAACACCGAGTTCAGCGCGGTAGGCCAACTGTTAGCTTCTCATGTAACACATTCACCAGTATTCCTCTCCCTAATTGTTACAACGCCTCTGCAATTTCAGCATTATTTCCTTATATTCAATAAGATAGGTGTCATAGTACTATTTGGCAATCCCATATAGGCCTATGCAGTTATACTCCCCTCCGACAAGTTTTGTTCCTGGTGGAGCAATATCTAGGTTTTGCCTTTTGGTTATTACTGAACCACACACATACAGACATACATTATCAATTCACGTTCAGTTTTCATCAAAAAGATATCAAATAGGGCTAGCTTACCACAATTCATGGAAATAATAAACAAATACGTTGACTGGCGATGAATTATGGCACAATTCCGATCTGCCTCTGTCCCAGGCTTTCATAAGAAAAATATGAGCTGGATCTCAACGCACTTGCTTCTCAGTAAGTTTATTTTCAAAATGTGGCACTGAACTGACGCTCCTAATTGACTATATTAAATGGTCTAGCCAATAAGACCATGTTTACAAAAGTATTTGAAAAAAAGTACCCTTCCTACCGTTTCCCGTAACAACCAAAAATAGTATTTGCAATCGACTAATCATGTTTAGGCTTACATATTCTTCCAGCCAATCAAATCGGATTTAACTTGTTGGCCTATTTCCTGTAAAATAGTGGTTTTAAAACATGCCACTGAGCAAATTTGATCCTGTGTTGTCTGACACCCTCACTCTAGTATTATGGCTATAATTTGTTAATTATTAGACTAATTGCTTAACACCTAACATATTCTTTGTCAGCAAGTCCTAAGGCACCCACATATATAAGTTTTAAGGGAGCTAAGTGGCTGCGTTCAAAATATGTATTTTCTTCTAGGATAGTCGTGCTGTTACCACCTCCTCACTTCCAAACTATGGGGTGTCTTCTGTACTGTCAGGATTTCAGACGTAAAACAGTAGAATGTCATGTTTCCTAATAAGCATTAAACATGTTTTTTAAAAACTAACTGTGTATTGGTAGTGTATTTTGTCACTGTTTATTTGAAAAAAAGTTAGTGCTTCATGCCTTACGCGTTGGGGGTGGCATTAATATTAATCGCGAGACTGTGGTAGTATTGCATGCTTTCCTCCTTCTCTCTTTCTCTCTCTCTTCTAAGCTCGTCTGTCTCTTCTTTACGCAGTGTATAAAATGAAATTAATGCTAGTATTTTATCTAGGTCATTAAGCAGTGTGCGTATCTCAAGGTTTTCTAAGAAACACAGTACCGGTTTTATTTTTTTGAAACGCGTGTATGCTGCTGTAGGCTTTACTATCAAACGTGAAAGCGTTACAATTATGCAGACGAAGTAGAAAAAGGGGGATTTTTGTAAGCCATTGTGACAGCACTGGTCTTTTACCATTCTTCTTTCCTTTTATTGAATTAATTCTTTAGGCTTTACATTTACTTTTTTATTTAGATATGTGGATTTAGAATGTTTCACGACAGAATGGAAGCTTAAGATAAAAACTTCAAATGAAACCTCAGAAACTTCAAATAGAAACGGAAAAACAGAAACTTCAAATGGAAGTTGAAGATAAAAAGCTTCAAATGGAAGCTCAGAAACTTCAAATGGAAGCTGAAGATAAAAAACTTCAAATAGAAACTGAAAAACAGAAACTTCAAATGGAAGCTGAGAAATATAAACTTCAAATGGAAGCTACTGAGAACGAAAGCCGTAACTTCACGAGCAGAAGTTGTTCTTTATGGAACTTGAGGAAATGAAGGTATTGAATGACAATAATACACACAATGCTCCAGACACTCAAACAACTTCACATAAGAACAATTCTGGGTTTTATAAGATCAGGTTGCCTCCTTTTAGACGTACCTCCGATGACGTGTTATTCTATCTGAATAGGTTCGAACTCACATGTGAATCTCACAAAATAGATAAGTCGGAATACTGTACACG
This sequence comes from Oreohelix idahoensis, assembly GCA_024509875.1. NCBI lineage: Eukaryota > Metazoa > Mollusca > Gastropoda > Stylommatophora > Oreohelicidae > Oreohelix > Oreohelix idahoensis. The sequence continues at coordinate 30,885 of JAMPIV010008131.1, read as the reverse complement.
ACTAATGGAACTCTTTTCAGGCGAAGCTATGACAGCTGTAAGTATGTTGGAAGGACCTGATAAGAATAACTACGATACTGTCAGAGCTGTTTTATTAAAAAAAATCAACTTGATGAAGACGGCTATCGTCTCCGCTTGAAATCTCTGTTGCCGGAGACTGGAAAAGATTTTTCAGAATTTATAGCAAATATACGTCTTACGTTCTCACGATGGGTTGAGCTCTCAAAAATTGAGCACACATATGAAGCCCTCATGGACTTATTGCTTCGTGATAAAGTCATGTCGTCAGTTAACGCTTCTTTTCTGTCCTTTCTACATGAGCGAAAGCCAAAAAACTTGAATGATACGGATCAATATTGTCGCCAATACGTAACTGCACTCCCAAATGTAATTGTGAGCCACTCTCAAGTCAGAGAGGGTTTACCCGTGGCTTGGGGGGGGGGGGGGGGGGGGGGGGGGGGGGGGGGGGGGGGGGGGGGGGAGGGGGGGGGGGGGGGGGGGGGGGGGGGGGGGGGGAAAGGGGTTCGGCAATACCATATGGTTCTAATTTTCGCCGTAGATTACAAAGTGTTGATCGCAATTTTGGTAAGGGAGATTATCGTGATTATAGACAGTACCAAGGGAGCCCATCACGTAGTAATTCTCCTTCTCCAAGAAACTGGAGACAATTTAATGGACCTCAACATTTTGGTTCCAACAATTCTGGAAATTATGGAAGGGATAACTACACTAGGGATTATCAATCAACCTTACAGTAATTTTTCTCGAAGCCAACAAAATTCATCTAATAGATATTTTGATCCAAGAGGAAATAGTTATCGCAAAAATTCTCACTGGGGTTCAAATCAGAATAATGGTCCCAATAGAGAAAATAACAATGGTCCCAATAGAGACAATAGTCATAATCGATCTCGATATGGTGGTAGATCTCCAAATGATAGATCGCATCGCCATGCTAACTCTGCTCAACAGGAGCCTCAGGATATTGTTAATCAGGGTAACGGTAATAATAATGTTACTAATGCTACTGCTTGTTCTGCTTTCGATTTCAATCGCGCATCGCAGTGCCCTGAGTGCACAACTTTATTCCAGCCTACAGCGATGACTACCTTGAGTTGTGGTCATCCTCTACCTACTCGTCCTGCCTTGTCTGCACATGATGGAACAGGGTCTCTTACCCTACACAAGGGATTTGTAAATAGTAATCCCGTCTCAGTACTCTTTGATTCGGGATGCACGTCTGTTGGAATTAGGCAGTCTCTAGTTCACCCATCTTGCGCCATAGGTAATGTGGTGAAATGTGTGACATTCGGAGGTACAGTTGAGACTTTTCATACTGCCATCGTCCACATTGCCACACCATTTTTTACTGGTTATATACACGCATGTATGCTCAGGACCCCTATCGAAGACCTTACTGTCGGACAGATTCATGGTATAAAGATATGTACTCCGGTACAAATTGCTGCTTGGGAACGGCAACATCACCTTACTGATGCAACATTAACAACTATGCCGTACGTCATTGCGCACACTCAGATTGTTACTTGCTTTTTCTGGTGTATGTATTTTATACGACGCATTGTCCTCAATGCAGTAATGCAGCGCATTGTCCTCAGTGCGACTTGCTTCTCACGCTGCTATTTTTCTCGGACACTTTTATCGCCCTTTATTATTGATAATTTCAATTCAGTCTGTGCTAATTTCACTGCTACCCTTTCTCGTTTATCGGAGGAAGGTTCGACTAACACCATACAGTGGTCTGAAGTTTGCACGGCCACATCCGGTAGGTTAAAGTTAAAGTTAACTTTTTTTTTCTCTAATAATATCCTACCGTTACCAAACAGGAATTTTCATTTGATTATTCGCAGGAACGCCTTTTCGATGGGAATCGGAGCTGTTTTGTTACATGATTATGCAGGTACTCAACAACCTGTTTTACGTATTGTCCTACCATTGACTGAATTTGAGCGTCGATACTCTGCGATAGACATCAATATGTTGGACAATTCAAGATCTCCAAGAGACGCTGTCGCCTTGCGCCCGTTGGACTTCAACATTCAAGCCATTCGGAATTCTGACGCCGCAGTGGATGATTTTTGTCTCAACACGCTCACAAGACTTTCCAAGGCTGCTGGCGCTTTGATATTGCACATAACTAATTGAGGACATTGTGTTCTTTGACTTTCATGTGACACGTTATTAGCATATTATTCATACACAACAGTGTGTTGATGAACATTGAACGAGTGACAATAGTATTGACAATAGTATTTAAACTTAACGTATCATTACGATACATTTTGGTAGAGAACATTTACCAAGTGTGTATTTTTTTTTCTTTTCTGACATTGTTATTTATTTGCATTACCCATCACTTAGTTGTGCACCAGTAGTAACTGTTTATACGCGGTATTAGTTTCTGATTTCAGTAATAAGCTCATTATTAGTACTTAATAAGTTAATTAACTTGTTTCTCTTGCCTATTATGCTCTATTTAGATTGTAGCTTTCTTTTCTGTTTTATATATGTATTGCTTTTTGTTCCATGCTGTTTTGCCATACTTGTATTTATTTACACACAATCCGTTGATTAATTTAAATTGTTACCATGTTGTATCATTGCTTTCTTTTACTACACACATTTCATTGCCGGTCATTCTTCATTTCATTTCATCTCCTCTTTTCACTTTCCACTTATTGGTTCATAGTTAGTCTATACTTGATATACTTCATCTTTGTTTGAATTTGATGTTTGATCCTCTTAGCATACTTCATCTTCATACTCCGCACATACTTCCATCCCTCTTTTGTTGGTTTATTGATATGACTTAACATATAGTATAATTCTCTGTTGTACATAATAGAATTTGATCGACCTCACATTTTTGTTTGATGTAATTTAAAAAAAAAAATTTGATATCATTTTTTTTCCCCGGCGGGTCGGTGTAATCTGTTAAGTAATGTTTTTGAGTGGGAGTTAAGTGTTTGGGATTTTTATGTACGGGTCTGATTTTTTATAGACACGCTAGTAAGCACGTTTAAAGTTATGAGATGATTTTTTATTTGGATGCTTGAACATAGCTCAACTGAGTATGTGTTAGTTTTTTTTTAAACATAAAGAAAGTGTTCAAATGTTCTGAGTAGTTGGGGGCGAGATACGGGTGAGCTGAGCTCACATCTGAAGCTGTTAGTTCGCGCTTGAGTGAAGATGTACTGAGTTGTATTGAGAAACAATAATCTCGGTCATTAGGTATCTGGCAGAGCTTCGAGACGGTTTTTATAGTCTCGCTAGTGTGTCCAGAGTGTTTTTTTTTTTGAAGGGAAGAGATTCAATATATTATTAATGCCATGGATTATACCGGCTCTAACCATTTATAATTAATTGCTGTTAATGCAACCAATTTCTGACGGATTATATATTATTACCATTTATGATGAGTTGCTGGTGATGCACTCACTTTCTGACGGATTGTATGCAATGTCGATTTACGATGAGTTGCTGGTGTTGCACTCAATTTATCTATGGATTATACCTACTATCATACCTCGTGATTTGCTGTGATCTGTTGTCCATGATGTCAACGTTACTGTCGTAAATAAACTGTGTATAAGTTGAAAACTAATTCGTCTTACCCGTTGGTCTGTTTCCTGACCTAACGTTACTGTTGTGTGGGTTTACATCAGACGTTTACAAACCTAAAGAACTCATGACATTCGCTCACATATTAAACACTGTCGGCCACTGCTAGTAAGCCCGACATTGCCGACGTCAACATTGTCAGCTGTGAGAGACAATAGCACTATCTCTGTATCGTTGAGTCTGACGCCCTGTTTCCGTTCACAACCATTTGCAGACTGTCAGGACTAACGTCTGCAGCCCGATCATCATTCATGGATCGCTTTTTCGAAAAAAAAACAAACAAAAAAACTACACGCTGCCACATATACTTTTAATTGTAACTGGATCTTCTGACGAGGCGCGAAGACAAACTTCCGTTTAAGCGAGTCCTAATTTGAGTTGGGACTGAACATTTGCCTCGACTTATCCAAAACCTCAAGTTACAGGGGTCATTTTAACCCGAGGTTTTTAACAAAGCCAAAGAAGACTTTTTGGCCGGGACCTGCAAAACTGCTACATCTTAACCAAAAATCGACTTAAGCGAGTTCTGCTTAAGTGGACCACTCTGTTTTTAAAAAACAAGAACAAGTGTAGAAGTAAACACAAAGCATTAAAACTTCGTGTTTGATTTTATGCTTAGTGAAGCTGTATGTTCTAGTTTTCGGTCATAGTTTGAATATATTTTAAGGGTACTACATTAAAATCTAGTCCAACATAAAAAAAATTAGAATCTTCGATTCAAATGTCAAGCCAATACTATTGTGTGGCACTGAAACATTGAGAACAACAAAAGCTACAACCAAAAAGCTACAGACTTCCATAAACGGTTGCTTGCGTAGAATTGACGGATTGAAGTGGTGCAACAAGATCACTAATGTGGAACAGATGACAAGAATCGACAACTATCAGTGGAACAAGAGGTGACAAGAAGCGACAACTACCAGTCGAACAAGAGATGAGAAAAAGCGACAACTACCAGCGGAACAAGAGATGAGAAGAAGCGGCAACTACCAGTGGAACAAGAGATGAGAAAAAGCGACAACTACCAGTGGAACAAGAGATGAGAAGAAGCGACAACTACCAGTGGAACAAGAGATGAGAAGAAACGACAACTACCAGTGGAACAAGAGATGAGAAGAAGCGACAACTACCAGTCGAACAAGAGATGAGAAAAAGCGACAACTACCAGCGGAACAAGAGATGAGAAGAAACGACAACTACCAGTGGAACAAGAGGTGACAAGAAGCGACAACTACCAGTCGAACAAGAGATGAGAAAAAGCGACAACTACCAGCAGAACAAGAGATGAGAAGAAGCGAGAACTACCAGTGGAACAAGAGATGAGAAGAAACGACAACTACCAGTGGAACAAGAGGTGACAAGAAGCGACAACTACCAGTCGAACAAGAGATGTGAAAAAGCGATAACTACCAGCGGAACAAGAGATGAGAAGAAACGACAACTACCAGTGGAACAAGAGATGAGAAGAAGCGGCAACTACCAGTGGAACGAGAGATGAGAAGAAGCGACAACTACCAGTGGAACAAGAGATGAGAAGAAGCGACAACTACCAGTGGAACAAGAGGTGACAAGAAGCGACAACTACCAGTCGAACAAGAGATGAGAAAAAGCGACAACTACCAGTGGAACAAGAGATGAGAAGAAGCGACAACTACCAGTGGAACAAGAGATGAGAAGAAGACTCTGGAGATGGATAGGACAGGAAACCAGTTAATAGCATTACCAGGCAGTGCCTGTTATGGAATCTCCAGGTTAAGAGCGATAGAGGAAAACCAATGAACACTTGGAGAAGCGAACTTGAGGCACACATGAAAGGCGTGAAAAAGAACATGGAAAGAACGTGATCGGATGGCACAGGACAGGGAGACTTAGCAAACGTTTGTTGAAGGATTATGCTCCTTGGGCAGCTGAAGAGTGAGGATGATGAAGTTGATTACAGAAGTACCTGAAATTACGCTGTATTAAAAAGTAAATAAATAAACGAACGAGAACAGGAAAGTTAACTTACTTCTCAAGGTTTACTTTGATTATTCTGTCTCAATCCTTCACTCAAGTGTTTCCCTTGTCCGCAATCAGCACACTTCTGTTGAGCCAAGGAGGGTCGTTCAAGATAAATCTGATGAAAGTGGACAGTAATTATTACAGTCACTTGAGGTTAGCCTTTGTTTGCGCACTAAAACATCTTTCAGTACCGAAAATCTTGACCGAAACCTCTCACAGACTCTTGAAGTGTAGTGAATTTTCCTGGAAATATATTATAATTTTGCATAATTATTACGGAATAACAATTTTCGAAAGTTATTTATTGCAACATTAAGCACTAAGCACGCACTAAACCATTGATACAAGTGATCAAATACAGGTTTTGCGAAAGATTGCGCTACGACCGTATCAATAAGCGCAAAGAGAAGTAGACAGAGATCACGAAACATGTGGAGAAGAGAGCTTAAGGCATACAGGTATGGGATACAGAAGGAATAGAAAGACCTTGAACGGGGACCTGAAAGGGATTGTTTATTATTGTTATTATTATTACTATTAATATTTGAGCAAATACGCAAGTGTGTCACGTGATGAGATTGAGAAATACACATGCAACTTTAATGAAAAAAGAAAACGAACGAACAAATAAAATCAACAAAACTAAAATTCACTTACTCACATTGAATAGCAACAGAAGTCATGCATTTAAAAAAATATACTTTAAGACATCATAACAGTAAATATACTTTCATAAGCTCACGAAATTGAATCCCGCTGCATTGGAAAAAAAAAGATTTAAAAAAAAAGAGATTGGGAAAGGACCGATAGTTACTGCAAGCAAAAGAAATGAAACAAGCCTAGAATTAATTGGACTGGCCCGCCCAATTCTAACAAATAAAAAGAAGAACAATCTGATAATCTTCATTTAAATCAAATGAAAGAAAGTGATATTTTAGTGTTCCATATTTTTGACAGAATAGTAGAACTACGACGAATAAGAGAACCACAATGAAATGATGGACATTAGTTTGGGCTTTGTCGTTGAAAATGAATTAACTAGAAGATAGAATACAACCCACGAACAAGAAACCAATCAACGGTGGTGTTTATTTCCACGTTATGCCTTCTATAATTCAGTAACATTACTAATTACAAACTATAACTGCAACTATATAGTAAATATAAATTGTGATGTTAAAAATGTGTTTACTGATCAGACGAATCCGTTTAAAACATCAGCCTGGAATTTCCGTTACATAATTTTTACACCACTAACATCAAAACAAAAGTTAGCCTTAATAATCTACGATACAACCTTAGCTGAACAATTTCTCCGCGGTAAAGATCGTGTGTTGGAACTATTTCATTGGTGTACACGTAATGCGTCAGTTTGACCGTTCACGCCAGGGATTTAGCGTTCTTCGCTTCTACTCGCCCTGTCCGTTAAAATTTGTTATCACGCGGAAGGTGAGTAGGACTTTTTGTTAAACGCGAACATTTTCCTGTGTGAAACTCACCGCGGATGGCAAGAACGTCTGATTTTGCTAGGCAGTTCATTAATTATTATTTGCTCTTAAGCCCTCTTGTTAGAGAAAGCAGCTCCTTTTCTTCAGGCGTGTTATGCGAAGAAGATAGTTGGAATTTATAGCGACAACAGGAAAGATTGAAGAAACAAAGAAGCACAACAAAGAGAGAGGGTGCTGGACAATTAGACTTCATGGCATGGAAAGAAGTCAACAGTACTGGAGGCATGAAGTGATGGAGAGACATAATTGATACTAATCATAGTACATGAAGAAGAAGGAAAAAGGAAAAAGAAAAGGAAGAAGAAGAAGGAAGAAGAAAAAGAAGAAGAGTAACAAGAAGAACAAGATGGAAGACAAAAAGAAGAATAAAAAGAAAAAGAAGTCGAATAAAAAGGAGAAGAAGAATAAAAAGAAGAAAAAGAATGAGAAGAAGAAGAATAAAAAGAAAAAGAAGATGAAAGAGAAGAAGAAAAAGAATAAAATGAACAAGAAGAACAAGAAGAAGAACAAGAAGAATTTAAAAAAATAAGAACAAGAAGAAGAAGAATAAAAAGAAGAAGAAGAAGAAAAAGAAGAAGACGAGGAATAAAAATAGTAGAAGATGAAAGAGAAGAAGAATAAAATGGGGAAGAAGAAGTAAAATAAAAAGAAGAAGAAGAAGAACAAGATAAAAGACAAAAAGAAGAATAAAGAGAAAAAGAAGTCAAATAAAAAGGAGCAAAACAATAAAAAAAGAAGAAGAAGAAAAAGAAAGAGAAGATGAAGAATACAAAGAAGAAGAAGATGAAAGAGAAGAAGAAGATGAATAACAGGAAGAAAAAGAAATAGAATAAAAAGAACAAGAAGAAGAAGAAAAAGAAGAATATAAAAAAATAAGAAAAAGAAAAATAAGAACAAGAATAAAAAGAACAAGAAGAATAAATAGAAGAAGAAGAACAAGAAGGAGAAGAAGAAGAGGAAGAAGAAGAAAAAGAAATAACAGAATTCTTTTGTTCGTTCAACGTTACATGGTATCCACACAACCGAAACCATTCTCCAACCATCTTTCTGGTAGCCTTGACGACAGCGATATTTGAACACCATCTAGAGGGGAAAAAAGGAATGTTCTTGATACTCCAAGCCTTGACTAAATCATCTTTCCTAATCTACTTCACTTCCTGCAGTGCCATAACTCTTCTTCCCCAGAATTGTGTTTTCTCCCCCAAGACACTTATTTGACAAATAATGGGAGAATTCAAAAATGTGTTTTGTTCAGACGTCTTCTAGTGTCGCTAATGGACAATTGTGCCCAAAAACAAAGTAACTTGAAGCATCGATATCTTGGTCAGAAATTAGTTCAAATTTCAACATTTTCTTCTCTCTCCTCAACTTTACATTGTCGGTGCTTTTGTTCTATTTTAAAGTCATCAACATCGTCTCATCATCATCATAATCATCATTATCATCATTATCATCATAATCGTCATATACATCATCATAATCATAATCATCATATACATCATCATCATAACCAATGATCATCATCATTATCATCATAATCATAATCACCATCATCATAATAATCACCATCATCGTCACCAACCTTCCTCTATTTGCTCCATATACAAGCCTTCTACTGGAACAAACCCAGATGACGAGACATGAAAGGACACATCAGAAAATGTAGAACAGTGGAGTCCAATGAATTAAATTTCTGTTTGCTGATTGCGAGGGTTTCATTTCCCGTCCTGTACCCAGTAAGAAGAGAAATAACGACACGAGGCATTCCTGTCGCACTCCAGTTCTTATCTCAAACTGTTGGAAGATAATATGGTGTTGATACTACGTTGCCCAGTTTCGTGATTGTATTAATCTCGAGCAGGAGAATTTCTCTTTGTGATATCGTACGTGCTTCTGGCTAACGTTAATCCAATTCGTATTTGTAAATTTTTTGTGTCATTAATATAGTTTTGACATGTTTAGCTAAATTCTATGTGAACGCGTGCTTCTCTGTACATGCCCCGGGGAAGAGGTATCTGAGGACACAAAGACAGAATATGACGGCTCACACAGACTTGTCATGAAGACATTAATGTCAGGTTGCACATGGAGATGGCAACCTCATTATATAACACAACTTGATACATAAACCCCTGAAGCAAGAGCATATGGATGCGTTGGTGTAAGCTTTCTTACTGTGGAGAGGAGCTGTAGTGGTAGGTCCATGCGCAAAAGCCCTGAAACGGGAAATGATGATGCTGATTTGATTATTGCTGTGCACAGGCCTTCCGAGAGTTTAGGTCAGGCCAGGGCCGTATCACATTGTTAGCCTTCCCCACTTGTGTGGGAAACAAAGGCAAAAGTGAATTAATCATTCATCCGTAGCTGACGTAAGGCACCCGGTAAGGCGTGTACGGTAAGGCGTGTACGGTAAGGTGTGTACGGTAAGGTCTTGCCGCCTCGCCGGGTCTAACTGTGAAACACCATTACCAGGGCATTTACAAAATTCAGAATAGTCGTGCTTTTCCTGTTGTGTTTCTCCTTTGCGGGATCTTCTATAATCGAATCGGCGACTAATAAAAATAGACAGGAGATAATAAATCTTGGTCGTCGTCTCACCAGTATCGATACCAGAAAATTGTCTTTTGTTTGTTCTTCGTGCACAGACCAGTAGGTCGTCGCATCTTGGCCAGGGATTTGTCTGAAAGAAACGAAGTTATCGGAGAAATAACGAAGGAAGCCGTGAAAATGAGATGGTGATTTCGAGAACAAAGAATTTATTATTTTCTGTCTTCTTCCTCATTCGTCCTGAAAAGGACGTTGGTTGCGTTGTGTCCGTTTACAGCCAAGCTGTCATATTTGCGCCTTTCGGCCCGACATATCCGACTTCAACATGGAATTTTTTGGGACCGGGTTTGCCTTCCCTCTTCGATCTCTACTCTCTCAGCCAGACTGCAGTGATGCAGCCTGTTTCCAGGACCACCACTTGGCGGTGGAGTAGGGTCTTAGTCAGCTCTGGTTCGCTGACCCTGGCGCAAGCAGTCAAGCTATGGGTTGCTGACTGCATTCAACACTTCTGCTGCGTCTTCGGTCCCGAATCTATTTTTTAACCATCATCATCTTTTCCTTTTTGTTTCCTTTGGTCCACAGCTTATGGAGCACGGAGCCTCCACTGTAACTGGCGCCTTCCGGGACGTCTGCACAAAACATTCATTTGATCTTGCAGCAGCGGGTAAAAGTCCGTCATAAGGCGGGAATTACATTCAAAAGCACCAATACCTAACGGCAATTTTACTTTTTCAAAAGTATTTTTTTTAAAACTAATGTGCATCACCACAGTACACGAACTACGTAGCAGCAGCGAGGATCCCAATGTGTGTATACGGGATCACACATTCTATAAATATATTTGTGTGCACACAGTCATTTACGCATTCTTCTGTGGCAAGTTGTTACTATTTTCGGGAGAGTACATATAAGGGAAACTATACAATTAATGTCTAACTTTCAACCAAAGTTGCACCCCTTAGCGTTACGCACTGACAGAAAAAGCTGGGAGATTATATATAGGATAAATAATTTAATTTGCCACTGCAGCTTGCCTCCTTGCAGGAAGCCTGCACCAAGCAGTCACATGCTCCTCCAGCCATATGTCAAGACTGAGACATAGGTTTATACAACCATCTTCGTGGCTAAGGAATCTACCTGAAAAAGTGCTCTTTTCGAGTGGCCAACTCTTCTTTGATGCCTCCCTTTCGGTCAATAATAGCTCCGAGGTATTTAAAGTGGTCTACCTGCTCCAGGACCTGTTCTCCCAGCTTAATCTGATGTCTTCTTTCTTTTCGTGATATACCATGGATTTTGTTTTAGAGCTGCTTATGACCATCCCTCTCTTCTCCAGCTCTTCCTTCCAGACTTGCAGGTTGAATTGGAGATGTGCCTCGCAATCCAATCAGGGCAACATCATCAGCAAATGCCAGCTCCGAAATACAGACCTGTCTCATCTTCCAGTACCCCACTGAATACTTTCGTGTTCTCTCCTTACATGCCTTAATGACATCGTCCATGAGGAGTATGAAAAGGTAAGGTGACAGGATATCACCTTGTCTTACACCAGTGGTGGTCCTGAACTCTTTTGACTTATGGTTTGCTGTCTTCACATAATTTCTGCAAGACTTGTAGAAGCTCTGTATAACATGAATCAGAGGTGCTGGAATGTTCTTCCTTGCCAAACAATCCCAAAGTTTGCTCCAGTGGACCCTGTCAAACGCCTTTTCCAGATCTATGAAACAAAGATGGATCTCACTCTTATACTCAAGGGCTTTTCACTCAGCTGTCTGAGTGTGAAGATTAGGTCTTGAGTACTTCGGTTCGCTCGGAATCCGCACTGGACCTCATCCAATTGTGGCTCAGCTAAGCGTCGGAGTCTCTGCTCTAGGATTCTAGAGTAGATTTTACAGGGACACTGAGAAGGGATATGCCTCTATGGTTTCCACACTGTCGATTGTCACCCTTTTTGAAAATTGGTGTTATGATGGCAATCTCCCAATCCTTTGGTATGGTCTTGTTGTACCACGCTGCCTGTAGAACCCTTAAGAGTAATAGGTCGCCTGATGCTCCCATGTACTTAACCATTTCTGGTGTTATACCATCATGCCCTGCTGCTTTGCCCATCTTGATTTTCTCCAGTGCTGCCTTCAGTTCTTCCATCTTTATGTCATCTTCACCATCATTGGTTTTCTCTTCTGTGCTAGTGGTTATCATTTCTGATGCTTCACCATGCTCACCATCCAGGAGTTCTGAGAAATATTCTTTCCATCTTTCCATTACTTCCTTCGGGGCAGTAAGCAATTTGCCTTGCTTGTCATTTATAAATTTGAGAGGGCATTGTTTTTCCTTTCTCATGTTCTTTAGGGTGGATTAGATGCCTGCCTTGTTTATCTTTATGATTGTAGACTGTCATCGCTAGCCAAGTGGGGACAATAACGTTTATACTAACATTAGGTTTACTGCTTGTCTCCAGTCTTATTGTTTAGACAAACCAGCTACTGATAGATCAACGACTAATTTGCTCAACCCAGCCCGGCAGAAACGTCTAACAAATGTTGGCGGTTTAACAAGGAAGGACATCGTTACGATAAAATGTATCTAATTTGGCAGGTATGACTTGCAGAAAATGCAACAGTACAAGGTAATATGAGGTGGCAACCTCATCACGTGTCGCGATTCGTCTCCCATGCTCTGCGGTAGTGGTCCACGAATGGTAAAAATAAAAGGATGAGTTTTCCAAAGAAGACACTTAGCTCAAGATTTCTCTTGGCAGATATGCGGTTTTATGCCTCTATTTTAGGCAGTCTCACAGGGATTTTAGAATGGCAAGTACAACACATACTTGTTGATTGTAAACTTTATATTCTCCATCCACTTCTGTGAGAAAAAATATTTTGACTCGTATTTAATGAGCCCCCTGCTGAAGGTTATTCAGCAAAGTATTAATTTAATAGCTTTATATATTTGTATTTTTTTAAAAATCAATCATATTTATATATATATCTTCTTTCTTCTTTAATCCTCAGGCTCTGACTGACAAAGCCTAGTGGCGTCTTGTAGGGCAGCCATAAACTGTCACCATTTTGCTCGGTCAGCGGCCAACCTCTTGCCGTGCCCCAACTCTGGTTTATGCTTTGCATCTCAGCCTTCACTGTTCTCCGGTGTAGTAAAGTGAATCCGCGTCACCACACGCTCAAATTTCCCTGCTTGAAAATTAACCAACGTACTCCAAAAATTTATAAATAACCACCGCATTTGAAATTTGTCTCAAAGCCACAGTAAAATCAACCGCCAACAATTTGATTAAAGAATTTGAATTTTTCTACTACCACAAGTTAAAAAGGTTACTACCCCAAAACACACACACACACACCCCTAATATTTATTAACGAACGTCGTAAAAATTAACAACCAATCGGATTGTTACCTCGTTTTATAGTGACGATAAAATTTTGGTTGGAGTGAGAAAAATGCCTAATATGTGTTTTTAACAAAAATTTAATAATTTATTCCTCAAAAACTAAAGAGAATTAAAAGGAAAGAGATATCTGGAATTGTAGCGCTGATATTGATTAACATAATACCATAAAGATTTCCCATAATAAAACTATTTTGACGTAGAAACATTTATTTTATTAATATTTTCAGTCGGGAAAAAAGCACAATTAATTACTTAAAAATTACACAGATGAAAACGGGGAGAAATAAATAAAGGAAACCTATAGAGGTAGATAGAGGACAGCTGGCCGTTTAATAATCAATTTTGATATTAAAAATCGGTCTATAAATAACTGAGATATATAAAATATAAATAAAATCAGTCGAGCGAACACACTGAAAAATGCTCAATGTTTATGGTCCAAAATTAGTTAATTTTTTGACGCGTCTTTTGATTGGCTGGTTGGAATTGATAACTTTTAACCCTGCTTGGGATAAGTCCGCCATTTGAGAAAAACTTCAACATTGACAGGTTGAGAGCAGATGCAAAGCATTGGTGACAAATGCCTTTGCCGTCTGGACGACACAGCGGTCTGAAATTGAGCCATTGACTGCTAGTCAATCTTGTGATTGTGTAATTATTCTTTACTTGCGGTAAGATAAATAAGTATTAGTATTTCATTAACATGTAACTGGCCACAGATTGTGTGCCATAATTTGATTCGATACTGCCTATTGGGAGAGAAATTGGGGTCACTGCAAGTGCCTAAAGCAGATTTATTTGGAAAGTGATATAAAATGTGTAAAAATGTTTGAATATTGCCATAAAATCTTACGACTGTAAGTCAAGAGGCCACTGGCAATCTTCTGCAGTGCCACAGTGTTCTAATGACACATGAAAACATACTTAGGATGTTTGAACAAAAGATTTAACAGGTCACAAGAAGAAAATTGTATACCCCAGCTGATTTTATGGAAGAAAGTCAATGCATAAGGTGACAGGGGCATTGCAGCCATATGGGAAGAAGAATTTAAACATAGGACGGAGTGTATTCAAAGAAAATAGGGTCTGGTGCAAATGGTTTGCACATGTGACTGAGCACAGGTAAGCTTAGTATTGATTAGGTGTGGAATTGTTATAGCCAGCATATAAAAGGGAGGGAATATCCTTTTTTTCAGGGTTATATTGCATAGTACTTAGTGGTGACAGGAAACCTGGGACAGGCAGACCCTGTGTATATTGAAGCCTCAGAAGAGCTGCCTGCTGCATCTGTGTTCAGAAGAGAACTATTGTGTGGACCCTGAAGAGTCTACAGGCATCCACGCCAGACAGTCTGTCAGGTCAAGTCCCTTTACATGGGCATATGATCGCTCATTAAAAAATTTTCACAACCAAAATAGAAATCCCTGTGGCCGTGACGATACTAATAGACCCTCACATAATTGACTCTGTGTTATAGAAATTATTAAATCAGACTGTGGGATACTCATACAGTGACACTTTAATATACCAGTTATGGACAAAGGGTCCTCTTTATTTATTTTTATATTGTAAATAAAATTTTATTAATTTGAAAACATTCATGTCCCAAAAGAATTGAGGTACAGGAAAATAAAAATTGTAATATATTAATATAACTTTACCAACAGTCTTACTTACTTCACTTTTATTGAGTTAAAGTTATGTTTGACATCGTTAATATATCACAATAGATACATTACCCTAGACACTTGCCACACATCATAGAGATTATTTTACACAGAGTGAGATCTTCGAAAGGTAGCGGATAGGGACCATGAGAACATCATCATCATCAATTAGACTCAGGGAACTTACACAGCTGGACCTCACTTTGTTTACCCTTAGTGTAGTAACATCAATAACCTCTCACATACCACATATTGGGGTCATGTCCGGGATTTATTTTACCACCAAAGACCCAGGGTATCCCCATTGTTATAATATAATTAAAATTGATCATTTGTGGAAATTGGATGAGTTGTCATTGCCTATAGTTCAGTACTTTAGTCATATTTGTTTATTTATACTGTAAGATTAATAAATTTTGTATGAAAAAAAAAGATGGCAGACTTGGCCAAATTCAGATCTGCTACTGTGCAGACGGCAAAAGACCTTGGCATGAGTGGGGACATTCTGATTCAGTATGTTACTACAGAATATGATAAATTTATAGAACGGGATAGAGAAGATAGGAAGTTAGAAGCAGAGAGAAGATTAGAAGCAGATAAAGAAGAGAAAAGATTAAAATTAGAGGCTGATAAGGAGGCTAGGAAGTTAGAGGCTGATAGAGAGGCTGAAGTTAAAAGGTTACAGTTAGAGGAAATGAGATTGGAAAGGGAGGCAGAAGAAAAGCGATTGCAAAGGGGGGCAGAAGAAAAGAGAGAGGAAAAGAGATTACAGATGGAGGCTGAAAAAGAAGAAAAGAGATTGCAAAGAGAACATGAATTAAGACTCAAGCAACTGAAACTTCAAGGACATGTTCCAGAAAATGGAAACAGCCCATCTACCTCTGATACTAGTGCGAGTCAGGGTGCCTCTAATTCAGCATGAATTTTCATTTAGATCCTTTCTAGAGAAAGAAGACGAGATCGTGTCCTATCTCAGTAGATACGAAAGACTAGCTACTAATTATGGGTTAGAGAAGGAGAAGTGGAGTTTAAAATTATTCCACGTCTTAGGGGAACATCTTATGAAGTGTTCTCAAAGTTGAGCAGAGAGGATCAGGAAGATTATGATATTTTAAAACAGGCTCTATTAATTACGTACGAGAAGAATGGGGAATTTTATAGAAAGAGATTTAGGAATGCTAAGCTACTGTCTGGATAGACCTACCACCAATTCTCTGCCAGATTGAAAACCTATTTGCAGAAATGGACTGCTCTCGTCAAAACCCAAGATTTGAAGGAAATGATTATGATAGAGCAACTGAGAGAGTCCATGGCTCCAGACCTGAGAAAATTTCTCATGGAACAAGGTGCAGAGAGGTTGGGGGAGGTTCTCAGTGTTGCTGAGAGGTATCAGGCAGCCCAGTCAGAAGTAGCTGGAGCAAAAAGGAAACAGGCAGAAAGTAATAAAGCCCCACAAAACCAGAATAAATTTGAAAATAGAAATCAAGGTAATAGATTTAAACCCAACTATGATAGGCCAAGATTTGACCCTAGAGACAGAAACCCGCAAGTAAATGATAGGAAACCCTACAGACCAGAAGGAAAATGGTGTAAATATTGTAGGTTAAATAACCATAATACAAAAGACTGTAGGAAGAAAACCGCTCCACATTACGCTGCATGCCTTAAAACAGGACATAAGGGAAAGAAGGAACAACCTACTGGACAGCAGGAACCTCATCATCCCCCTGTATGTGAAGAAGTAGTATGCAATGGGGCCACTATTAATTGCCTTTATGATACTGGATTGGATTTTGACTCAGTCATGAGTTCTCACCTGGTGCACCCAGAGCAATATACCACGAAACAGTGGAGATACAAGGGGCAACCAAGGAAGTAGCAACCATGACACTTCCCATTGCAAGGATAAATGTGAAAACTCGCTATGTGGAAGAAGTAATTAGAGCAGCAGTGATAAACGAACCAATCTACCCTCTGATATTGGGGTGTAGATATGTGTTTTTGGGAAATCCCAAAAGACCAGTGATTATGGCAGCACTACAGACCAGATCACAGTCAAGGAAGGAGGAAGATAACCCAATAAATACTCATCCAGAGGAGATGAGGAAGGCACAGGCTGAGGATAAGTCATTAAAGCCGTGTTTCAGGAAACTCCCAAAAAGCCATACCCCTCTGATAAGGGTGGATTTGTGCTGAAGTGGTAACTTGCCACCCTTATCGACACCTGGTGTTAAAGTGTAAGATGTAGGTGTCTTCTCTGATTTAGGATGTTGCTGTGTATGTGGTAGTGGAACAGTTCACAGGGTTATCACACAGGCAACATGACGTGTAGAGTCATAGAAAGGGTAACTTCGTTGTATAAGTTTCTTTCATTTATTGCACGCCACAAAACAGTCATGATACTTATGACATCAACATGGTTAACGAGTTCAGCAAGATGATATGGCACATTGAAAACAATTTCTGTAGTCAGCAATGATAGCTGTTGTATATATGCGTCATAAGACATCACAGTTCAATAGATTCAGAAATTCATCAATCATCGAGTGCTAGTTCGTGAAGCTGTATAAATAATAATAATTTCTATAACTTCTGCAACAGTGTCAGCTACAGATCTTCAATGTTCATAAACAATAATAAATGCTCCCATTCTGATGCTAGCAGATCAGTTGTATACAATAAGTCCGTTCACTGTCTGCACGTGAATAGCATACATGGGCTACAGGTCAGCTCGACCTTTATAATGTTCCTAAGTCTAACCATCTGACTTGGACGTGATCTCTGATATAACGAATCCTGGAACACAGACAACAGTCTTGTTGGTCTAGAGCGACCCATATATATTTAACTAGTTCAGGTATACAGATACCGGTGACTTAATCCTAGTCAAAGTACCTCTCCATTTTTCATCACACAGGCGAGCAAATAGGCGACAAAATGACGAACCTCTAGATGATAGCATAAAGTTCGATACAAGAGGAATTACCTTATTTCGGAAAATCAACCATGAACATATGCCTCCAGGCAGGCTGCATAATACTGGGAAATAGTCTAGTTAGCTAACTAACTCACTAAGACACTGTATTTCCCTCAGAGAATCACAAGACGCAGTTGCGTCTGCTCGCTTCTTAAACCATTTCTAAACTGCCCCAACTGGGCGGAACACACAGAACGAACTCCCGGTTTGACATGCGCAGAACGACAATCTCTGAGTTGCCGTACACAATAAGACGATTCGAAGAACATACGAGATAAAAGTCTTACACAGTCGCGCCTTTTATGGTCATGAAAAGAAGCGTTAAGAAAGGTTTCAGACATCTACCATAGTTGACTGATACTACCAAATAAGGAGATGTGGTCACGCTTCGTTCAAGAAATTATAGACCGAACGTGTCTCTATACAAGAGAAGGCAACTCCTAACAAATTGTAGTCTCGATAACTCGGATTATGTCCCTTTGACCATAGAAAACATAATACACACTTCAGTCAAAAAAATGATCATACATATGAAAAAATGTTTATACAAACGAAAAATAATAATGATCCGTGCGTAACATTACCGCACCCTCCCTGGAAAAAAAAAAAAAATGAAACATTTTTTTTTTTTTTTAAATCCTGGAGCCGGAAAAAATCTAGGCTCCTAACGCACGTATGATGCGTGGATATTTACCTAACAAATTAGCTCAACGCATGGAGCGACACTGAGATCATATCTCAGATCCTTAGAGAAAAAATTTATCTAAGTATACGCTGATATATTCCAGGAAGGTGCCACCAACACACGCCACAATGATGGCAACAACATAATGACAATCAAATTATACTCATACCAATATATGAAATTAAATATATTATGTGTTATCATACAATGTGTTGCAAATAGCGGTGTAATTTACTAATATACCGCACTATATTATTACATTATATAAAGTAACAGTAATTAATAAGTAATACATGTGTTGCTCTTCGGTGACACAAAACATTCAATAGAAGAAGATGTGGACATCATCCGCTCCCAATGTAGGACAGGACTTGATATCCTCAAAGTTCCACAATGGACATAAACTCGCAGACTTCAATGATGTGCTGCGAAAATATCAATAACACAAATCTTAAAGACAACTGGTAAATTTCTTAATACAATCCTGAAAATAATTTATTTAAATGTGGCCGAGTGATCTTTTGGCCCGTATATCACTAACTAAGCCTTCTTAGATAATTACATGGTACAATGTTATAAATTTCCCTCAAAAAAAAAAAAAAGTGAGACAAAATCTACTAACATGTCATTATAACATTGGACTGTATATCAGGAAATATATATATATGACAGAAGAATCATGTGGAATCGTGTGGACATCTGGACAGAATGTCTGCCATTACATTATCCGAACCACGGATAGCTCGAACCGAGAAATGAAATGGTTGAAGAGCTATGGCATAACGAGTGGACCTCGAGCTCTTCAAGTTTTTGCTCTGAATAGCAGTAAGCGCTTTCTGGTCGGTTTCCACAATGAAATGTGCGCCTAGAAGAAATCTTTGTAACTTCAGAATAGACCATACCATAGCCAATAACTCACGGTCTAAAACCGAGTAATTCTTTTCTGCAGCGTTTAATTTCCTAGAGATATACATCACCGGATGCAAAGTATCAGAATACTCCTGCATTAGTGCTGCCCCAATCCCTGTTGACGAGGCGTCACTTCGAAGAACAAAAGTCTTCTCAATAGTAGGTAACTTAAGAATAGGTGGAGATGAAAATAGGGCTTTAACCTGGTCCAATGAGGATTGACATTCTTTAGACCAGCGGATCAGATTAGGCGACCCTTTCTTCAATAAAGTAGAAAGCGGTGCCATAATGGAGGACAGATTCGGAATGAATCGTCCGTAGAATTGAATCAAACCTAATAGACTCCTTACTTGTTTCTTCGTCTTAGGGACCGAAATGTTAAGTATTTTTGAAACATTGTGGTCCTCTGTCTTTAAAAGACCATGACCAACCCGATGACCTAGGAAAGAAATCTCGCTAAATCCTATAAAGGCTTTAGAGGGTTTTGCAGTCAAGTTATACTCGCGAAGAGTAGACAGTAATTCGTATAAACCCAAATAGTGATCTTCCCAAGAATCACTGAATAGACAGATATCATCTAGGTATGCTATGACATCTGTACGATATGCGAGAATTCGCCGCATCATGCGTACGAATGTAGCAGGGGCGTTCATAAGACCAAAAGGCATGAAATTCCATTGGAATAAACCCCTAGGTGTAGAAAAAGCTGTAAAAGGTTTGGCACGTTCAGTTAGCGGGACTTGCCAATAACCTTTAGACAAATCTAGTTTGGTAAAGAATCTAGAATTAGAAAGTTTATTGAGTAGCTCTTCTAATGAAGGCATAGGTTCAGCATCGAACTTCGTAACTTGGTTCAATTTGCGATAATCTACGCAAATGCGAATGTTATTATCCTTCTTTCGAACAATAACCATAGACGAAGAGTATGCTGAAGTGGATGGTTCAATGATTTCCAAACGTATCATTTCATCCAACTCTTTTTCGACTTGAGACTGGAAATGAATAGGTATTGGATATGGTCTGACTCTGATAGGATTGTGATCAGTTAGCACAATGTCATGTTCTATGACATGTGTGTGTCCCGGGATGTCTGTAAGAACATCCTGAAATGTTTGCAACATCGAAGAAACTTGTCGATGTTCCTCAGCGGAAAGATTTGGAGAAACGGTCACGTTTTTCCAAGATTCCGTAGAATAAAGTGGGACCATAGAAAGAGGAAGATTGACATCAGAAAAAGTAGTTTCCTCATCCTGTATAACTGACAGAGATGAGTACTGACCATGAGTTGCTTGTGAATTGTCCGTAGCCTGGAAAATAGGCTGCAAATAGTCAGGTCTTTCATAAAATTCTGTGAGCATATTTATGTGGAAAGTTTTATGCTTTCCATCAATATCGACAACATAGTCGACATCAGAAATTTTGGAGACTATTGCATATGGACCTTTCCATGCAATTAGAAGTCTGTTCTCCCTTGAAGGAAGTAGAACGAGAGCTTTGTCACCTGGACAAAGTTGTCGTAGACATCTATTCTTATTTGCAAACTGCCTTGCCTTTTCTTTAGCAAATTCTGAAGACGAAGTTGCTAGTTTGCATGCCTCGATGATCTTTTGCCTAAGAGCAATGACGTACTCATAAGAAGATTGAGTCTCATCGCTAATATTATCGGCAGTGATTAGATCGTGAAGTAAAGACATAGGGCCGCGCGGTTGCGCGCCAAAGACAAGTTCAAAAGGGGAAAACCCCGTATGTTCATTGGGGACCTCTCTATACGCAAAGAGAGCCGCGGGTAAGACCCTGTCCCAATCCTGAGGATGATCCTCAGTTATTTTACCAAGTAAAGTTTTCAGAGTCCTATTTAAACGTTCGACCAACCCATTAGACATTGGGTGATAGATACTGCTGAGAGACCTTTTAATGTGTAGCATAGACATTACCTGTGACATAGTGTCTGATATAAGTTGAGTGCCATGGTCTGACAATATTTCTCCGGGAAAACCCAAGCGAGAAAATATCAGCCAAAGAGCGTCTGCGATATCAGCAGTTGAGATGCTCTTGAGAGGTATTGCCTCTGGCCAACGTGTGCACATATCGACACATGTAAGGATAAATTGATGTCCTCTAGCCGACTTAATTCTAAAAGGACCGATAATATCTATTGCCATTTTTTGAAAAGGGCGAATAGGAATGTCAGCAGCCTGGATAGGCGCAGCATGTCGTGGTCCTTTAGATTTGACCTCCTGACATACTTTGCAAGAGCGACAGTACATTCGTATGTCCTTGCTCACAAATGGCCAAAAGAAAGCCGCAAGAACCCTCGACTTTGTACGGGAAAAACCCATATGTCCAGCACATTGCGAGTCATGAGCATGTTGCAATATTTGCAATCTCATGCTCTTAGGCACAAGAATTTGTGAATGAGTGGACGTAGTCGAGTCTTGTACCATACGTACAAGTACGCCGTTCTTCATAGAAATCCAAGATTTCCTATTAGTGTTCTGATTAGGATCACCTTTTTTTGCTAGAATGAAGAATTTTTGTAAAGAAGGATCTTCTTCTTGCAATTTGATAAATGAGTCACGTGTAATAGTCAAGTGACTATCTTGGTCATTTACTTCATCATTATTAGTTAATGAAGTTTGAGGTGGATCCAGAGCATGTGCTCTTGTGACCACCGCATTGGTAGCTTCAATGTTTTGCTCTTCCCAAACAGCAATCTGCTGTGGGGTACATTCCCTAACTCCGTGAATACGACCAATAATAAGGTCCGCAATAGGGTTTGGAAGTAGACACGCGTGGACCTCTCCCGTGAAGAAAGGAGTAGCAATGTGTATTATAGCAGTAGGATACTTTTCTAACGTGCCACCAAATGTGACACATTTGATGACTTTTCCTGTAGCACAGGATGGATCTACAAGAGATTGCCTAACGCCGACAGTAGTACATCCAGAATCAAACAACACTGAGACTGGATTACTATTTACTAGCCCCTTATGTAATATAAGAGAACCTCTCCCATCATGAGCAACATTAGCAGGAAGAGCGGGCAAAGGATGACCACAGCTTAAAGTACTAACGGTTTTCGGATCAAATAAAGTACTGCATTGGATACATTTATTTGCCCTACCAAAATCAAAAGATGAGCATCCGATAGCATTATGGTCTTTATCATTATTAACCTGTTTATCTGCTCCCTGAGATTCTTGTTGAACAGAGTTTGTCTGTTGATATCTTTTTCTCTTATGTTGCGATCTACCGCGACCATTATTGCCTCTGCAATTATCATTAAAGTCCCTACTGTAATTTTTATCCTGGTTTGAGTTCCAGTTTCCATAACTGTCATTACTATCTCTATGTTGTTGAGAACCTCTATTATCTTGGTATTGAGGTCTCTGCATAAAATATTTTCCTCTGTACCGATTACCTTTGTGAAAATTTCTAAAGTTAACCGGAGTAGAATAACGTGTAGTATTAGGTTGTCTCCAGTTCTGGGAAGAAGAATCACCCTGGAATTGATCACTATGGTTCTGGGCATAATTACGATTACTCTTTTTATTGAAATTTTTCTGGCTACCCTGAAATTTACGCATAAAATTTGGGCCATAAGGTGCTGCCGAAGCAACTGGCAGACCTTCTTTCACCTTAGAGTTACTAATGGTTATGTGCGGATGCGCAGTAACATACTGGCTACAGTATTCTTCCATTTCTTTTATGTTTTTAGGCTTACGCTCATGAAGAAAAGATAGAAAAGCTTCATTAACAGAAGACATAACCTTATCTCTAAGTAGTAAATCCATAAGAGCTTCAAATGTATTTTCTGTCTTAGACAACTCAACCCATCGTAAAAAAGTAAGACGGATGCCTGAGATGAATTCAGAGAATTCAACTCCAGTTTCTGGTAACATGGTTTTAAATTTAAGACGATATCCGTCCTCGTTAAGTTGGTACTTCTTTAACAACGCCGCCCTGACAACCTCATAGTTGTTTTTGTCAGGCACATCTACCATACTCAACAAAGTCAAAGCATCACCTCTAAGTATCTTGGACAGATGATACACATATAATGTTTTATCTATATTATGTACATTACATGCACTTTCAAATCTATCTAGATAAAATGTTATATCATCGATTGAGGGATTAAATGCTGGTAGATTAAGCTTGAAATCCTTAGCATTAGTCTTATTTGACACCTTATTTGCCTCATTAGCATTACCAGTGTTCAATAACTTTAACTTCTCTAACTCTAAAGCTAAGACTTTTTCATCATGTTCCATTTTTGCTTTTCTCTCATCAGCCTCTCTTTGTAACCTTCTTTCTTCAGCCTCAGCTTGTAACTTTCTTTCTTCAGCCTGGGCCTGTAACTTTTTTCCTTCAGCCTCTATTTCAAGTCTCTTATTTTCAGCTTCTTTTTCAAGTCTCTTATTTTCAGCTTCAGCCTGGGCCTGTAACTTTTTTTCTTCAGCTTCTTTTTCAAGTCTCTTATTTTCAGCTTCAGCCTGGGCCTGTAACTTTTTTTCTTCAGCTTCTTTTTCAAGTCTCTTATTTTCAGCTTCTCTTTTTTTGTTTTTTCCATTTCCATTTGAAATCTTTTTTCCTCCACCTGCATCTGCAGTTTCTTTTGTTCTATTTCAGCCTCTATTCTCTTTTGTTCAGTTTGTTCTTTCATTTTCTTTTCTTCCGACTTCAATGCCTTGGCATATTGAACAGTCGCAAATTCTTCTAATTTATCACCTGTCTTCCCAAGGGCTTTACCCTGCTCAATAAAGTACTCAAATGTAGACATGATGTCCAAAATGTGAGTACAGAACCTGAAATAATTAATTATCTTATTTCAATGTTAAATAGCAACAAGACTTAATAAAGTGCTTGTATAATCTCTATGTTGAACCCAATCTCTGTGGGAAACAGGAGTTGACACCAACTTGTATTATCAAATGTATAATAATATCACAAGTCACCTCTTAATTAACAGTGCACTACCCAAATCAGTGCATAATCATCAGTTATTTATCATAACTGCACTACAATAGTGCATAAGCAAAAAACACCAGTTTGTTATGATAAGTGCACTATAGACCAATAGTGCATGAGCATATATCAACAATAGTGAAAGCTAACTATGCAAGAACTATGTAAACAATAACAAGACAATGTAAACAATAGCAAAGGTCACGAACAATGTAAACAATAACAAAGATCAAAGTCAATGTAAACAACAACAAAGATCCGAGTCAATGTAAACAATAACAAAGATCAGAGTCAATGTAAACAATAACAAAGATCAGAGTCAATGTAAACAATCAACAAAGATCAAACAATACGAAAACATTCGCATAAGTCAAATACACAAACAGCAAAACTAAAAAGAAATATGCGAAGATATGACTAACAAATGACGCTACAGTGTATACACAAAAATATACGTAAAGAACTGAATAATAGCAAAGGGGAGACCTACAAATACAAACAATCGAAATCGAAACTAAAAACACAAAGAAAGAGAGAAAAGAAAAAAGAAAAAAAAATATATATATACAAGAAACAGAAATAAAGCACAACTCGTCACAACTAAACAGATATAGCAACGATTGTCGCTAGCAAATTTCACTGTAGGAAATTCGCACAGTCCCTAACGAAAACGCTAACAGTAGAACCTCTGTGACGTGGTATCTTCTACTGTAAGACTCCGCCCAACCGAGAAAACCCGCTGAAATATAAACATATAAATATACAAATAACAAATAACATATAACATATAAACATGTATCATGAAAACAATAGGAGAAAGTGTGAAAGTACAGAAGGCTCAGTTAGAACATAAGGGCACAGTTCACAAACAAAACAGGCCACTTAACTTCTATAAATCCAGCGTCAGCACGGTGCAGAACAGGATGTAATCAGCATTCTGAGGATAATGATCCAACGTTGATTAACTTCTGCTCCCATAAACAGCCATGACGAAGGAAATGAGCTTCTAATACTGCAACAGTTGTTACGGCACTTGACCTTCTGAATCTTCTAAATTGATTTAACCGGCACTTGACCTTCTGAACCCGCAGCAGTACCCCTGAGACCGGAACAGTTGTTACGGCACTTGTCCTTCTTTTCACCAGATCAGGAAATCCATTCGCTCGGTACTTGTCCTTCTAATTTTACATAAACTTCAATATTGCCGAGCAGCGCCGGGTATTTTCAAAATCAGCAACTGTCAGAAAATCCGGATACTTTCAATAAAATTTCTTGTAAGGTGGTAGTTGATGCTGTAGTTGTATCTAGTATGATGATGATGTCTGGGTTTGCTGACCCCCTTGATAGCTGGAATCAGAGTGAACCAACCTATGGCCACCAAAAATGATATGGTGCGCCAAAATATCAGATGATAGAACCAGCTCTGGCCACCAAAAATGATAAGGGTGGATTTGTGCTGAAGTGGTAACTTGCCACCCTTATCGACACCTGGTGTTAAAGTGTAAGATGTAGGTGTCTTCTCTGATTTAGGATGTTGCTGTGTATGTGGTAGTGGAACAGTTCACAGGGTTATCACACAGGCAACATGACGTGTAGAGTCATAGAAAGGGTAACTTCGTTGTATAAGTTTCTTTCATTTATTGCACGCCACAAAACAGTCATGATACTTATGACATCAACATGGTTAACGAGTTCAGCAAGATGATATGGCACATTGAAAACAATTTCTGTAGTCAGCAATGATAGCTGTTGTATATATGCGTCATAAGACATCACAGTTCAATAGATTCAGAAATTCATCAATCATCGAGTGCTAGTTCGTGAAGCTGTATAAATAATAATAATTTCTATAACTTCTGCAACAGTGTCAGCTACAGATCTTCAATGTTCATAAACAATAATAAATGCTCCCATTCTGATGCTAGCAGATCAGTTGTATACAATAAGTCCGTTCACTGTCTGCACGTGAATAGCATACATGGGCTACAGGTCAGCTCGACCTTTATAATGTTCCTAAGTCTAACCATCTGACTTGGACGTGATCTCTGATATAACGAATCCTGGAACACAGACAACAGTCTTGTTGGTCTAGAGCGACCCATATATATTTAACTAGTTCAGGTATACAGATACCGGTGACTTAATCCTAGTCAAAGTACCTCTCCATTTTTCATCACACAGGCGAGCAAATAGGCGACAAAATGACGAACCTCTAGATGATAGCATAAAGTTCGATACAAGAGGAATTACCTTATTTCGGAAAATCAACCATGAACATATGCCTCCAGGCAGGCTGCATAATACTGGGAAATAGTCTAGTTAGCTAACTAACTCACTAAGACACTGTATTTCCCTCAGAGAATCACAAGACGCAGTTGCGTCTGCTCGCTTCTTAAACCATTTCTAAACTGCCCCAACTGGGCGGAACACACAGAACGAACTCCCGGTTTGACATGCGCAGAACGACAATCTCTGAGTTGCCGTACACAATAAGACGATTCGAAGAACATACGAGATAAAAGTCTTACACAGTCGCGCCTTTTATGGTCATGAAAAGAAGCGTTAAGAAAGGTTTCAGACATCTACCATAGTTGACTGATACTACCAAATAAGGAGATGTGGTCACGCTTCGTTCAAGAAATTATAGACCGAACGTGTCTCTATACAAGAGAAGGCAACTCCTAACAAATTGTAGTCTCGATAACTCGGATTATGTCCCTTTGACCATAGAAAACATAATACACACTTCAGTCAAAAAAAATGATCATACATATGAAAAAATGTTTATACAAACGAAAAATAATAATGATCCGTGCGTAACACCCTCCAAACAAAGGAGACTTTTATATGAAGAACAAGTTAATGTATAGGAAAGCTGGTATAGGATCCACTGGTCATGGACAGCTGGTACTTCCAACTTCATATAGGGAAAAGGTGATAAAAAGATCACATGTTGCATCAGACGGTGGACATGAGAAAATAGGTACTACATGTCAAAGAGTATCTATGACATTTTATTGGCCAGGCGTAGCTGCGGACATTGCAGAATTTGTGGAGGCCTGTGACCAATGTAACAAGGGAAAGCCCACACGTTGGGAAAATTATCAGGACCTACAAAAGCACTACGGTGAAAACAGGCCTGAAAATAAAAGGAAAATTAAACATGATAAGGTAGACACGGTGGATAGGAAAACCCCTTTTCACACACAGTCTTCACATAACCTAGGTAGAATGGCCATTATGCGTAAGGCACAAAAAGTGACCTCAACCCAGTCCCACCAGACAATCCCTTGGTCGGAATTCCTGGAACTGGACGAAAATAGAAGGGAGGGAAGCCCCGTCACATTGAAACTGACACTGCGGGAAAACCCCAGTCGGAAAATTGGTAGTGGACGGTTGGTGTGTGATAGCAAATTAAACGGAGAAAAGTCACCACCAAAATATTTCCAATTACATAAGCATTACCGGAATGGCACCGGTAACATGGAAAATGGGTCGGCCACATTAAAGGCACATTAAAGCCACCATAAAAGGTCCATTGGAAGCCTTATTGAGGACATGGACAGATGGGAAGGCAGGAGAGACTGTAACCTCATCATACCAGTATGTGAACGAGCTGACCACTCGCTTAAAAACTGGCTGGAAACTAGCAAATGATAACCTAAGACAAGACAGGAAGAAACATGCTGCATATTATAATAGGAAAGCAAAGGATAGGGAGCTTGCTGTGGGGGAGAAGGTGCTTCTTCTGTTACCCGGCAGCAGCAACAAACTTCAGATTGGATGGCAAGGTCCATACACAGTTCTATAAAAGATATCTAGAACTAACTACAAGATAGACAAGAAAGGAAAGGAAAAAGTCTTTCATGTGAACCTTCTTAAGAAATATCAGTATAGAAGAAACCTGGAAGGGGCACATTTAATGACCTTGGCCATAGCCACTGAGAGATGAAAAATGAACCTCTCACCTCTTACGAATACCCCCTAAAACCATGCGAAACTCGTGCACAGGTAAAAGTCAGTAATAATCTGACAAAAGGGCAGAGGGAGAATATTCAAAAGGTTCTGGAGAATCATACAGACGTGTTAACGGACAGATCGGGGCACACTAACTTGTTGGAATATGATATGAAATTACTAGACCCAACACCCATCTGTATGAGAGCCTATACTATCCCATTCGCAAAAGAGAAAGCTTTTAAAGAGGAGATAGATTATTTCTTACAAGAAGGGATTATTTCTCACAGTGAATCTCCTTATAGCTCCAGTGTGGTATTGTTGAGGAAACACTCTGGGGAACATAGACTGTGCATAGATTACAGGAAACTGAATGCTGTCACAGAAGGTCAGGTGGATCCATTACCTGATACTAACCAACTCTTTGCCAGATTGAATAAGGCAAAATATTTTTCCAAGGTAGATCTCAGTAAGGGATATTATCAGATTCCAGTGAAGCCTGAGATTCGACCTTATCTGGCCTTTAGCACATCGGAAGGGCACTATGAATTCAACATGTTACCGTTCGGATTGAAAAATGCTCCGAGTGTGTTTTCTAGAATGATGAGAATACTGTTGGATCCCATGAAAAATCCATGTATCACTAATTTCATGGATGACATCGTCATCGCTACGGAAACCTTTGAGGAACTCGTTGACTCTCTGAATATGTTATTTGACAGACTCAGAGAGGCAAACTTAACTGCTAGGCCAACAAAATGTTGTATTGGATGCAAGGAATTGGAATTCTTGGGATATACTGTACATCAGGGTAACATGACCCCTGATCCTAAGAACCTGCAGAAATTGCAGAGGGCACCCAGACCAAAGACTAAGAAGGATGTGAGATCCTTTGTCTCACTTTGTGGTTTTTACCAAAAGTATATTAAAAATTGTAACTCTGTGTGTGCTCCTTTGACGGATTTAACTCGTAAAGGGAAACCAGATAAAATAGAATGGTCAGCAGAATGTGAGCTGGCTTACAATGAGCTAAAGCAAATACTCACCAGTAAGCCTGTCGTAGATTTGGGATAGGTGATTAAGACTTAGTTTGATCCCTTCTGAATAGACATAGACATAAGTGATAGCTCAGTGGGAGGTGATAAAATAGAAATAGATTTCACGAGTGAGGTGGAGGAAATATAGTAGATTTTGTCTCTGACACTCGAGAAGCTTCTCTCAGTCAGCCTATCATCTACAACAGAGTTAGATTAGTCAGACAAATCTAATATAATATATAGTTGAATATATGTACCTCCCATACACACACACATAAGTGAGTACAATAGACACACAGACGTGAAACTATGACAATGGAAATATAGATAATTGGGAACGAACTGACCGACACACTGGAATAAGTTTATGTGAAGTTTAATTATCATAATAAACTTCCATCACAACATATAAAATTACATCAAACATATACAAATAGTCATAAAGTCAATGAATTTCTACAAGAATGATAGACCCATTGGTATGATCCTTTCCCTCGATGTATAGTCCACAGTCCTGTTAGAAGAAAAGTGATAGCCCCAAAGAGTCACGGATACATATGATTTAGTCTAAGATTTCCCTTTAAAGGTATGAACAGACTTTGATACTCTAATCTATCCTAAGGAAAATATTGTTAGCAACAAAACATGCATAAAGAAATTTAAGACAGCAAAATGGGTGCCAAAATACAACAATAAAGGAATCACTCAGTCCTGCATTCACTCTATTCAGTCAGCCGTGATCACGTGCTTTCATTCGTACTTACAGCTTTGGTAGCAACTTCTGGAAACACGATTTTTAGGACATGCACATACAGACTCTCCAATGGTAGTCTTGGCTAAGAGAACCCCAGTTCCAAAAAGACGGGTTGAATTCACTACCTCAGGGAACGTTTTCTTGGTTATACTTATTTTAGGATATCTGGTTCTGTCACATTATAAATTGTCCAGGCACGAACGTTAACAGCGAGCACAGTGTCAATAGCTTTGGTTTCTAGTAATTAGGAATGTCAGGTAACTGCCTTCTCTCAGTATAGGACTTTATTTGGTCACACCACCACTAGTCACAACTCCGTCGGAAGGTTATTGATATTAATATTTTGCTTGCCACGAGGGCTGAAATGTACTTGAGGTTTTTCTCTGGAAGAATTAAATCAGGCTCGATGGGCCCATTACTTCATTAAATCTTAAAAAAAAGTTTATGTACTGGGTACTCTGTCGTTCTGGATGCCAATGCAATCTAGACAGGTTTTACTTTATACACCCAAGTCTTTAAGAAAAAATGTTTTTGTTCTTCACAGATATTTCTCCGTACAAAACGCTGGTAGAGTTGGGCTACCTCAGTTTTCACGGAATAAAGAAAAAACAACATATACAATACCTATACATACTATGTACTCGGTTATAACTTACATTATAAACTGCAAGCAGAGAGCTTGACTTATCGTTTAAAACTCCCGTGAAATAAGGAAAACACCCCACCCCCCCCCCCCCACCCTCCCCCCCCCCCCCCCCCCCCCCCACCCCACCCCCCCCACCCCCTCCCTCCCCCCCCCACCCCAACCCCCACCCCTCCCCCCCGCCCCC